>JAOWBL010000018.1:1399700-1419709 GCA_028564865.1 Zenarchopterus dispar
ATATATATATATATATATATATATATATATATATATATATATATATATATATATACACACGCACACACACACACACACATATACATGTAAATAAAGACTAAGTAAATGAATGAACATGTGCTAGTCACTTGGAGACGCAGATGAGAGCAAAGAGAGAAAAAAAATGATTAAACTGTGAACTAATCATCAGTGAGAACATCCCTCCCTGACAAGAAGGATTTTATTTAATTACACACAGTCACTTTTGGCTCCAGTGGGAAGTCTTACTTCCTCATCATCACGAGGACCCTGCTGCATATCCACTCAATCAAGGATCACGTGTGAAAAACATGTAATTCAGAGCTATGTCATTTAGTCGTTTGTCAATTAGCCCTGAACACTTGAGGCTCTGTGCAGCTGTGTGGATTAGTAAAGTTGAACTCCTGTCCAACATCTGTCACACTGCATGAACTATATTACATTTACAGCTTTGGATCAAAGATACTGTTGATCTCCCTTTGCGCACAGATGTGGAATTAGGGTGACAAATGGGTTAGATGAATATCACCCCACAACCTTTTATATTACATGATGTGGCATGGTTACCAGAAAATTAAGAGAAACGTGGACATATCTCACCAATTGTTTTTGATACGTCATCAAGCTTCTCCTGAGAGCGGCTGATCAGAACGATGGAAAAGCCTCTGCGGCCAAGCTGGAACCAATAAAAAGTTACAAAAGGCAAAGTGTTCACTGGTAGAGCAGCAAGGAAAAGAAAAACATTGGTTATGTCTTACGATGATGAATCTGTCATTGGTCTAAAATATTTTTTAAAAGTTTCCTACTTAGCAACTTTTATGTTTCTATAAGTTTTTTATGCATCTGCTTTGACACTGTAAATAAAATTTGATTTACAGATTTAAGTTATGATGCAGCACTTGCTACCTTGTCAATAAAATAAAATCAAACAAACATTTGAGAAAAAAAAGACTAAATGATCAAGTATTGAAATATTGCTGAACAACTATACACTGCCTTCAAAATGACAAATACTTCACTGTTCAAACGTACAAAACAAACATTACAGGTGGAAAATCCTGCACACCTGTATGAGTCTGAACACTTGCAGGAATCTTACCTCCTCTGCGTATACTTTGCCAATCCCATCTGTGGCTCCCGTCACAACTAAAGAGCAAATCAGAGGGAAAGAGATCACATTAGCAGGAAAAATATCCCAAAAACAAATATGAACACATACAAGTGGAACTTATTGACACAAGTTGTCTGATGAGTGTTCAAGCCAACATTTTTCTCAAATGCAAGTGAGTAAAAATATGTAGAACAGTGAATTTATGTGACCAGTGAGTCATCAGAAACCAGGATGCAAATTTTGCTGAGTGAAGATCTCTATAGCCACCTCCTTCACACTGATACATCCTCCAACAATGCAAAAAAAATAATCAAAGTAATTCTTGAGGATTCCTCCCAGTCAGGCGTGTCCAAAAGTGCTTCTCCTAGAAAGTCATGACAAGATTTCTGAATCACCTCAAATTGAGCCATTTGAGGTGGGCTTTACTCCTCACCCTATCTTTAAGGATGGCCCAGCTCACCTTTAGAGGAAGTTTATTTTGGTCGGTTGTACCTGAGACCTCATTCTTTTAGCTCTCACCCACAGGTGGCAGTTGGACTGTTACCTGTCAGTCAACAGTTTCAACATCAGTTCAGCTCTCAACTGCCCAGACTGCTTGACCACCACTCATGAACAAGACCACCCTGGATTAGTCCCCCTGAGATGTTTGATCTCATCCACTTGAGGCAGCAACTGATACCCAACCCAGAGTGGGTGATCCACTCTTATTACCGAGGACCAGAGTGTCAGCCTTGGAGGTGCTAATTTTCATCCCAGTTTTGTAATCACCAGTGAAGTCTTTTTACATAAAGTGCCAAAATCAACCAAAGCCCTAGTCTTTAACATAGCTTTAAGCAACTTCATCAACTGTTTGAAATGGAGATCGATAGGGAACTTGCAGAATGATCCAGTTCTGAGGTTATTTAAAAAAAAAAAACACTTTTTGACACATCTGGCACAACACCAAAACTTAAACCCTCCTCTTTGCCCTGCAGTATACATAATCCACTGAAAGTTGTATATCACAGTAGAGAAAGATATTATTCAGTACAAAAAAAATGAAAAAAAAAAAAAAAAAAAAAAATCACCAATTGAATTTTTCTTCGCCAAGTCGCACTTTCAATTTTCTTTAACGTCTGATATACTGGTACAGACATTTGGCTGATTTCAATTTCTCACTGAACTAGACTCACTGGTTACTTTGTTTGGTAAAGACATATATGTGTTAGGTGGTGAATCTATACACTCCCGTAGTACTACACTACAGTGTACTTGTGTTAGTTTTAGCTTCTCCTTCACAACACTGAGCATCCTCAGCTGTTCTAAGGTTAGATTAAAATTGTTGCCACAGATGTTTTGTTTGTTGCACCTGCACTAGTTCTTTTACTTTTGTTTCTGATTGTACAACATGCTTTCTGTTATTCTTTACTAACAAGGTGACTCATGATGTGCATACTGGGAAAAAAAAAGAAAGAAAAGCACTATTTCACCCTGTTCTAAAAAGGTTTGACGCACTTAATCCCCTACCTCCAAAAAATAAGTGAATCAATATGAATATGAATCAGATGGGGAAAAAAATCAATTTAATGTGATCACCATCTAATCAGCTGCTGCTTCTCTTGTACCTAACAGTACCTTTAATATAACAGTTTACTTAATTAGAGCTAAACAGGCTGCCCAATATCATTACCACCCCCAGAAACAAACTAGATAAAACCATGTGAAAAATCTGTAGTTTTGACTGCATATTTTAAACTCCCAAACCATAAACTTATGGCCACATACCTGACAGAACTATCTCCATCAGGGGTTGATCATTTTCATTACCTTTTTGGGGGGTTTTTTGTTTTTTGTTTTTTTGAAGTTTCTTTCCACAGAAGAAAGTATTTTAAAATACCTGATTCACTGGCTCATGAGGACTGATTTTTCATGTGTGCTGTGGTACACTCATGATTTTTTTTTCCTCTTTATCTTTCTTGGTGTGAAATCAAGAGAACACCAAGGGAGACTGCAACAACATTGCAGAAAAGCTCAGCTGCACTCGAAGATGTAAAGACAAAGAGTGCCACCTAGAGGAAGTTCTCACATGTCTGGAAAAATGCTGTGCAAAAGCAATCACTGTCAAGCACAAAAAAAAAAAAAAAAACCCCCTTCAGAAAAATAATAATGAATTAAATTCACGGAGGAAGAGCAGAGTGACAGAGTGGACGGATGCGCTGCAGGACGAGGTGCGTCGAGAGCGGCTGAGGAGATGGAGGAGGACAAAGAGAAGAAGGAGCGAGCTCCTCTCTGTCAACAGTAGCAAGAGAGCGAGCAGATGCCCTGGAACTGCCTGGCACAAACAGCAGCGGCAGCAGCAGGGGACTATTTTTAGGTACATCTTTTAGAAGGAACTATTCATCACACCTCTGGCTAAATATAACAAAAAGTGAATGGATAGACAGAGCGTTACAATATATCCTTGTATAACCCACAGACTCGCTTAAAGAGAAATACTCATCTTTGTGTAACTTGTTTCTCTTTATTTTTTTATTTTTAATCTGAATTTATGTTATAACTTACCCTTTTCCCCCACTGTTACTTAGATCTACTTGAGTGAGATGGATTTGACTTGGAAATAGTGAAATGATGTTTGAGACGGACCACATGGTTGTGGTTGTCTGCGCTGAGAAGCAAAGCCTGCAGGGCTTTTACAAATGTAAACTTATTAAGTACTACACGCTGGCTGTGCAAGCACACAATAAGGAAAACCAGTGGGTTCAAAACACTGGAAATATGGTTATTGACTTAGATACAAAAAATATGGCTATGAAATAAAACCTCAATTAAAGGTTGTTTTTTTTAAAGAAATTAGTACAAATCAGGCTAAATTAAAAATTTTCCAAAAACAAAACACTATTAAAGGACAATATTTATTGTTTGACCCAATGTGACTTCCCAAAGTCACATGCATTACATTAAGGGAACATTATTTCTGGTGCTGAGTTTAGTTGTAAATGTTCCTCACTTTCTCTTAATCAGCTGGAGAGACGAGGCTACCCACAACAGAAGTAGTCACCAGAGATTATGCTTGATTTGGGACAGTTCTTCTGCCTGATACAAGCCTTTCATAAGGCTCTTGTTTTATCTAACATGACTGTTATATTCACCCACCAGTGGGAGACGCTCCAGTAGGATGTACATCATGTCACTCACCAAGTACTTTTACACCCCCTCCAAGTTAAATCCAGACTACAGATGGGAAAGCTGAAGTGACATAGCAACCATACAATGGTGAAAAAAAGGAGTTAAAAGATTCATGTCATAACCCCTTCAATGCTCAGATCAGTAAATCCCAGCCTGCACTGTTGCTCCATTGCTCTGTGTTCTGTTTATGTTTTTAGAGGCCAACATGGCACCATTGTTTACAAGTACACTCAGTCCCTGTCCTCCATCCCAAGAGGCCAACTGCAAGTCGAGCATTTGTACGTGTGGTACATGTGAATAATAGCTTCAGCTTCAGACAGCTTGAGAGCTGGACATTTAAACAATGTTTTCTTTTTCGATAAAGGATGAGAACATGCCGTTCTGAACGTTCTAACGCCTGACCTTCAAGGCGCCAGGTGCCATAAACCTTTTCTCTTCATAGACGAAACAGTAGCAAAGCACATCATCATGGGTAACTGTTCCCACCACATGACAGAAACGGGTGTCTTACCCAAAAGTGCTGGTTTGGACTTTTAAAGAAACTTTCCTTGGATGTATAAAGTTTTCAACTGGAATGAAGACAAGTAGCACTATTTGTATTTATAGAATGATTGTCTCCCTTGCGTTGCAGCCCAGCTCAAATGCAGGACAAAAGGAGGAAGCCATGCAACATTTAAATTAAAGATTTATTCAACATAAAGCTCATAAACAAAAACTCAAGACTGCTTGCAGCTCCTGCAGTGCTGCTACAAATATGAAGGGGCAGGTACGGCTACTTCCTATATTGATTCTTGAAATGTATAAAACTGCACCAATGATTTGTTATCATTCAACGCAGTTTCTGTCACTGCTGCAGGGTCTAACACAAATCTCTATTCAGAGGTCAAATCTATTTTTAGCAAATATTTTGTTGTTTAGACAGCGTCACTCATTCCCTATCTTACTCATCCATGTGTGTACCTTTTACTGTGTCTATCTCCCTTTAGTGTGGTTTTCCTAAGTGTTAGATGATGCCGAGATGCCGAGCATCCTCTAGGGCTGCAACAGAGCCAAACAGAAGGGAACGGAGGAGGAAAAGAGGAGAGAA
The DNA here is from genome assembly GCA_028564865.1 of Zenarchopterus dispar. Lineage (NCBI taxonomy): Eukaryota > Metazoa > Chordata > Actinopteri > Beloniformes > Zenarchopteridae > Zenarchopterus > Zenarchopterus dispar. The sequence goes on from JAOWBL010000018.1 coordinate 1,405,082, forward strand.
AGTGACAAACATGAACATGGGGGATCCTGGGGATAACTAAAAATAGCATGGAGGGGTCAGTACAGGAGAGTCTGCAGGCAAAAAGATGCAAGAAACAAGGGACTGATTTATTTTTAGTCATTTTAAGAATGAAGTGTTTTGTAGGCAAAGTGGGAAAGAAAAAAAGGCAAGGCTTTGCAGCTGAGTGCATGTTCCCATCACTCAAATAAAACGATGTCTATTTTTGGATCTGCTGTTGTCTCCTGCTAAACTAGGTCAGACTGGCTAGGTGTCCTGGTGATAGCGCTACTATAATGCATGTGAACTCTCATTATCAACATGACACCATGGTCCTCAGGGCTTTATCAGAATCAGTTAAATTTAAGCTTTGTTTTTCCGGCTTAAAGTCCCACTTCAAGTACTTTGTAGCAAAGCAAACAGAATAGTCAAGCAACTGTGATGTAGAGGGTGATTCTGATCAGCATCGGATTTTTGACCATTTCCCCACTCTGCAAAATTAAAATAATTAGTTTTGCGTTTCTTTAGGCAAAATAGGATGTTTAGAGCTATAAACTGGCAATGTTTCACTCATGGATTGAACACAGGCAAGCAGTGACAAAAAGTGCAGCTGCTGCTGTAGTTTCTGTAATTTTACACAATTATATTCTTCAGAAAGGTTAATGGAACATAATAACCACAAACAACTAATCTAATGGATGTGTTAAACAGTTTGTGCAAACTTACACGGTGTGCAGTTTCTTGGAAACACAGCTGTAAAATTTTGCAGATGTGATCCAGAAACTTTGCCTTTTTACCCCAGACAAAGTGATCTTGTCCTGAAGATAGACTGTGGCACAATTTTGGGTGTCAAATTGCCTAGATGAGTTATTTCTCTATCTGCTAATCTCATAGATCTTTATTACAGCCTCCTCTAAAATTTACTCAGAATTAAGCAAAAGAAAAAAAAAAGGATTAAGATTTTCAGAATGAGCGACGACAACCTTGACCCAGAGGTGGCTAAAACAGCAGAGGGCTGCACAAAGTTTCACTCTCATCCCCGAAAAAACAGAAATTTAAGGCTGGAGTCAGCACAAACTCCACAGGAGGTGAGAACATTTTCAGTACTGGCAAATCTTCAAGATGACAGAAGAGGAGGAATTTCTTATCATGGTAGGGGGTTGTGAAGGGTTCAGCTGTGTAACAGACCTTTGGGAGGCCAAACACAGCAAACATTCTCGGAGAAGAAACCTTTCTGCTCTGATACCAGGCACTCAGGTCTCCTTGAGACTTAAAACAGAGGCTTAAAATAGTTGTTGTGATGCAGAAAAATAAATCTTGGAACGAAGATTCCCATTTTGTCTACATTTTATCCAGTTAGATTCAGATTACATGTTATACTTTACCCATGTTATACTTTTGCCCCCAAAAAATGTACACACACACTTACAGACTTCACCACTTGTTGTCTACATCCCCCCCTAAAATTTACACAGACTACTTCAGAGAAAGATGGAAGTCTACATCAGCATGGTAGCGAGTACCTCAATGTTGTTTTAATGAAGGTGGAAATAGACAGATTAATTTCTTTTTTTCCACTGTAATACACCTAGTACTATAACTGCTCTCTCCTTATATTCAACTATGACTAGGCTTTTTTTTTTCTTTTCTGGTTTTGAAAATAGCCTACCTATATTTTCCTGGGGTTGCCTCAAACACTAAGAATGTTTTCAACATTATAAACTAACCACTGCTGTGTTGGATTTGAACCAAGACCACTTGCTTCCTTAAAACTCACAAAGATATGCACTGTTTCTTTAGAACCCGCTTTTGACAGCTGGACATATTTACAACTAAAATCGTTTAACCCGATCTATGTGAGGACAAAAATAAAACAAATAAAATTCATTAATTGTGACTGAGGTAAAATGTTCAATTATTTTTGATATTGATCTGAAGTAATATTACCCGGACCTTCTATCACTTATAACACAGCACTGAAAAATCTAATAAGATTATCTATAAAACAATCAAGGCAATCAGACCTTTATCTGGGATTACCAGGAGGAGAGAGTAGGGATCAAATCAGCCCCGATTATCTATTCTATTTTATGACAAGTTTGGTGCTTTTCCCCACATCACAAGATCAGAAAGCAACAGAGCATCTTGGGATGTGATACAAGAGGAGATGAGTAGACTCTGATCCATACTGGATTAGGGCATAGCCTGTGGGTCTGACTCTACTAACAGTAGAGTACAAAATTCTGAAATCGGGATATCTCAATATTGGTTTAAAAATGATTTAAAGTGGTCATTATGTTAATTTCCATCCATCTATTAACTTTTGCCACATCCTCCAATACTGCCAGGAGGATGCCAAGGTACTCCCATGGCGAACTGAGAAATTGAAACCCTCCATTGTTTCCTGGGTCTACCACGGGGCTTTCTCCCAGTTCGACATGCCCGAAACACCTCCAACCATCTAATTTTAATCTCTAGTACAGTACTTATAATGGAGCTCTGCACTCAGCATAACTCCAAAAGACTAATTACTTTACACCAACAGAGGCTGACAATTACAAGGAGACACACTTTCAGGAAAACAAGAGCTTTGCAGTCAGCATTACTTCAGGTAGGAGTCTTTAAATATTTTCTCAGTGGCTGAATTCTTGTAGGAACAGGCACTGCCTGCAGACCAAGATCTCAGAAGTGAAATTCTGCAGAAGTCACACAAAAGTCTCACACAAAAGGTTTAGAGACTTGGCAAACTACGTTTTATGTGCACTCCATGAGCAGGCTCTACTATAGCATATATATCATATTTTTGACCCTCCAGTGACAATGATAAGTTGTCATTATAACATTTGCAGATGAGGTTAAAAAAAGGAGAGAAAAACATATGGTGTAAAAAGGGAAAAACTTTCCCACCAATATCCTGTATTTCTCCAACTAGAAAGCAACATGCAATACCACTCAACTCCACACCATCTGCTCCCTTGTGATTTTTAACCTTTTGAATCCACTCCAGACGGCACTAAAAGTGGGAGCTGCTCTAATGAATCAAACTGTGCGATAATTCCATTTCTAAATTAAATCAAGCTTTTCTTGTATATATATATATATATTTTAAAAATGAAACGGGCCAGTATCAGTAAACATGAGCTCAGCAGCCACTTTTTTGTTTCATTCATTAAATTTTCAATCTTAAATGTGTTAGTTTCTAAACTTACAATAACCAGCAATGTGAAATTCTACAAAAAGTAGCCATACCGTCCGTGAATAACCCTTTGTTTAAGAAAGAAAAAAAACACATTTTATTAAGACGCCACTACAATGTGGCTCTGTAGTTTTATCACAGCTGCTCATTGTCTCTCTCGCTCAGCGTCTCACACATGCACAGAACACACACACATCTGCAAATGTGGGCACCAGTGAACCAGAATCCTGAGGCTCTTGCGTCTCATGTGAGCCTCATTTATGAATGGCTCTGGTCCCATTATATAATCAGGCCATCCTCGCAATCAAGTCCACTCCACTGAGACAAAATTTGTCAATGAAAGTAACAGCCAAAGCTGACGGGCTCCTTTTGCCTCATTGCATATTCTGAATCGTATTGCATGTGTGATCCCAAAATAACCCCCCCTCCTCCACTCCATCTGATGCATTTCCATTTTTAACTGTAGAACAAAAAGAACTAAGGCAACATCAACTTCTAACTTGAAAACATTTGGTTTTCTATGACAGACTGATGTGACTGATTGCAAAAGTTGAAACTGACTGCTCCGAGTTTGAAATAAAGCCAGACTTCTCTAGTATTTACTAATTTCCCTTTTATGTTCAAATTTGTCCTTACTATCTGAACTAGCCAAGTTCAACAATACTGATCATACAAGATGGATCATAACTGTAAATCTACTTAATATTCCTGCTTTCTTCTAAGCTCTAAAAACTCGGAAACCTTCTGATATCTGCAGACTAACAGCTCATACACTGAAATATGAACTTTGAGCCTGATACGTGCAAGTATTAAGCAATGTATCACATCATGTGAGCAAATTTCAAGGTTCAATCGGTAAATGGGGTGGACAGATGGACAGTATCCAATCTGAGTTGATAATCCCATCAAACCATAATCCACTCACAAGCTTTGGAACAATTTATAACCAATGACAAAAAGCTGATCATTCCCAGCCCGTTGTTTACTTCTTGTTCAAAGAACTGTAAGCTCCTGTAGTTTTCTGCCAGTAGTGCAAAGAAATCACAGGAGCCCCACACATATGTGCTGGATCAATATAGAAATAAGAAATCACAAAAAGACATCTCAGATATTAAACTTTCTACATTTGTCAAAAATTACTGGTGTTCTTGATACTGTCAAAAAGTTCCACTAAAAAGGAGGGATGCATTTAAAACTTGACTCCAGTGGGTTGTCTCACTAAATGAATTTAAGACATTTTTTTAAACATACTGGAGGCAGATAGATAGAAATTTAGATAAATTTAGATAATGAGATATAAATTTATTATAAGTGACCTAGCATCATCTTCCTGCAATGAAGTGATGATAAAATATTGTTTTTTTCCTACAGTATTGTTGTTTGATTCGGATGGGTTATAGTTTAATTATGATATGCTATGTATGTACAGTACTCTGCAAATATTTTAGTACTGTTAATAACATCCATATTTTTCTTGTCTCTTGAAGATACAAATATAAAGTACAGGAGCCTGACTCTCTTAAATCTAAACAGAATCCTAATTAATATCACGCAAACATCTTTGTAAGACATTTCTTGAAAAAAATAATTGTGCTTGGTTCTGAGATCATGGATTTTTTGCTTGAAGAGTTATTCTGCTTTGAACATTGTGTGGTTTTGTACATATTATTTAGGGGTCAAAAGGTTTTTCTAAGGCTGATCCCACTAATCAAGAAAAAAAAAAGCAGATTCTATTACCATTTTCTTTTCATATTTTAAGAGACAAATACATTTGGATAGTCATTTAACATCTAATAAAAGTACAAGGTTAGGGGTGCCCACGATTTTTGAACAGTACTGTGATTTATTTTGTGTACACTTTAATATTATTTCTATTGACCTCAGCTGCTGCCCATCTTGACTAGGATACTTAAAAGAGATATTTAAAATTGTAGTTCAATTTCATGGTTAAAGCTTTGTTTAATAAATTAACATTTAACTAAGGGAGAAGAAAGACAAAAGAATGTTTATCTGGATTTAGATGATGTACCTGAATTAAATTCTGTCTAAACAAACTATAATGTGTTGATAAAAATCAAGTCCTGCTGGTACTTGGTGAATAAAAGCTGAGTTGTTGCATGAATAATCCAGCAGGGGACTCTGTATGCATCCAACTGTATCTCCAACCAGAAGATGTCAGTTTAGAGCCACACATCACGACTTTTTAGACACATCTGTGAATAACTAGAAAGGGTTAAATATACAAGATATGGAAAAGAAATAATTTCTCAGAAAAAATAAAGAAAAAAAGTCAGAGAATAGCAATACTATATTCCATAAAGCACAGTTCCTCTACCCTTGTCCTCAGCTATCACTTCCCTGCATATTCTAGATGTTTCTTCTGCCCCTGCACAACTGGTTCAAATAAATGGATCATCTCAGGTTTCCATCAAGGTCTTAATATATGTGTGAACTGCTTATCAAGTCAAGTGAGGTGAGTCGGAGCTGGAAAGCATCTTCCAAAAAAAAAAAAAAAAAAAATGCTGGGGACTGCAATAGAGCAAAAAAAAAGACCAATATGAAGAGAACGATACTATCCCAAAAAGTCCAGCATGTGTTCAAAACATGCATTTAAAGAGGGTTCATTTGTCAAATTCTAGTTCCTAAATCAAAGCATTTCATAATCCAGATGAATGAGCCTTTAATTGTTTTGAGAATTCATTTATGAAAAACACGGGGTTGATTGGAATCCAACCGTATCCGTGGACATTTTAACTAACTTATAAAAGTACGTCAAATTTAAATGGATTAAAAATACTTGAGTTTATTTATTGTGCCAGAGAGAAAAACAATACTTTTTTTATCACACACAACCAAAGATCCGCGCGTTTTTAAAACTTTTATTTATTCTTTCATGTTTAAACACCCTCTTCACTCAGTTCATACTGCGCTAAAACCCAGACAACTGTTGTTTCCACTCGTTTATAAAGTACTCGTTCATCATATGTCTGGCTCAGTTGTTGAAGTGATGTTTGGGACTTTTTTTCCGTTGTGTTTTCCTATAATTAACGTTAATAACTACCGTGCCGCGGCTCACCTGCCCACCTCCCGAGCCTGTCGGGGGACACGAGTCGCCCGTTGCCCAGCACCCACACCCTGATCCCGGTCAGCAGCCGGTACACGGAGCACAGCGTCAGCCAGGCCGCAGTCAGCGCCCCGAGCCAGAACAACGTTGTCTCAACGACCCGAAACACAGCTTCCCCGCTGGACGACATGCCTGCAGCTCCCACTCCGCGTCCTGAAGTGTTTAACTTTAATAGAAACGTGTAATAGAGTGGTCAAAGTGCAGGTGCACGTAAAGAGCTGCGTTGAGGGTATCCTGTCAGACACTTCCGCGTTAGTGTTTTGGCTTATGTTGATTGGTTCCTTTTTCTTCTTCGTTGTTCTTGGTAACTTTCATGCGGTTTCATCGCAACGAAGCAACAAACCGGAGCATTACCACCACCCTCCGTTTAACACAAATCAGAATTTGTAAGCGATTTAAATTAATCTTTTATTACTTTTTCTGAACTGTTTTGACTAGAAATAACTTATTTATGACGTAGGAATTTACCGTACATAAATGCACTTGTATCATTTTATTGTCGTCTCCTTGGTTTTCTCTCTATTACATACTTGGAGTTTTTATCTTGCAGTCGAAATACATGAATACGTTCTTTATTCAAGCTCCTTTTTTTTCTATCCATCTGCTTTGTCTTCTTCACTTAATAATAATATAAATACGTGTTTTGTCTGTCAACTGTATGACTTTTATATGTTTCTTAATTCACCCTTATCACGCATGACGGCATGGATGCCCTTCCCTTATTTTTTAATGCAATCATTTCAAGAGATTGTGTACATGCTTGAAAAAAATAAAAATAAAAATACGAATTAATGCTCAGCCAAACATGCATGTTGTTGAGATCATAGCCTATTTTCTTGATTACACTTGCACTGGAGAAAAATAATTCTGACATAAACTGTAAATGTCTGTTTATTTCAGAAGATCTAAAAAAGAAATAAGACAGAGGAGGAAAAGGGCTTTGAATTTTATTTGGCTGCAGACATGTTTTGTCATGTCAGTTGTATTTCATTTGTCAATTTACAGCTATTACCGGGGTTCAGAATAAAACATAACAAAAGAAAGAAGACAATAAGAAAACCAAAAGAAAAGACAGACACAATTGTTGGGATAGAGGTCATTTAAATGTTTAAATGGAGTCATGAAATAGTTTCACAAGCAAGGTAACACTTTGTCACCACTGCATTTAACACCATTACAGCTTTGTTTTTGAGGATAGAAGCAATCTGTGTGTTACCTTGAAAAGAAAAAGCTAAAAAAGTATGGAACATGCAAAAATTTTAAAAAAGAAACACACACACACACACACACACGGACAGTGATTCTTACATTTACTCTCACTTTATTTCAGTGCTGATAGCAATAACCTATCAGCAACCAGCTAGTGATCAGATTAATAATAATTCTAATAATAATAACAATAATAATAATAGCAGTGATAAAGATTTGAAAACAGGTACAGGTGATTGCAATCATGATTTTTTTTTTTCTAAGGTAGCATCTATGTAAACCTGAGTCTCTGAGAAGCAAATCCAGTCAAAGGACAACAAGTTAATGTATTAGTGAGCTGTTTATTTGGAGAGATTTACATCGTTCTGTTTGTAAAATGTATGATTTAATTAAAAGCTTTGAACTATTTATGAGAAATGTTAGTATGTAGAGGGCAAGGATGTTTGTTGGGCTAGACATTTGTGATTTCTGATCCCTTAGATGACATTTCTTGAAGTGATCAATCATCAATAGCTGATGTAAGCAAATGGATACAAGATTACTGTGAAACCCCTTTGTCATAAACTACAACATGCAGTTATGTTCACAAATGCCACTTGAAATGTATTGTGCAAAAAACAGACTTGTTAACCTCTTACAAATGTGGTGTTAATGTGTCTGAGCTTTTTTACTTCTCTGACGGCAGCATTAATACAGATAAGTACCTTTAGGAGCCACATCTTGTCAAGGCATATAGCTGTGCAGTTCTCAGCAAGATGTCTGACTGAAAGCGTGACTTTTAACATTACAGTATATAGTTTTCTTTTCCTTTAAAAAAAGGGGGAAAAAAACACAAAACAAAACTGTTAAGCAGTCCAATTGCTACAGATTGCCACAGGAAGATTAGCAGATTTTAAAAAGGACTGGGTTTTTGCTTAGCTTTAATTTTCTTATGTGCAGTGGCTAAAACGTCCAACACATAAACACATAACTTTTAATATGAAACAGAATTTCAATTAATTATTTCACAACTGTTTTTTTTTTTTCTTAGACTGCATTGATGTTTTTTTATTTAAAAAAAAGCCAGTGCTTGACATCACACCTCCTGTGTGTTTTGACATATTCAGTATTTGGTTTTATTATTAAGATTACAGCATTATATTTCGTGTTTAATCGTACACCTTTTTGTGGAATTTGGGTTTTAAAGGAAATGCACTATGAACTGCAGGATTCGAATGTTTCAAAATATGATAATGTTTGGAGTTTTGAATTCAGGAATCGTCTCCATGAAATATACAATTTATAGCACAGAAAACTCCAGACATTTAGAATATATCGATCATAGTAATTTACAAAAAATTATTTGGAGCTTATATGAATGTATGGCTCAGAAAGGCTTTGTGGTAAAGCTATTCACTTAAAAACCCCATGCCTGACTCTATGTTTGTTTTTTTTACTGTTTTACCAATTACATATCTAATAGACGACTGACTTGAAATCTGTTCTTTTGTTTTCTCATACTTTTCATTTCTAATCTATTTTAATGGAAACTACAACATAGAATTTCATTCATGTCGGTGGTCAGATACACACATACTTACACAGTTCAGTCAAGTGGAGCAGACAGCAGTGGTTCATAATGTTAGAATGAGCGTTACATAAGTGTGTTGCACCTAAAAATAGAAATGCAGCAATTGTAAACAGGACTCCAAACTGCTGGCTGTGAGTTTTCAAAAGAAACCTGAATGAACTTTAAATTAGAGCACTGTCTCATACCTAAATGGTCCAGCAGATGATCATGACTGTGAGAGCCTGTGGGCAACGGCTCTGGGTCTGCAGTGCATGCGTGACTGCAAGTGAATAAAAGTTTAAAAACAGCTGTCTTGTGAGCAAAGATAAAATAACTCTGTATAAATACATTATAACTGCATTTAAAGTGTGTGGATGTTTTAAGTCACACAGTAAATAAACCCTTCGTTCTTTCATATAGTCGATAATTACAACAGATGCACATAAAAATCTGCCCTATTTTTTATTTTTGTACATTTTATCAGACGACACAATTTTTGTCATTCACCTCTTTTATTACACTGATTAATTTTCATTTACACACACACACACAAAAGACACAAGACATAATCTCCACACATTTTTATTCATATATGTTCAATTTTACAAGAAAAGACATAGCAAGAATACATGTCGGTGACTATTTATTTAAAACATCCTTTGAAGTGACAGTTAGAAAATTAACAAGTACACGTAATGTAAGAAGCCCAGTGTTTTCAATATGGATCGAAGCTGCGGTTGAAACTATTTATAAGAATCAGCATGTAAGGTCATACATTACCTTCTAAAAGAAAACATACACAGGTAAGTGCATATCTGAAAGGTGATATCCTTCCATAACACCATAAAATGTATTAAATTCATGATCAATTCAGATTTAATGTTTTCAAAATCTCTTTATTAAATATTTCATACTGTTCACTCATTATTACAAATCTGTAAAAAAAATTAAAGAAAAAAAATGAAGAAAATCATTCAAAATATCAAATAATTGTCATAAAATTTTGAACAAATAAATGAATAAGCCAGTATGCATGAACAGAAGTAATGTGTAAAGCATAACCCTTTAAACCCTGTGTAAAGCAAAGGATCGCACAGAAATACTGACGCACATTCTCCACATGTCCACGGAACAAACACTCCACACAAAATGGAAGTAAAGCTTAAAGTTATCTTGATGCATTTGTTTTTGGAGTCTTGGCTGTATATGTGTATGGGATGCATTGCAATTCAACAAATCTGACTCTGTCCTGAAACAGCGTGGTCTTTCTCTGTGTGAAGTGTTTGCAAATTTCACATTCTGCTCATTTCTATATGATGAAGATGATACGCAGGAGGCTTGCAGGCACCAGGCATATATATATATATATATATATATATATATATATATATATATATATATAGACATGTGTGTGTCTAAACACACACATATATATATACATAGCCAATGACAAATATGCAGACACATTTCCTGCAAAGTCTGTTATTTGCCTTTGTTAAAGCTGTCCAAACAAGGTGAAAACCACAAATCATGTTCACGTCCACAGTCTGAGGACAAATGTGTCCACAAAGACACATGAAGCAAAAACAAGTACCCACCTGTGAAAATGTACTTGTTTTGAATTTTATTTTTATACACACACACACACACACACACACACACACACACACACACACACACACAGACGTATGAATTGCTGTCATTCAAAGACTTATAAGTTAGACCTTGCTCAAAAAAAAATCTAGTTGCCTCTTCATACTTTCTGGCTGTTCCCTACATTATTGTTACCATGCTCAAACCTCACAAACCACAGACCTTACAGACACAGACTGCTTTCTGAATAGTCTGTGTGTTCTGACTCTTGGGTGAGTGTAAGAAGCAGGTAACCTGATTATAGAGATGTCCGGTGTTGGACAACTCTACCGGAGCTGTGTGTGCTTGTAGGGAGGGGTTAATTACGGCTATAAGTATGTATAGTATCATCATTATCATTAATGTGTAAACATTTACAGAGTTTTGTGGAAGCAGATTGCACCAAAACATGATTTAGATAAAAATTGTTGTCACCACAAGGAGAAAGTGATCTGATACGTTATTCCATCTTTTGCATTTGAAAAGGCTTGTGATAGATGTGATCTGGACTCACCAACAACTTGCAGAGGAAAGTTAACACTAAATGAACTTCCCTTTGTTTGGAGAAATCATGTGAGGTGATCAACAAAAGGAAAGAAGAGATTAAAAAAAGAAAAGAAAAAGCTCAAAATCATGAGTTGATTAACAGGACACAACATAAATGCAGCACATTTACAGGGGTCACGACATGTCCGCTCTCTAGTTACCTCCGTTGTAGAGTCTTTTTTTTCCTCCACATTCTCAGTGATTTGGTCACTGCTGCTGTCTCCCAGGGTTGTGAATCTGTAAAAATTATGTTTTTTTTCTTCTTTTGTTCCTGCGTCACAGGAAAAACAGATCTGAAATGGACACGCACACTGGTATGTGGGAGTGTAACTGGGAAATGTACCAACTATAAATAAGAAAAATAACAAAGGAAACACAAAATACATGTGGGAAAAAAGTTGAGGAATTAAAAAACAAAACAAAAGTCTATTTTTTTAAAAAAAAGCAAACTATTTACACCAATTAAAATGTAAAATCAGGGATTCTGTTTTCTTGCATTTCTTTATATTTCTGTATAGCTATGAAACACAAAAACAATAAAACAAACAAAAAGTCCGACATCAGGTATCATTTAAGGGCGTTTGTACAAGAATCTGTGATGGGAAAAAATGAAATGAGTTTATTTTATTTATTTAATATACATTAGTAAAAACATTTGCCCCAGCTGCTGCAACATGTTTCTTGTAACATGTGTGTCTCCGTTAAATGTTGTGGCAGAGGAACATTAATCTTGTGCTGAAATTACATTGTTTCTGTGAAGGAATGTATATATTTCTACATTAATAAATAACCAAGCTAATGCATGAAATACAAAATGTGTGGAGATACATCAAATTAGAAGGAACTGAATATCTGATAGGTTTACAAAATAAATGCATAATCAGTACAGAAATGTTTTCATAGATAAAAGGTAATACAAAAGCATCATAAAAAAAATTCCACACCTTCTCCTCTTTTAAACATAGTTGATAATACCACAGCAGAAACAAACATATTGTGTATAACTGTGCCGAACATGAACACCGTAAAAACCAGAGTGTGTATCATCCAGAGTGTGTACCATCTTGTATGAAGTGTAAAGTTCTGGTATTTTCCTCCTCATCTCCCACCCAACGATGCACCGCAGTTGGAGATGGAAGCAAATAATATTTACATTCACATAAGTACCCAAACACCGTGTTTGTTTGTGTGTGTGTGTGTGTGTGTGTGTGTGTGTGTGTGTGTGTGTGTGTGTGTGTGTGTGTGCGTGCGTGCGTGCGTTTGTGTCTGTGCACCCGTTGAGACACTTTGTGAGCCAAGGCACGGAGCCCGTCTCTGACAGTAGCAGCAGTGTGGCTCCCTGATCCCGGCTACACGAGCGACGTTAGTGTCCTCCACGAATGCTTTTTGGGGTAAGGGCTTCCCAGATTCATGTAGGCACAGCAAGCCCAGACCGCAAAAAGATTCGTGACGGACATCTGCTACAAATCTCCGCGAGCTCTTCATCTTCACAAGTGTCTCGCATTTTGCACATACGGCCCCATTGTTTGGCTTATTTTCCAATGTAAGACTGAAATCTACTGTACTGTCTTGTCTTTGCAGCAACAGGCAGCCTTGTTATTAAAAAGAGCAGCGATGAAGAGAGGCGGCATCTTGTTGCTGTTACAGACTTTAACACGCAGCAGAGGAATGCTCCTCATCTGATTGGACCGGAGGACCAGCCATCTACCAATAGCGATGCAAAGAAAAAAGTGCACCTAAGCAGGAGGCCAAAGCACCTGACAGTTTCACGAGCCCCCAGCCACCCACCCCAGCATCCAGCGTGGATACTTGTGCTATTAGAACGAGACAAGTAATCGCCAATAGATGAAAAACGCACTTGGCGCACCCTGATGTTGCTCAAAGCGCATCCAGTTTCATCAAAAATGAAGTTTCTTCATTTGCAATTTGGCTCTCAGTTCTCCAGCTGCCGCTATGGCGGCCCCACCCTCGCCTCGTTTTCATTGGCCCGCTCAGCCTTTCGCGTTCGTGGACGCGTCTCCCCAGCCGGTCACGATTCCCCCCATCTGTCTCGAGCGCACCGGAGCCAGACGCCACTGACGCAGCACGCGCCTTACTCACTTTTAGCAGTCACGACTCGAGGTTCGTCGTGCACAGAAGGGAGAAAAACGATCTGCAAACAAACATTAAAGCATAAAGACAGCGCTTTGAGGCGTCGAGCTGCATCTGCATGAGAAAAAAAAAATCACTCAAAAGTGAGGTTATGATTGAGACTTTCACTGTGAAGAACAAAAGATCCAAGGAGCCTTAAGGCTTTTATGTTAAACTGGTGCATCAAAAATGCCAGTAGTGGTGTTAAAAGGGTATATAACAGCAAACACAGCCTTGAAACACTTCAGCACCACAACCAGAGGACAGCTCCCTTCTTCGACCGCAGAGAACGAACTGTCTTGAAACACTTCAGCACCACAACCAGAAGGACAGCTCCCTTTTTCGACAAATCTCATGCTCGAATACACGATTAAAAGTAGCAAAAAAAAAAAATTAAATGAAAAAAAAAAAGCCATTTTAACTGGAACAAACATGCAAAAGACACAACCCTGTTTTTAACCACAACTGAGGGTGATCCCCGTGTAGCTGCAAATCCATACCGGTTGGTGTCCCTTCAAGCATGGTGCAAATATAGCAGAAATCCTCACAAAACACACACATGACACAGCTGCAACTGCTCGACGTTTTGCAGGGAATGAATAAAAAAGCATACATTACCAACAATAAAGCACTGAGATGAAAAGAAACAGGTGCAGCATGGGGAAGGTTAGTACAACTCACCCTCTTTGCAGCGGAGTCCTCTGAAAACATAATAAGTGGCATTAAAAGTAAACAAAAAAAGCCTCTTTGTCCATAAAATCTGCTTCTGCTTTCCGCTTCTCTCACTCTCTACTCTTGAATGGTGTGCCTTTTATAGGAGTGATGCCCCCTATCTATTTCTGGATCACGATCCAACCCCGTTTCTATTTTTAGCTCGCGCGTGATGAAAAAAGAAAAGCTCGCAGAGGTTCCTCGGAGGAATTTCGAGCGTGCAGCGTTGGAGAGCTGACGCGAGCTCCCGCTTCTCCCCGCTTTGCACAGTAGGCGCGTGCACTGCCAGCATCTCCCTAATATAATATGGGAAAACAAAAGCACGAGACTGGATTTGAACGGAATGTTGAAGGTGTGCAAAATATTATTTTCAGTTAATTGAAGATTTGCCGAAAGCGCGCCTCCTCTTCATTATCGTGCACGCGCGGCAGCAGAGACGCTCCCATCCTCTGAAATGAAAAAAAAAAGAAATAATCAGAGGAAGGGATATATATATATATATATATATATATATATATATATATATATATATAT
>JAOWBL010000018.1:1429233-1449295 GCA_028564865.1 Zenarchopterus dispar
CCCTGCTCAGGCTACTGCCCCCGCGACCCGACCACGGATAAGCGGAGGAAGATGGATGGATGGATGGATATATATATGAAATGTCTCATGACATCTATCTATCTATCTATCTATCTATCTATCTAGAAGAAGAAGAAGAAGAAGAAGAAGAAGAAGAACTAATGCTGCAAATCAAAACACAACACATGTTAACCATTTCCTGAAGTCTCTGGGTTTGGAAAACTCTGAGATGGACCATGAGATGTTGGAGATCTTCATAGTAGCCAAAGTAATTAGTTTACCTGAACAATGCCTCCAAGTGGTCATAATGATGTGACTGATCGGTGTATGCTGCCCTAAAGACCAGATACGTTTCTGGAGATGTCAAAGTTTCTTTCAACACAATGATGCAAAATTATGATTTAGAAAAAAAAAAGTTAACAATTTGAACAACATGATCTTTGTTGTAATCATATTGTCAGCAAAGAAATAAAAGCCAAAGTAAATGTAAGAGTGACTGTGTTTTTTCTTTCATTGTACTCTTTCAACTTTTTCTGATTTGGTACAAGAAAACGTTACTTCCAAAGAAAAGGCAGCATCAACAGCTTTAACTTCTGGTTTACAGTACGGTTTCAGTGCTGCAGTAAACGGACAGGCTGACTTTGTGCTAATGGACTGTGGCGCCTGAGAGCAGATCTGTAGATCGACTGCAGCATCCCAAAGAAAGTTTGGTGGAATTTCTTCAGAGATGTTCATCCTATCAAACTGACAAAGATGTTCTAATTAGACCTTCTTTGTAAGTACTGCTAGGTTTGAGGAGGAGGTGAGTGTTAAAAGATTTGTTGAAGGTGAATTATCATAACTTGTAGCACTAAGAGTTAGGAGATCAAGAGAAAATCAGTCAGCAACAATTTTAGGAACTATTTAGTCGTTCATTGAGTGATTTTCGATATTTAACAAATACTGCATTACATTTACTGTTCCCTGCATCTCCTATGATAAGATGAGGTGATGTTTTTTGTGAGTCACACCAACTTGGACTTATTATTCAGACAAAACAACTGACCATTTCAGAAAATGACCAGCTGATTGGCTAACAGTGATATACTGACTCATGCTTCAGGGTATGTGAGAGCAAATAAAGGACATATGTGGCAGTGCAATATATTAGAAATATACGTTTTAAATAAAATAAAAGGGGGTAATGGTGAATAGCTTAGTTTTTTGCTTCCACATGTGTCCACATTACTGTGGACTTTGAGATCTTAACATGCAGGTCTTCAACTTCAAACATGGTGCTCGGCCTATTCCTTCACTGTGTGTTTAAAACTACTACAGTAATCAAAAGATACTGAGACCACTGTTTGAACAGTTATGTCTTATACATACAAGTATGGGTTGGGGGAGGGGTCAAATAAAAAAGTGGTATAATCATGTTAAACAATTTCATTATTTGAAACTGAGCTTGTAGCTTGTATGGTATCAGAAACTTTAACATAAAGTTCTTGGATTTTGTTGTATTTCTCTGAGCATTGCACTGTCTGACCTTTGGGTAATTTGCTAGAACATCCACTCTTGGGAACATTGTCAACTGTCTTGAATGCTTTGCAGTGGTGAACAGCCTTTCACAGTGTAGAACGCTGAGCTTCAAACTGCATGGTTTCACCAGCCTTGCCAGATTGATGAGAAGCAACAATTGCTTCTCTAAAATCATTGCTTATGTCTCTCCCTCTTTGCATTATGTTAAAACACAACCGGATGGTTCACACCAGAAAACTAACAAAATGTCTGCTTTTACAGGTGTCTGCACACATGATTCTAAACACTTCATCAAGGATTGATGAGTGATAAAGGATCAGGATCTTAAAAACATAGATCCTATGAAAGTAAGCGGGCACTTGGTATCGCCAACATTGTTTTATTTCATTTTATTTTATTTTTGCTGAACAGAAAATGAGATGGGGACAAATATCACATGTTGTTCACCTCAGACTGTATTTTCCTCATTTTAAGAGCTACTATAATCAGATGATTCTATTACATTTTTTGACATAAAGAGAAAAAGATAAATAAAAAGGGGAGTGTGAAGTCATGCACATGACTGTACATGTTTTGAACAGTCCAAAATTAAAGTGGAACGTGTTCCAGATCTTTCAGAGATGATGATGAGGATAAATCTTGAAAAACACTGATGTTTAATTATACTGAGTGCTGCACAATTTGTGTTGGATTTTTCAATATTTTAACTGTGTAACTGGGCATATTCTCATTTTAATTCTCAAAAGAGACATCATCAATAGAAAATAGTTATTTCCACAAACCAAATTCCACAATATAGCCACACAAAACCCCACAGGACACCTTATATGCTTCAGGTTAGGGAAGCAGCATGGTAAGCCACTTTGGGTGTTGTCTATACAGTAAATACATTTATTGTGAAAAAAAAATAAGGGTAATTGTTAGAGATGATGACATTCTTGAGTTGATGTATTAGAAATGGCAGTCTGGCCATGCAATGTAGCTGCACTGACAGCACTGAAGAGGAAAAGGCAGATTGATACTAGGCACAAATGTGTCCTGAGCTACATCTAATGAAAAACGTTCAAAAATTGATAACATCTCTCATTACAGAGAAGACTGAATGAAATGAACTGTGTGCCAATCAAAGAGAGAATAGCACTTTTTTAAAATTATTTAAAACTTGAGTTTTAGTGGTGCCAGTAATTCTAAGAATTGCATATACTATATGCAATAAACTGTCACATACCAGAAAATTCATCATCAACTCAAATAATACATCAACACATGCTTATGTTCAAGATAAACACTGGCATTCTTCCTACTTGTTTTGAAATCTAAATCCACTCGATCTTTGTGCTTTCAAAATAGACATCGCCTTTCATGTCCCTGTAAGAAACTCACTATTATTATGTAATATCTTGCAGCAGCATCCATTCAGTGTTTCTATATTAAGCCATGGTGAGCTAAATATACTTCATGTACACACTGCAAGAACAAATTTTAACATGGCAAAAGCCATGAAAAGTTTAGCAAAAGAACAAATAAGAACCTTGAGTCCTTACTCACTTGTCAGGACTATTCACGAAGCAAAAATATTTTTAAGCATCTATAAAGCCTATAGTTTGAATCCTGATCATATTTCATAGCACAGTTGTACTGGAAATCTATTATTTTAAAGCACAGAGTCAATAAATAGTGTATTCATACAAGACTGAAAGAGCATGTGGACATTTTAAGGTTAAGCACAGATATCAGAGAGAGAAACTTTGACTTAATCAGGCTTATAAATTATCATGCTAACTTTACTGATAAGATACCATGCATAAACTTTACTGATAAGATACATCTAAAGCACTGTTTAAATTTACAAAGGTGCATCTGCAGCAAGCTCTTGTTTGCTAATGCAATAATAAAATTAGCTGCCTCAGCTGCAGCAGACTTGACAAAGAACTCCCAGTGAGTGTACTATCGCTGTGAAAACACTCAATGGGAACAGAGCATCACACACACCCATTCAATGCAGTGTTTCTGTGGTGTGCCAACTCACATGCCTATTACATAACACAGTTCCTACTCCTAGGCCTAACACCCTTGACAAACCCATGCACGCTTTGCTGCACACGAGCTATTTATATACTGCAACCAAGACAGGGGTGGTCAAAAATACCAACCCATTCAATTATTCATTGAGAAACATTCCGAAACAGTGGAGGAAAGGAGTTTGGCTGCACAGGAATAGACAGAGGGAATAACAGTAAATAAGATCCATTAGCAATGCAGCTGCAGGTCCACAGTGCACACTACCTCCAAAGGAGCAAGGCTGGTTAATCTGGAGCTGCAAATTTGCCCCCTCATGTGTTGTGCTTGTATTTATAGGAGTCTGTGCATACACTTCAGCTCCTCTGCAACCATCTTGTTCCTTCACAGGATTCTAAAAATAGCAAGCTGCACTGTGCTTGTACCATTTTTAGATCTTCTAATTTCAAGGGGGGGAAAAAAAGCCAGCAGGAAAAAAAAAGTGCCTTTGCACACAAATACTATGTGGATGTACCCTTTTTATGTGAATGAACACGCTGTTCCAGCTTTGGTTTATGGCGCTGTGTAGCACAAAGATTATACATATTGACTTTGGCTACAACTGGATGCATGAACTTCCTGACAAACGTTGAAGCCAACATTTGTTATTGTCCAGTACACTGTCATCATTTCTTTAGGCACCAAGAGAAGCCTTATAGCTAAAATAGTCAGCTGAATAATGCATTTAAATGAAATACAGTCCCATGGCCAAATAAGCTGAGACTTTTTGTAAAATGTAAACAAAACAAAATGCAATTGTTTGCAAATGTCATAAACCAACATTTTATTCAGAGCTGCACACAGAAAACACATCAAATGTTTAAAGTGAGACATTTTGTTCTTTCATGAAAAATATTAGCTCGCTTCAAATTTCATGGCAGCAACATGTCCGATAGGAAAAGCAAGGGGTAGTAAAAAGGAAGACCTGGAGGAAGAGCTTGCAACTAATAAGGCTAACTGGCAACAAGTCAGTGGCATGAATGGGTCCAAAAAGAACATCTTAAGCAGAGTTTATCAGAAGTAAGGGGATCACTAGTCTGCATCTACAAATTTTCCAAACAATTTCAGAATATTTTTTCTCTCCGTAAGAGCTTATAGCCATACCACCCTGAACACGCCCGATCTTATCTGATCTCTGATATCGAAAGGACTTTGAACATCTTATCTTCTGCAGTAGATAATACCAAAATGTCCTAAGAATCTGAAGAAGTCTCTATCAGTGTCGGATTCCTGTGATCTTTGGGAAATTATTAGAACCAGGTATAATTATAAAATGTAAATAACTTCCAGAAATAATTTTCTAAGAACAAAGTTTGTTGTGCAATCAACAAATGCAGGTTTCAGCTCCATCATGCATGGAAGACGTCATGTGATCATGATCCTGAAACACTTCCATCTACTTAGGGCCAAAGCCAATTACAAAATGGACAGAGTAATAGTAGAAAACTGTCCTCTGGTCAGACAAATAAAAAATTAGAATTTTTTTTTTTTTTTTTGGAAATCATGGACACATTCTCTGGAAAATACAGAAAAATACAGCGCTCAGATCAAAAGCTTGCAACGCTGATGGTATTGAGGTGCATTAAGTAAAGGCCAAAGGTCAGATGTTTTAATGTCATTTCAGTTATACCGCAAAACTTTGCTTCCACTGGATCTGTGTATATTCCCATCTAGACAATCTTTCAACAAGAAAATAATAAATCATATACTGGATCCATTTTAAAAGCACATCTTCACAGAAGAAGGGCCTGAGTGCTCTACTGACTAGTTTTTCAACATTGGGTAGCCTAAAAACATTAGGTGCATCGTGGAATGAAGAATGAGACAAAGACCTAGCTTGAATCCTCAGACAAATCAGACGAAAAGGGGACGACATAACTCTAGCAAAACTCCAGCAACTGGTCTCCTCAGTTCCCAGACGTACCATAGACATCCAGTTTTAACCTTTAGGATTTGTCCTGTTCACACAGAGATTCCTCCCACTTCTCTGCATTTTTTGTTATTATACAATCCAGATGTTGGGATCGTTAAAGTCTTTATAATTTTACGTTGAGGAACATTTGCCAGATATTGTTCGAAAATGTTTTGATGCAATTTATCGTAGATTGGTGAACCTCTGCCCATCTTTGCATCTGAGAGGCTCTGTAATGCTTGATTTATACCCAGTCATGTTACTGACCTGTTGCCAATTAACCCCAATAGTTGTCAAATCCTCTTTCGGTTGCTTTTGATGTGTCAGTTACCTTTCCAGCCTTTTGTAGATCCTGTTTACATAATTTTGTTTTAGATGTTGCTACCATCAAATTCAAAATGAGCTAATATTTTCCATGAAATTACAAAATTTCAGCTTGTACATCAGATATGCCATTTAAGTTCTTTTGGGACTAAAATATCAGTTTATAAGATTTGTTTTTATTTACATTTTTACACAGTATGGCAACTTCTGTAGAGTTGGGGTTCTAGATTCACTCATGATTTCCTGCCTGCAACATCTTCAAGTGAAAAAAAAAGGTATTTAAAGCAAATGGTGAAAGGGAAAATCTGGAGATTTTTTGAATGTGGGTACAGAATATATAGTTATTTGGTGAGATGGAGGAAGATGCATAAAACAAGAAAAGATGCTAAAGAATAATTCACTGAAGTGACCTCTGAAAGGAAATGCTGGGAAAAGACAAATGAGGTAAACGATAAATGAATAATAGTAATGATCTAATTTAAAACAGGTGATGGTGGGATGTGACTGTAATGCTGATGAGACACAAAGCTGCTATCCATAAAAAGCTAAACTTTTGAGGAGCAAAGATGGGCAGACCATCTTGCATGTCTGAATGTAGCTCCATATTGTGAAGCTACATTCAGACATCTCTGGGCTCAGAGGCATCTAGAAAGGAAAAGTGCATTATAACCACACGTTAGTATTTCACATTTTTGGTGTGATTTGTTGGAATATGTACTAGTCTCAAAGAAGTTAACACAATGCAAAATTCTGCACGCATTACGCAAAGAGAACGAACAGCAAGATTATAAAGTGGTAAAAGTGCTCTGGCACCACCTCTCTCTGAGAAGGTAGTTGGCTTTTCCCAACTGAAAAGGACGGTGGCTCTCTAGCTCCGGCACATGTCAAAGTGACACCACAGGACTGAACAAATCAAAGCATTACTGTATATAGTAACGTGTATAAAAGAATTTCTGCAGTGAACATGCAGATGAGAAACATGCTGTACAGCACTTTGCATATAAGTGCATATAAGTCCATTTACAATTTGAGAAGCTCACACACCTCAAAGTTCACAGCGCCCTCAATGAAATAAAACTCCAAGTCAATGAAATAACTGCCATATTTTAATTTTATAGCTGCTGTCCCAACAGTTTGTGAAATGAGGCAGTGGAAAACATTAAATTACTTTGATTTTCCTCTTTGTGAATAGAACTTGAACATGAGGACATTTTGATGCTCGATGGTGATCAACAAAGACGCAAGTCTAACGAGAACGCCAGAATTCAACCTGGCTATTTAGATTTAAGACACATTTAACAACCCCTATTATTACTTCTGAATAAGAACAAGAAACCAATAAAAAAAGCAAAAATAACAAACAGTAACATTTTTGTCTTCACAAGTCATGTTCTAAAAAAGAGCAACCCAAGAACAAGTCAAATTAAGCCATCGTAAGTAAGAAGTTAATAATGACAGCTGTATTACATATTTATACTCAGTTAGTGCACTTAGTATGTTCTTTTTTTATAAAAAGAAAATGGAAATAAAAGGTGTGAGGGAGATGATGTAGGAGTTGCTAAAAGAAATCAGTCTAAAAGCGGTTGAACAGTGCCACCACCAGGTGGATTTTATTTTTGCTATATTGTTGAGAATTTAATCTTCAAGTACAAATGCTTTCTTTTTTAACTCTCAAAGAGACAAAATGATGCAGAGAAATAAATTTCAATCCACATACAGCCTTTAATACTGTACATTTAATGGTTGATGATACATCTTTTTTTTTGACAGATGATTTTGATTAGTCGAGAAGCAAATGCAAGAGCATAATTTATTTTCACTTTCTTTTTAAATTAGCATGTCACAAAAATCAAAAACTGCAGGTCCCATATAAATAGGAATGATAGAAAAAAAAGTGCAAAAACTGAGAATTCCCATCCTTCTGGACATAGCACAAACAGCAAGGATTTATAAATGCTAACTTTAAACTCCTTTTTCCTTCTGAACTGAGACGCATATTCATTACCACCCCAGAAAAAAAAAAGAGAATTAAAAAAATACTGTATGTGCAGGTAAAATGTTCAATAAGTTACATTCAAAATAGGGCACCGCCTTTGAGGTGGTAGTCATTATTTTTAAGAACAATAAGACAATATACCTACACTCAGTGAGTGTATATTTCCTTATACCAAAGTATCTTTAAGAATGACATTGAAAGCCTTTAAATTAAAATTATGCTAGAATTAGCTGGACTTTAAGAGCATTATTGACTTTTACCCCCTTCCATTTTTGCAAGGCACAAAAGCCCAAACAACAACAACAAAAATTTACACATAAAATAAAACTAAAAATAAAATAAAAACAGATGGCAGATGGTCTTGCAGTTGAGGGTGAATTTATCTACACTGCACTCTAATTCTTGGGGACTCGTTTGGAATTATGAACAAAAAAAAAAAAAAAAAAAGGACCCAAAAATGAACAAAAAAAATTAATGCTGATACCTTTGACTTTGGAAATTTTTAATTTTGTTGTACTTTCACTGTGTGAAAGTAATCAATGATATCATATGAGTTTATCAGAAATGTGTGTATGTGTTTGTGCGTTAAACTGCTGCGTTCATGGTCTCGGGTCACTCGGAGCGGCTCAGGGCTGACGACGTTCCCTCTTAGTTAGCAGGTAACACTGAATTGTTCTCAGTCGATCTTTGGCGGGGGCGAACTCCGGCTGAAGCTTCAAAGTAGACTCATACCAGCGCATGGCTTTCTCAAACTCCTCCTGTTATCAAGGAACGCAATGACATGACGGAGAAATCACTTTTTGTTGCAGCGCAGCTTAAATTTGACAAGCTACGTCACCACATGTGCAACTACAAGAAAAAGGTAGTAACAGGAACAAAAGAGAAAGTCAAGGTTAGTTGGTTGGTTACCATAGCAATATAGACGTTAGCAAGGGTGAAGTGGTTCACAACAAAGTGCGGGGCAATCTCTACTGCCATTCGGGCGACTGTTAGGGCGTCCTCCCATAACCGAGCGTTCTGAAAGATGTTGGCCAGGCTGATAAGTGGCACATCCTATTCCACAGAAAAACAAAAAAGATGTTAAAGAAACACTGTGTAAACATTCCATGAAACAAAAAGGGGTAGCATATCAGGAGAAGGTTCATGTGTCATTCACTGATGCAAGTTACAACAAAGTGCAGAGTACATTTAAATACTCAGAGGAAGACTGAACGCTCTTATTTCAAGATGAATAAATAATAGTATGACGTCACAAAGTATATCACCCCTAGTGGGTGAAAGTGGTATTACAAGGGTAGCTAACTCATCTTCCCTAAATCAGCAGTGATTTCAGTGATTCTGTCATGAATGCAGCACATCTGTGCATTTTATCATTGATTGTGTTTCAAAGTGTAAATCCTATTGCAGCTTTTATATGAACATACATTAATAAATGGGAAAACAGAATGATCAGGGTTAGTTACAGGGACGCAGCTTGTAACAAACTTGCCTTCATATGATGGGGCGCGTAGTTTAAGGCCTGCCGCAGGCAGTCGATGGCTTTCTTGCCTTGACCTTTCACTCTCCAGTACAACGCAGCCATGCTGGACAACACCCAAGATGTCTGATTCTGCAGTTTAAGGGAAAAGAGAAGAGAAAAATGAAAAGCTGCAATTTAATTAGCGTTTAATGAGTGTTATTTACATTGTAGTTAACTGTTAAAATAGCGGGAATTTTTTACTGCAAAAAGCTGTGGCACATTAATCATACAATCACTTGTCCCAGAATTGTGTTTATTCTCCATAGGCAGAGAAATAAGGTTTTTTTCATCTTTATATTAAAAAAAAACAAACAAACAAAAAAAAAAAAACTTTGTGCCACAATTAGAAATAGAGACAGTAAAACTGAAATTACGCTAGCTAATCCTAAATAGGAAGGCACAAAAACAAGAGGTCATTCTTCTCTCAGCAATGCCAACATGTGTCAAACCTCTACTTCTTTATAGTCGGAGAAATCTGCCATTAGTGTCTGAACATTTGAACAGAAGGCAACAAATCCGACACAAGGCAAAAATAAATAAATAAAAGTTATAAAATAGCATCGACATAGCTCAAAAAGAAGATGGTTAATAAGCAAATGTAAGCATAACTGTGCATATAGGACATTTAATGTGTTATTTAACCATTTCAGCATGCAAGTTTAGTATTAAATAGTGCAAAGTTAGTTGGAAGGCAAGCCCCAGTTTTGTAATCTTGCTGAAAAACTTTTTACCACCAAAAATATTAATATAAATATTTTCTTTTGAACTATTTTGGCCTACTTCAGAAGTCTTACCTTCTCCAGTACTTTTGCAATTCGTGTCCCCACTTGCTCAAAGGATTGAGGGGAGAACTTGTCTTTGCCAAGGTTCTGCAGGACCTTTTGGTTAAGACAAGAAACATAAGTAAGGCTCGGGTGGTGGGTTTGTGCTGTTATTTAAAATCATCTTTAAGTTTAAAAGTATTTTTCTAGGGGGTACACGAAACATCTGCTTCTAATGCAAAATATGGAATTTGACCATTTTAGCCAATAGATGTCTCTACTGAGGCTTCTAGCAGTCTTGGACAGGTCAACAGGTGTGACACGTAGATCTCAAAATAATCAACACTTTACCAAAGTAAATGTATAAAACTGAAAACATTTGAATGGCAATACCCACGTCTTTAATTACATTATTTTTCCATGTGATTTTTTTCACTCATCCTTTCAATAAAAACAGCAACATCTTTCTGATAAGCAATCCAATACTTTTGAGACTTTTACAGTTAGAACTTGATTTGCATGCCAGTTTTTGTATCACATGGCTCCTGCCTCAGCATACCTCACGCAGCTGGCTCTCCCCAGTGTAGTGGATTGCGGCTCGATTGGCCACTCCCACCAGGTGGTCAAGGGTGTGCATGCTGGCAGCTAGGTTGGCATTGCATAAAGGTTCCACCGCTGGCTCCTGCAGAGGAGTGGCGAAGTCAATGTGCTCTGTAATGCTTCAAGAGAGACAGTGAAGGGAAGTATTAAAAATCAAGGATGAAAGATATTTGGTTGTGGACATACTCCGATATGCTCTTGAAATATTTTAATTCTAGAGAAGCAAGACAAATGCTTTTATGTTGGTTAATTTGTTCATATTAACTCCAAACAGATACTTTTGTATAAAAAATATTTTTGCAAGTAGTTGTAATAAAAATGCGACTAGAATTAGAACACTATCAGTCTTACTCAATATTCTTGGCAGAAACAGCCAACCAAGTGCTAGCTACAGTGGTCAGGTCAACCCTCCGGGTCCGCTGGCATTCCTCTGGTCCTGGCCAGCCAAGACTTGTGTAGTCTTTCCAGCGACCTGTATTTAAAAAAAAAAAATTAAAAAAGAAAACCCACACACTTTCTTAGAGAAAGGAAACCATTTTCTTGCCAGGATGTCACGGCACAGGTGAAATCACTGGCACATACTATGGACGAGTCTGGAGCACTGATGAGGACACACCCTCAAGACTCTGAATTAGGTACTATGTGCCTTATCAAGACATCAAGCAACATGTTTTGTATTCCAACACCCTTCTAGTTTGCTATCATCAAGTCCATCCTTACGTCCTCCATCACTGTATGGTACACTGGCGCCACCACCAGGGACAGACACAGACTGCAGCGCATTGTGAAGGCGATTGGGCGCAACCTCCGACTTTTACAGGACCCGTACACCTCCAGGATCTTAGGCTGTGCAGGTCGGATTGCTGCTGACCCTTCTCACCCTGGACATGACCTCTTTAGCACCCTCCCCTTAGGCAGGAGACTACATTCCATCCAGACCAGAACTTCCTGCCACAAGAACAGCTTCTACCCCTCAGCCACCAGACTCATGAACAATAGCTAAATGACTCTTAAAACAGCCACACTATGCTTCTTCTATTGTTTACACATATATAGGAGAAAAAAAACCAAACTACAATATAAACTTATTCCAAGTATTTTATTTTATTTTGGTTATTCACATGTATTTATTTTTATTCTATTTTTACTTTACATTATTCCATGTTTTTATTTGCACCGTTACATCAGAGCAATTTCCTAGTCTGTAAACCTGTTTACTGGCAATAAAGTGATTATGATTCTATCATATGTCCAGAGACTGCAAACAGAGCAGTAAGACTAAAAGGAGGAGGGACGTCACTGCCTGTTTACTAAGGCTGGTGAATTCCTGGACGTTACTGTGATTGAGCGTCTCTGAACCCCAGACACTGAACTTTGACTGTGAGCTTCTATGCTTTCCGTCTACTGAGAGTCCACATTTGACAACATCAGCTAAGCTGTTGCCATGCAACAAAACACAGCATCCCATGACAGTGTGGACATTTTAAACAAGCTTCTTTTTCTCTTTACTTCCTACTTTTTAGTGACTTCGTTTTACAGTATCAACATAAATATGGGAATTGATTAAAAATTATTCCATTTAATTCAAATGTAGATATATCCATTACCTGAAGGACCAGGAGATGGGATAGTTGGACCACTGATTTCCAATACAGAATGCCCTCCAGGAAGTGACTCTCCATTTGGGGTGTCATCAGAGATGGCAACACTTTCTGACCCATCAGCCTTAGCCTTCTTGACCCGCTTTACCTGAAAGGTTATCTGAAAACCAAAAAGCATTCATATTAATCTTAGGGAATTTTGTGTCAGAAAAGACGAGCTTAGACACTCACCCACTCTGATCCCTCATCATCCTCACAGTTTCCAAAACACGGCCCGCTTCCTGCACGGGCCCCCATCACACGATCGTTCTTAAGCACCCGGATGCCTCGGAGGTCTCCTCTTTTCCCTCCGACATCAAGTGCTCCTTCAAACGCTCCCATCAAATCCTCTTTCAGTTGCCACTCCTCTTCTTTTTCCCCTCCTCCATCACCAAAGGAAGGAGTCATTTTAGCTGTTCCTGAGGTGGAGGGAGACCCTTGCTGCTGGTGTCCAGCTGCTTCACCTGAACCATTACTGTCCACAATAACCTCTGGAGGGTGGAGGAGACAGGCAAGAGAGCTACACTGTAAAAACTTCTCTAAGAAAGGAAAAATGCCTTTAAAAATTAGAAGACTATTTTGCTAGTTTTAATAAATCTTGTCAAGAAAAGGCAGATTTTTTGCTTTTAAAAAAAGTAACCTTTTCACCATATTTAGGATTATTAGGCTTATTTCTAGAGGTGTTGTTTTTGCAGTACACAAAAGAAATCTGATCAGGAGAGGGAACTCATCTGAAGTGTGCTTTTTTTGGCAGATTAACACATTTAGAAAATTAAGACGGACTTTTTTTTTTTTAACAACTATACAGGTGTTACACAATCAAGTAAATAAAATATATTCAACTCCTGAGATCCAAGAGGCCCACTGAGCAGGAAGTATGTCACTGCTATAAAATCTGACCATTTCACAAAGCCAAAGGTATCACAGACACAACAACTTACTCTCAAAGAGCAGTGCTTCTTCAATCGGGGAAGTGGCAGGAGAATCCTGCTTCTCATCACTGCCCTCCCATTCCTCCAGCTGGATACTCAGGTCATCCTCAGACATGCAAGCGCCACCCTCTGCGTCGACACAAATATAAGCCCATGTGTCATTCAGAGCTTTACCACATTCATGAACATAGACATATGAGTGGAGGGACTGTCAAGAGATACACTCACACTTCAGTTTTTTTTTTTTTTTAAATAAATTAATGTTGTGTTTTTTTCCTTTTGCAATCAAGTTAGTTTATCTTAGATTTTGCTTTCTGAGAACACTGCGTTTGTCACGTCAGCCTAAACTTGAGCCAAGAGTCCACAGTTTTTAAAGAAACTTGCTTTCCTGCCTGGACACTCGATGTGGAGTTTGAAAGACAAATCTTGCAGGACACTTCAACAACTAACATGATTGTGTGTGATGCTCATTTTGCCGGAAGGATTATGCGCCAGGAGATTTAAAGACATAAAACAGTTAGTGTTTTACCGCACACACTCGCTTCTACTTTTCCATTGCCATCATACTGCACTCATGAAAGTGTCAGAGGGGTATTAAAAGTCACAAAATCCTTAGTCATTCCACTGAACAGAATAGTATGTCTTATTTCCATTCCCAGATGTCTCTGACACTGCACCACTGATTCACCTTTGTTGTACATTGTGTGATTGACTTGCTTCTTCATACCTATGTGATGTTTTAAATTTCCATCAACTCAGCAGAACTTTGTGTTCAACAAGCCAAAGTTGTTAAAAGTGAAAAAGGGTCAAAAAGTGGAGTGATCGTTCTTTTGCCGTTCCTGGTCCCAAACTCTGGCTGCCTTCTGAGTTATGAACCCTCGCTGACATGCCTCCGTTCAAATCTGAACTGAACTTATTTTTATTGGATTTTTTTTGTTTGTTTGTTTACTTTCTCAGTTTTGATGTGTTTTAGGATTATTTTTGTAGTCCATGTTTTTATTTGATTTTAACTGTGAATCATTTTGGTCAACCCTGGTTGTTTTAAAAGTGCTTTACAAATAAACATTGATCGACTGGTTGACATTGTTTGAAGCCTTGTCTGCCGTAGGCTATTGTGATTGTGTACATGTTCAAAATTCATCGTTCTTACATTTTCAAGGCATCCCCTAGCCCACTTTTAATACGATTATAGTGCACTTATGAACTGTTATTTATCAGAAGGAAGTGCTTATTACTAGACAAGATCCTTTACCTGAGTATATGTTTTTGTGCTGTGCTGTCATTAACATCCGTCTGATTGCCACATTAAAAATATGGTTTCATAAGTTATGAAAATTTGATTAACCGAAGATTAATATGCGGATTAACCCAAAGAGAGGTCTGTGTGTTTTAAGTGCTCCTTTGACCTCAAGAAGGCCTCCATGTGGGCCTACTGCAGCGAAACTTAGCTTTAGAGAGTAAAATATAGCTCCGTCTAAATTTAGTACCAGCTATTTTTTGCAGCTTAAATTATTGAGAGGCAAAATTACTCTACTTCAAAGCACTTTTATCTTAACTCCCAACATATGAAAAGAAGGGTGAAGTTTCTTTTCAGATCAGGAACACATGAAGTTCAACTTGTTTTTCTACACCAACTTTCACAGATTCAAGACAAAACACGAGAGTTTCTAAGGCCACACCAAAAACAAACCTGCCTTTGGTTCAATTTTGCTACATGGAAACTTGAACAATATTGTAATATAGAACATCTAGGATATTTGCTATTAAATGTGTTTTTTTTTGTTTTTTTTAGCTTCAGAAACTTTTATTAAAAGAGAAATATCTTATATACCCTGGTAAAATGGCATTAAGAAGGTGTAGAAAATTTATTCAAACAAAATCAAGTAAACTACACATTTTACTGTATTTTACCGTATTATGACCAACAATGTGACAAACATAAGCTTCAAGTTTAATTCCTGTGAGCAATCAATTTCTGTAACACAGAGCAGATTTAACAGTTTCTATTGTTATCCTTAAAAAGCTTGAACAAAACACACAGGAATAGGTTGTAAAGGCCTGTAACTTTCACACATCCTTCATTGTTCATCTATAACTAAATTAGCCTTTGCGGTTGAATTACTCACGTGAGCAGGGCTGTTGTTGTGAAAGATTGTAAAGGAAGGGGTAGAACTGGAGACAGCGCAGCAAAGGTAAACTGGTACAGCACTGCTGACAGCCAGCAAAGGATGAGAAGGAAAATGAGGAGGACGTGGTCGTCTCCAGGATGTGTCGGAACAAGGCCAAGGCACCCGTCACATTTGTCTGGGCCAAACGCAGACTCACCATGCTGAACAGGGTGTGGGGCTGAGGAGGGAAACCCAGACAAGACAGGGGAATATTAGCTGACAGCTGACGTGAAAACTGGCGCTAAGCTTTAGTAGACATCCATTTATCCTACACACAAAACCCTGAAACTTGAGGGTTGGTAGTTTGTTCACATGCCCCTCCATGGGTCAAAGTGCCCTTACTACCCCCATGTTGCCCATGAAACCACTGAATCATGGAGAGAGAGAAATTTAAAAAAAAAAAAAAAAAAAAAACACACTGTATATAATGTGCATATGGACTAAAGCACACTGTATAAAACAGAATTTAAAGCACTTTACAGAATAAGAAACAAATTAAAAGGTGATATATAAAGTTAAAGGTGCTTTAAACCATTTGCTCTTACCTACACACCTTTGAATTAAATGATAAAGTTTACATGTTCCTGGAACATGAAACACACTTCTGTGACATGAATGAGGGCTGGGAGATATTGCCAAAGAGTTGTACTTTGCTTTATTTCAGCAGAATCTTGATACACGGTACAGAGCTCTGTATTTTCGATGAATATTTTCTCTTTTAAACATCAGTAATAATACTATAGATCAATAAGTATTTGTATTAGCTGTCAAGCAGTGTCACTGGTGAAAGGTTACTCTCTCTACTACATCTCTGGTCTATAGTGCACTTAAATACAAGTAAAATCTTGTTAAAGCATTTTTTTTAAATCTAGACATTTTCCCATTTCTCTAACTGACCAGCACAGTGACTCAGAAATTGTGATACTAAGTTTTAAAACAAAGAGTGAACTAACTCTCACTGATTTAACAACTTTGGGTTTTGACTGTGACCTAACTGAAAATGTTAGTCCACATGTGCAGAGGTCAAGTAGGAAGAGCGAGTGCAGGCGACTGTGGCTGATCCCATCCCACTTCCTAAGGGATGGAGATGCCAAGCTGCTGAGCTGGTAACAAAGGCGAAGTTGTCAGGACGCCTGCTGCCAATTTCTTACAGGGATAAACATGAGGGCTGGGATGCATCCCGACTAGGAAAAGGCATGCACAATGGCGTGACTGTACAGGGGGAAAAAAACCAAAACACAAATGGCATCTCATTTTACCCGCCTGAATGGTAGTCTCTGACTTCATGTCTTGTTTATAATATAAGATATAATTAAAAAGCTGATATATTACTCAGCCCTACCACAGACTACCAAAACAGGGGGAAAAACTGCCCTTTGCAAAGTTTATGCAACATTCAAAACCTACTAGGAATTTTTTTTTTTTACTTAGTTTTATGAACACCAGTTTCAATGACTGTTAACAATTTTGGATCTTTAAAATAAGTTTAGAATAATTTTTGTAGTATATTAGAAAAATATTTATTTTCCAACCTTGCATATTTAATTCTATTTATACCAAGACATTACCAAAAATAAATAAATGAAGAACACAGATGCACCATATACATTGGACTCCACTGTACTTAAATAATTCTTACAGTTATTTAACTATTTATATGAAGGAGCTTTCTAATTGCTTTATTAAGTAGGTGTATCTGACATGACCATGGTGTACAGTACAAATGAGCATAGCTTACGCTGCAACAATAAACAAACTATGGGCACAATGTAACTCAGGAGGTTTGCTGTTCATCAATGGAAATGCTGGAAGTTCAGTCTCTGGCTTTCTAGGTCTGTACACTGAGGCCTCTCTGAGGTAAGATACCGAATCCTGCACTCTCTTCATTGGTTAAAATAGTAAAAGGTTACTAACTAGAGCATTTACCTCTGATGCATTGAGTGCCAGTGCGTGCTCCAAAAGTGTTTGTGCATGGGTGGTCAAACCATGGTGCAGCAGCAGGTTAGCAGCGTTGGAGAGGGGCAAATGGTGGTGGGAAGGTGGAGCCGAGCTCAACGCTTGGCGTAGACACTGCAGAGCACGGCTGCCGTTGCCTTTAGCCCGCCAAAACAGAGCTGCCTCATTGTGGACCTGCCAGCGGTCTACTGTGGCCTAAATACACGCAAACAAATGATGAGATTAATGAAATACAGAGCATCATAACGAGGTTTGAGCAATTTATAAACAAATGATATATTATGGAGACTTGTTTTATTAAAGTCAGCCAAAAACACTAAAGTCTGTGAACACAATAAACCTAAATTCTAAATCCATTTTTAGAGAGAAAAATGTGTAGGAATTACCAGTTTTAGACTATCAAGGATTTCAACCACTTTCTGGAGGTGAGACATAAAGCAATGCTGTGAGAAACTCTTACTTGTTTCATTGCTTGAGCTATTTCGTTGCCAATTTGCTCCAATGTCCAGCCATCACTGTACAACTGCAGTATCTGTAAACACAAAGAGGAATATTAATAATTTATTTTTACTTTTCAAGGAAATCAAAAGCAGAACAAAAGTGGGATTAATGCTGTAAACATTCTTCACGTGTAACATATTCACAGTAGTAAGTACAATTCCTAAATAATATTTTACTTGCACACTGAAAAGACACAGATACCTCAGAGGCAAAGCGATCTGGCAGCTCCTTTTCCTTCAAAGGCCCGTCTAATGAAGCAGGCAGGAGAGCTGGATATGGTTCTGTGACCGGGCCACAGTCTGGTTGAGCTACAGCCTCAGAAGGACTGCTGCTCCCGTAGAGAAGAGTTGCCACTGGGCTGGAGACACAATTGGGAAGCATTTCACTTACATGTTCTTTTTCAGTTTCATTTGCAGCTCTGAATGGAAAATAACCATTTCTCCTCTCAAACTTAGTCTCTAGTTCCTTATGAGATTTGGACATAGCCAACAGTGCAACTAACATAAATAACCGTAACTCCTGTGAGAGTCTATGCCCATGGGACTTAGGAGTTTTCTGCACTGAAAATAGACGTCTCAATAGGGCAGAGAAGTCTCTGGTATGCTAAATATGGTAGTTTGAAGGACCCAATAAACTGTAAAGTCTTAAATGAACATGGGTACAAAAATGAAAACCGCATATAGTAAAACAATAGTTACCATCAGATTTGGTATTATGGTATTTACAGTACTGGACCGGGAACCACAATGCCTCAGTAGCATCATCAGCATCACACAACATCTGCTGCAAGGTGACACCTTTTCCTTATTCCCTACCAGACCCACTCTTCTGTTCATATGTTGTTCTTCTCTAGTGGGCTTCATGCAGTGGTTATGGCAGAGAATTGCTCCCTGAACTTCCTGTCCCTGCATGATCTTCTGTAATATTTAAGTCAACTTAAGATAAAAAATTCAACATAGATAAGTTTTCATAAATCAACACAACCAATTATGTCAAATAATTAATGCAGTATGCTGCGTTTGCTTAAATGATGTTCAGTTGTTGCTAGGAGGACTAAATTGTGTCAAGATATCTCAATCACCTCTAAAGAGACAGCGTGAACTGCTGAAACACACTTCCATGTCATTCCAACTGAAATCCCACTCTATCACCCAAACGTTCCAGCAATAAATCAAACTCATCAGATCAGGCAACATTTTTGAGACTTTCATTTAGAGCTCCATGATATCAGGAAAATGACAACAAAAATCTATGGTTCAGCTTTTCTCCCATCACCCTTTTCTGGTGAGTTATATCAAGTGCATTCAGAGATAGCATCTTGTAACAAGTGGCTATTTGAGTTACTGTTGCTTGTAAATCTTCTCGACAGAAAAACAACAGACTTTTAAAATCAACAAGAGGTGTACTGATAGTATTCCTGGGTGGCCTGTCTAAGTTTTATTATGTATGTAGAATCCCTGATAAACAGCTAGGCTCTAACCTCTGCATTGATCTACTGAGGAAACAAAATTAAGCTTAAGCTTCAAACTTGTCGTTCTGCGGACGTTTTAAAAATTATTCCAATCAAAAGGGACAGTAACTAAACTGATATATATATATATGTATATATATATATATAAAAAAAATTAAAAAAAAAAGACCTAGGAGAGGGTACTGACCTGATGCCCTGTGTTTCAGGTGGAAGGTAGTAGGTTGGGAGCAGGTGAGCAGGGGGAACACTCGGGTGATTCTCAGCACAGTCAGACCTCTGAGGCCATAAAATTCTCTGTATGTCCTAAAGAAAAAATAAATAAATCCAACATTTTCAGTAACTTATTCTGAGTCTACAGTTTAATGGAAAAAAAGAAAAACAAAACAAAACAAAAAAACCTTTAGATCTCCTCACCTGACCTTGTATTTTTTAAAGACAGCAATCTGTGTCTAAAAAAATACCTCATTACAGGGAAAAAAAACCCTCAAAGTATTATTCCATCAGTCTTATTCACATCCAACTGCATTAATGAACATTTTTAATCTGATATGACAAAACTGATTGGAAACAAGTTCAGCCAATGAAAGATGTCTGCATCAGCACTGATGTCACTATGATAAAAAGATCTATGACTATTATAAATATAAAAACACAAACAGAAAGGAAACTATTACAGTGATGATAATACTATAAACCCAATAAATCT
>JAOWBL010000018.1:1449395-1463731 GCA_028564865.1 Zenarchopterus dispar
ATATATATATATATATATATATATATATATATATATATATATATATATATATATATATATGTACGTGTGTATGAATACAGATTTTTGTGCAACATTTGCTTCTCTAAGACCATTGCTTAAGGTTTTTCGTATCTGTCTGCTGCTAATGTACACCCAAATGCTCTACACCAGCAAACTTGCAAAATGTCTGCTTCTGTAGAGGCCTGCAGTTGATTGCTGATGATCAGTGCGTGACAGTTTGTAACATCTGGCTACAACTTCATAAACCGTTTGGAAGCAGTGGGGGAGGGGAGCTACATGATATATCCCACCTGATTTGTCTTTTTTTCTTTTCTTTTTTTTTTTTTGGAGAACAACTGGCAAAAGGAAAAAGTTTTATGTTGTTGTTGTTCATCTAACCTTGTATTTGCCTTCTCAAAAATAGAAGATTAAAGGAAGGGGTCCGAACTTTTGCATATGACTGCAGGTATGTAGGTAGTACAGGGGCCCCGCTGGGCTTGGTAGCATGCCAGAGCTGCCTGCAGTGCTGCGTTTCTTTTTTTGGAAACCTCTACCATAGCTCTGCTCATGTCAGGGACTGTCTTGAGCTGCACACTAAAACGGCATGCAGAGGGAACAATGAAGGCCTGTCTTATATGAGGCTTTTGTGCCCAAGGGAGGGAGGCTCAACGGGATCAGTGCAATAAGGAATCATGCCTGTCTGACCGGGCTCTCACAGAGGGAGTAATGGAGAGAGGTGAGAGGCTCATGAATCCTTTAAAGCCCCAGAGAAAATGATTTCACTCTAGTGAATCACATCATCACTCAGATATGTCTGACTTCTCAGGAGTGACCACTATGGCACATCTAATCAAAATTCAGCTCTTTCACAATAGCTGTGACACTTCCTGGATGAAGAAATGAGTACTCTTAACAAATGAGCCACAAAATATGAAGGGGATTCTTTGATCGTCACCTGCCGAAGTTCCTCCAGCACTAAGGTGAAGACCCAGAAGTACAGCATTATCTCTGGAGCTCCAGGGCCAGATGGAGGCGGAGGGCGGAAGTCTAGAAGGAGCACGAAGGTGAAGAGGCAGAGGAAGGCAAAGTACATGATGACATTGCCGAGGAAAACAGTGACAGGAGCACTCCAGAAGCGACGCCAGCGGCGGAGAAAGAAGCGCCACCAGACAGAGGCGCAGCTCTGAGATGCTGTACCTCCAGGTGAAGAGTCCCTGGAAAACAGGAGGCGGAGCACATTCACAACTGATGATGAACTCTGTGGACACTTGTTTTTCTAATTCATTTCACTATATGTTACATGTAATTTGTACCCCCAAGAGTGTGTGTTTGTTCTGTTTCACTTGACTGCAAAACAAATTCCCAGTGAAGCCAATGAAGCTAAATTTGAAAATAAAATGAGTATCAGTGAAGCGAGGACAGCAGCTTGGCAGGGCAAAGGCACACTGCTGGATATTGTATGTGCCATGAAAAAAAACAAAAAAAAACAGAATTAAAAATGTAAATTTAGACAGGATGAAAACTATGATAGTATTTATGGGACTAACTTAGTTTCTGGCTTCTAATGAAGTCAAATATAATCACTAATATTGCTGGCAAACTCACAATGGGTCATCATCATCAGTTAGCAGTAGGGCCTTTTCTGTATCCAGGCTGTCCAGCTCTACAAACTGCTTGTTCC
The DNA here is from genome assembly GCA_028564865.1 of Zenarchopterus dispar. Lineage (NCBI taxonomy): Eukaryota > Metazoa > Chordata > Actinopteri > Beloniformes > Zenarchopteridae > Zenarchopterus > Zenarchopterus dispar. Next base: position 1,451,077 of record JAOWBL010000018.1, read on the forward strand.
CATTACGGTTATCCAGTTCCTCATCACTATGAGCCACAATAGAGGGTGTCAATACATGCACCAAAAACATGTGCAGCACAGTAGGTGGGTTAGTTTAAAATTCATCACCTGAACTTGATGAGGTTGGTCCAGATGAGTGGTGGACAGAAGAAAGACACCACGAGTTTGGAGATGGCTGTGTCTGTTGTCATAGCACCCCACCAAATTTTCGTGAGGAGAGCCTGCAGTGAAAGTTTTTGATATTTAATTTAACAACCTGGACACATTACCCAAGCGTATGCAGGCAGTTTACCATAAGGGGGCACTACAGTTCTTCTAATATTTCCACCTTACAGATTTGCAACTCCAGTGTATTCTTAGAAAACACACAAGAAGAAAAAATAATACTTCCTCCCCTCTGAAAACAATTTCATGTGACATGTGAACCATTTCCTGACTCACAGCTGCTGACTGCAGTTTGAGCTGAGGCCACTTACATAAAGCAACACCTGATGCTTAGTCATGTGCTCACCGGTCTTCAAAAACACAGCCGTGAAATCCACATTCTCTTTAAATAATTATCATGCCCTGAATCATAATTATCAGATTTTCATTGAGGAAGACTTTATTATTCCAACTGTGTGTTTGAAATGAAAGCCATTATTCAGCGTTTGTTAACTTTTCCTACTGACACTGAATACCAAGTACAGTAGGTCTCAGCGATGACTTTCTAAGGACATGGACATATCTTGGAGGTATGGTCAGGGGAAACTGAGCACTAAATGGAGTCTGTAATGACTCCATGTGAAGTGGACTTCTGGACATAAGGCAGCCATAATTAGTTTTTTAAAATCAGTTTCACAATATTTCAGTTCAATGTTTGCATTATCTAAAAAATGTGATAAACTGAAGCGAAATAAGCATATGAATGCATGTAATTACCTGAACTCCATCATGTGCAAAGAAAGATTTGGCATCAGCTTCGGTTGCCAAATTGAGGACTGTGGTTTTGCTCCAGCAGTTGGTTCTCCTCACTAACAAAGCATAGGCTCTGTCTTCACTGTTGGAGTAACACTCTCCGAAGACATCTGATACAATACAACAGTCAGTACACAGAGTCAGCCAAGCCTTTCTGCTATGTTTGAAGAATTCCTACTTTCCGATTCATATTTTACTCCCTTCCGGTGGGATTTGTTTGTGCCAATCTGAGATGATGTTGGTTTGAGGTATGTGGAGGTTTGCTTGACCTTTGGTTTTTCTGACCACATTGTCAGCCCCTGTCATCGAACAGTTTACATACTCACCGAGGGCAAACTGCTCATACTTGGCCTCTTTCATGCTGCGTGCAGACTCAGCCTCCGATTCCAGGCGTGCCATCTCTTTCAGAATCTTACAACCTGCCAGCGCTGCCGCAACTGCCTCGGGGCCCTGCAGAATTCAAACAGAGCTGTATCCAAGAAATGGGTTTGGAAAAGAGAACTTGTGTAGAAAGCCAGAGAGCTCTATCTTTTGCATCTCGTTGATTGTACCAAGTGCACTAGCTCTAATTGAACCTGAAGATTTCACAAAGTAAAATTTGAAATGATCCTGTAAGTTATGACAACACATATTATGTCATTTACCTTGGGTATAATAGCAGGCAGGCCTTTGATGGCTGTTTTAAATTCTGATGAAGCTACCTTTATTACCACTGTGGGGTCATCTGAGGCCAAGGAAATATGTTCTTATCAATTAAGGGCTTCAGATGTGTTTTTACCTTTTAGCTATAAACAAACATTTTTTTTCTCATTATTTTCTTCGCAGTTGTCAGTTTTCTCTTCATTTCAATGCATTGAAAAACAGTTGTGATTAATTCTTAGGAAAGTAGATGGTTCTGAAAACATTCATCTCTATTTTTATGCTAAAATATCAAAGTGGATGTGTTATGAATGTGACATGGTTTAAGAGGAGGCTGTTGGATTATATCCTTCGGGTATTTTGACCTAAGCACAACACAGACAATTCTTTTAAACCTCAGAAAATGGTGTTACTTTATGTAAATGTGTATATGTCTCCTTTAAAACACCTGCCCTCTTTCTTTAGGCCAACAGTACCGGTAACCTGTCTTTGTCACACTTCTGCACACTGTGTTGCATAACTCAGTGGCATAATTCTCGCTTTCTTTTGGCTGGGTCCATATCAAACATGACCCTCAATCACTGAAAAAAAAAGATCCACTGCAGACTCACCTTGAGTTCATAAATGCACCTGTTACTGTCTAATGTGGACGAGCATTGAAAAGCATTTGGAAGTAATAACTTAAATGCATAGATTCACATCCCAGTTTGCTCTTCTGGGTCACTACATGTCCTTGCTTTATTCTCGAAGCCCATATCATCACTGGAAGATGACGCACACAGACACGCACACACACCATTCTTAACGACAAACATTAAAATGAAGCAGAAAGCACCTATGACTTTATTGTCATATGCATCAGCTGTTATGCAGATACAGCCTGCATTTTATAAAACTGCAATTCCCTAGATGCGTAGGAGGAAAACTATTGTAAGACCAATCTGCAACAATGAAGGTAATTTCCAGGCTGTTTTAACTTGTGCACAAAATGAGCCTGGATCGCTGTGTGATATGTCTTTAGAAGGGGGTAATATGGATAGAAATGGTTTCTGGAGCTGAATTGCTCAGTCTTGCTTTCAAACTACATTTTGAAATGGGATTAGACTAATGAGGACGTAGCCTTAGTGCAATGCCCTTCCTGGATGTGCCTGAATGTGTCCTTCCTCTCTCTACAGAGTAATAGTTTCTGACTCTATGTTGTTGTTGTTGTTTTTTTTTGTTTTTTTTTGTTTTCAAGAGAACGTATCACTTAATTATTAGGCAGAGTTGTTGAGTGAGTCATTGAGCGTGTGTGTAGTGGTACCTGCATTCATTTTCTTCAACAGAAATTCATATATGTCTCAGCCTGAAACAGCCCCTTTGTGATTCCTCTTCCTTTGCATGTTTTAAGAATTTCAAGGTAAAACTCATTATTTAAAGTATTAAGCTTCTGACCTTCCTCTCAGAGAGAAGGCAAAAGGCCACATATCCACAAGCATTAAAATCTTTCCTCAAAGGAATGTTTGATCGTCTGATTGCTTTTTTTTAAGACAGAAAAAATAAAGCTCACAGGAACATGAGTCAAAGCAGGCTCTGTCACGTATAAAGAAAAGCATTATGGTTAGTGATTGCCATTGTCAGACACTAACCAATTTCCTTACATCACATTACAATGTTCCATTGCCAATAAATGTAGTTAATAGCTATATTATGTATAGATATGAATAGAATATGTATTGAATATGTACTGAAGAGACATGATGACTGTGTAAATGATGAGAATGAATATTGAAGCAGAGGACTATGCTCTTGCAGTCTTGAGGTCATCCTTGTATCATTTCAATGAGCTGTGATGTGTCATCATGTTCTAGTGTCATTTTGGGGTTCTTATATATGTAGGTTATCCATTGTATTTAGTGTATGAGACAACTAGCACATGCCAGCCTGCGAGGATGCCTGTGATAAGTCCTTCAACCTGAGAGACACTTCAAACAATCAAAATATGAATGAAGCAATCCCAGCCACAGTCTGAGTGATAAACATTTTACAGGTATTTCCAGGGATTTCTATAAATGGATCATGCAGTTACCACGATTTTATACAATAATTGAAATAAGATGCAAGGACTTGACATATAGTCCAAATAACAGACACATTTGGGTCTAATCTGCACTATGTTTGGTACATTTCAGTTAGTTATGGCACTTGCAAGTATTATACCAGCCTGATCTGGCCCAAAGGTCCTGAGATGGATCTAACTTGGGTTATGGCATATGTTTGGATACATGGCACTAATTTGATGTGTGTTACAGGAAGTGTTGTGGGGGCCAGGTGTGTTTAAGCAGCATCACACACCCTGAGCCAGTCATGTCACTCAGAGCCAAATTTAGGCCACATAAAAAGGCATGTTTCAGTCATATTTGGGTCAGACATTCTAATATCAGGAAAGGGTAAACGCTTTTGAGACTAAAATCATCGGTTACAATATTTAAGGAAAAGGGCAGGGGAAATATAAAGGTGTCTTGTTAAGATGCTGAAACCTAAGAAGAAGTATCACTAATAGGTGTTATTTGAACTACATAGTGTCAAACCTATTTCAGGATGTTTTTCATTAACTTCACCAGGAGAGCAGGACCATTTCTCCTGTTTCACCACTGGTTGACTGCCTCAGCAAACGGCATGACCTTAATTTTAATAATGTTCTAGGAGATAAGATAACTTTTTAGCTCACATCCATACTTGATAAATATGCCATTTGCAGGGCTCTTTTATCTACAGCAACATTTTCATATGCCATGACTGACCTACACATGCACTGTGCTGGCTCACATCAGTCTTGTCATGGTGCTTCCAGAATATCACTGTATAATTCAGCTCACTTCACTTTGGTTTTAGTGGATTTTTCCAATGCAAGGCAAACTTAGGCTGTGATTGATTGGACCATGCATTGCTGATAAAGTATGAGCTGGAACTGAACGGAACAAAGAAGTTCACTTGACTGACCATCGTCCAGAAGTAGTTAGCCATCTGCTGCCGGTTCTGAAGGACGGCCCAGAGGAAAAGATCCCGCCAAGGATGTTCGCAGAGCTCCTCCAGCTCGGGCAGGTTCTTTTGGCTGTGGAACAGTCTACCTTTTGCAGGCTTTTCCTAGGAATGCACACACAGAACTTTAAATGTTTTATACACGTAAAGTATATGAAGTAGCTGCAAACAGTTTATGGGGAAAAAAAATGCTCCCACGTGTCCACCGGTTAACGGTGGTCAAAACCATTGATGCAGAACCATTTACTTTCAAAGGAGGCCACTTTTTCCTTTTCTTTTTTCTTTTTCCTTTCTTTTTTTTGCCTGGAATATGATTTTACCTGGAATAGGATTTCAAATGACTAGGAATAAAACAATAAGAATACAAATATGGTGAGAAATGGTGACATGACTGGAGTTATAATGAGGCAGGTTCCCTTTACAATGAAGACTGAATTATTGGTTAGATTTTGCTTTATTTACTATATGTGAAGAATGAGTTTTTGTTAAAGTCAAAACCCAAGATTTTTTTGTTCTCCAGGAAGTGACTTTAGCAGGAAGTCTGTGTATTATAGGTTTTTCTGTCACCTCCAGATGCCCTTACCGTTTTCAAATGAACTAGTTTGAAAGCCTTTGGCTGGAAAATGACTCACAAAATCCCAAGAGGAAAAGCAAAGTGTGATAAGGTGGCAAATCCGACGCACTGAGAATGAGTGCAAGAAATTAAATGCAAAGCATCGGCTGAAAGCATTGATCATGAATTGGATCACATGGGATGGTTTATGGAACTTACTGAGGGAATCTTTTGGTAAAAGCCTTTACAAGAGTCATGGAGAAAGTCTTTCAGCACTTTGGCGACTTCAAAGAGCGTGAAGCGGGGTTTTCCTTGCTCAGAAGGATGATGTCCAGGTGGGCCAGGTGTCCTGGCTGCTCCAAGCAGCAGTTGCTTCTCCTCATACTTTTTGAGGAGCAGGTTGTGAAGGAGGCTCTTCTCTGACACAGACCAGTAAAGCTCCTGTAGACGCCCGTATGTGAGGAATTCACCTAGGTTCACACCGTTATCCACAAAGAGGCGCACAAAGTCTGGTTTGTCATTGATAAGAGCATCCATCGTCACTTCTTCAAGGTCACAAGCCTGCAAAGATCATGAGACCTTGTAAGCTTTCATAAAGTCATTTCAGGAAAAAAATTGTACCTTTTATTCTATTCTATTCTATTCTATTCTATTCTATTCTATTCTATTCTATTCTATTCTATTCTATTCTATTCTATTCTATCCTATAAACTGGCGTGCCTCTATAGTCTTTATGCCATCTTGTTAATAGACAGTATGGTACTTTTGCATTGATAGAAAACAAATGCTGACATGTTGAAACTCCCAAGTGAAATAGGTCTGGAGCTATTCAGACTGCACAACTCTGTAGATGGATATACGTCTTGCTACACCAAAACAGTTTCAAGACATCCATGGTCCTTTGAGGATGATTGTACTGACACATCTAGCACTCTAAGACTGACATGAACTGATTTTAATTTGTGTTAATAAGCAAATGTTAGAAGCATAACATGTGAGGCTAATGCACTAAGCTATGATAACACAGATCAAAGACACAATGTCTCCTGAAGTATGTTTGCATACACATGTCAGCTTTTAGCTTTATAGTGTAAGCATATGTGCATCAGTGGGAACAGCTTCACTGGGCAACTCTAAGTCTTGCTGTCATTACTCTGAATATGCAAAACTCTGACTTGATTGAAGTTTGATCGACTGCTTCCTTCCTTACTGCCACGCTCGAATGCATGAGAAGTTAAACCCTCAGAGTGCAGCAACCTCCAGTCAAATGGCAATGTATTTTCCCACCTTCCACTCCACATCTCCATTAAAGATGTCACTCTTGGCAATGTCCACTCTGTTCCAGGCCACTGCCAGCTTCAGTTCATCCAGGAAGTCTTGAGCCTCCTGACTTTGGCTTTTACAGGCTGATAAACAGAGAAATGTAAAATGTCAACAAGTTCACAACCTTAGAAGAGATCAAAATGTCACGGCTGTGTCAAGTCTGAGAAGCTGTAATTGTAGAGCTGGAGGGAATTTAAACTTTCTTAAACATGTCTTTCTCAAGAAGTACTTTACCCTTGACAAGAGCTTTGAGGATGACTGTATCCAGCTCTGAGCTTTCCTGTTCAGGGTCGTGGACTGTAAGGAGATGCCCATGATCAAGTACCTTCTGGATCTGATTGTGAGATTGAGAGTCATGTATTAGCATTTAACGTACAGTTTCTGGAATCACAAGACTTTCAGTGTGTAGACTCGAATCTCGCCCTCCTCCTTCACATCTTCAGTGAGGTCACATGCAAATTCTTAAGCTAAAAATGTAAATCCCTCATTAGCTCACTTCACAATCTTTCCCAGAATGCCCCCTCTTATTTATTTATTTTTGCTTATGTCTTGTGATGTGTATATCTATGTGCCTGTCTCCATGCTGTGCACATGACTCTCACCAGCTTGACCCAGTTACTGATGTCTGCGCTGTGGTGGGCATTCGGAAAGGTGTCCAGCAGGAGCTCGTGAACACCGTCTGTGTCCCAGCAGCCTCTATTCAACAGTGTGACAAGGATGTCAGCCACGCCTCCAGAGCCTGCCAGGATCAGCCACGGTGTCGAATTTCCAATGCCCTTATACATTCTCTGCAGGAGGAGACATATGTCCAGGTCAATTTTGTATCCGTGCTAGCTAAGATAAGTTATCTGCAAGGAAATATATACTCTTCAGTGAACACTCCAGCTTTCAGTATCCTCATTTATGGCCATACTTATGAAAAGAAATGAAATACTTGAAAAGGCTTTTTGGTTGAAGAGATTTGTTCTCTGATAACATGAAGAATTTGTCCTCTGTCTGACTTTGGCCTGCTGCTTTGGAAGATGACACTATTGAGTTCTGACTCTGGGCTTGATTCTTTCATTCTGTTCAGAGTCAGAAAATCTTCAAACAAATGACACAAAATGTCTGGTTTTATAAGGGTCTCTTTTGATTTTTTCTTTCACATTCCAAAGTAGCTAATATAATATAATGCAATAAAAGCATACCTGTAGGATTCTGGGTTCCCCGTGGACCAAGAAACACAGAACAGGGATCTCAAAACTTCCTGTGCCTGCAGAGACCAGAAAGCACGTTTCAAATTTGTACAATTCCAGAGTCACTTTATTGATTGAATGGTCCATCTACCTCTAGAGATCAAATCATCTGATGAGCTCAACTATCTACAACTATAGAGCATTAAAAATTATGAGAAAAAAAGAAGACTATGGAAACCATTATTTTCCCCATTTCCTGTTAATGTTTGACAACCAGTAAGAGAAGCTAGCTGTCATAAATGTCCCAAAGTCAAAAAAGCTGTTATTAATGTGGAAATGACCTTCACACACATCTCAAGTTGCCCTGATCATCACAAAACAGGCAGGTCTGTAAAGATTACATAGATTAAAAAAAACAAAAAACAAATAATAATTTTAAACTTAAAAGACATATTATGTTACATGGTTAGCATGTGTTATGTTCAGTTGTACCTCATAGTTTTGGGTTTTATACTCCAGAGTTAAGACAACCCTTGGTCTACACTGTACAAACAGTCCTTCTAGAAATATAATATAATATAGAAATATAATATTCCATGAATCTAGTCAGAATTGTTTTCTTTTGAGAACAAAACATCTTTACCAATGGGGTGAGAAAAAATAATGTTGACTAGAATTCTTAAAACTAGCAAAATAGTCTACAATAGACATCTAATTTTCTTGAATCAAGGCTTTTTTACTTTCTTAGAAATTAGTTTTTGCAGTGTACTATTAGAAAGAGTGTAAACTTTTGTTACAGTCCAAAAACAGGAAAGGGTACAGGAAACATTAAGTAAATCTGAACAGTTTTGCATGAGAAAGGAACAAGTGTTTGTACCAAAATGGCAATTAATACTAGCAGCTGGGGCAATTGACCTATGTAAAAAAAAAGGGCTATTTTAGCCCTCTGACAAGACTCAAATCTGTCATTTCACTTAAGCGATAGTGTGAATGGAAGCCTTACATACAGACCGAGACAGTTTTAACTTTTATATGTGAAAAAAGTGTATAGACAGCGCTGTCCATAACAGGTATTTTTGTCCAATTACTGCTGCCTTGTTAAAAGCCAGATACAGATATTGTGCAAACACAAACAGACACAAACGAAAAAGAACTTGTGACTTCTGCTCCCACTGAAATGCACTGTTGCCCATACAGTTGGAAACATTTTGTTTTCAGAAACATTCTCCTTTTTTTATTTACAGACATTTAATGAGAAGATGTAAACCATGTTTTAGTCCAACTTTATGGGCAACAGTGTAGATTAGTACTGAGATATTTATTTAAAAAAAATGCTTGAAGCATGTTGGTGCAAGCAAACATTTTTTTTTTGGCCCTTAATGGAGGTTTACACTCCTTACCATCTAATAACAGACCCAGGGTTGTTTTAACTCCTGAATGATCCTTTACATTGAAAAGAAGTAGGAATTATATTTAACTCCCATGAGATGCTAAAGGTAACTAATAGTTAACTTTCACATACTTTGGTGATGAAAAACATCTGCAACACCTGTAGAATGATACGTTCCATGGATAAACAAGAAAATGAAATCATTTTCTGTTTGCATTCAACACTATTTCAGATATTATTGCATACATAAACAGTACTGTAAAATTATGAAGCATTGCATTTGCTTATACTTTTGGAGATAAAAAGAAGTTAATAAGAGTGGTTTAAAGTATTTTTTTAACAAACTGCAAAAGTTTCTGTACTCTTCTGGGAGCGAGCATCTCTCTAACTTTTTTCTTCAAATAAACATTGTTACTTCTGTGTTATAATGTATTTAATTATCCTTAAAGGGCATGATTCATTTGCAGAGGGATGTTCATTTAAAACAAATGTTCATTTTGTGAAATGCAACTTGTGTGTAAAGCCTAGAAATATAAAATATGTAGCAAACATCTCCAGTTCTTCTACTTAGATTTCCCAAATTATTATTCGCTTTTCTTCATTACTTGTTAATCTTTGCAAGGTGGTGGCCTTGGAAGTGAAATGATGTGGCTGAGTATTTTAAAAGAGAGAAATTAACTTGATTCCTTCAGTTTTCTACAATGTTGAATCTTATGAATTTACAGCCAGGAAAACCAAAAGGTCATAAAATATGAAGATGGGCTTTCTTTTGAAATATGCATACATAAAGCAGGCGCATGTATTATGTACAACACCACAATGAAATAATGCATAGTACATTTATAATTTACCACCCTGACAGGTACAATATTTCAAAATAAATATACTTGCATTTTATGTTTTTTTTAAACTGTACATGAGTAAAAGATAATGCATGATTTTAACTTTTAATTAGGTAACCTACAAATATAGCTGTCACATAACTTCATGTAAAAAAAAAAAAAAAAAAAAAAAAAATTCATTGTGTTCCTTGCTTGTAGGAGTGACTCAGAAGAGTTTTACCTCCATAAGCTGTGCGTTGCAGGGAGATATGTTTGAGCAGCTTCACCCTCATCTCACTGGTTGCTCCTGGTCTGTTGGGATCCTCTTCCACAAGCACAAAATGCGAGTGGTGGCTGTCCAGGGAATACACCGAACCATGAGGCAAGTCCTGTGATTTGTATACTGCAGGCTCATCCACCTTATAAAAATGGAAACAGGTATGCAGAGAGACTGAGGGCAGAGCAAACTCATTAATGCTGCTCAGAGATTCTGTTGTCGCCTTCAGAGGCTCTGCATTCTCTGTGTGTGAGCATGAACCTTGGCGGCGAGTAGCGCCTCTCGGTCATGGATCATGTTCCAGGGCGCGATGCCGATGGCCACTACGCGAACTTTAGAGGACGTGCTGGCCAAGGAATGATCTCTCACTGCCTGACCCAAGTGTTTGGTGATGCCAAAGCGAAGACCGTTGGTCAGAATCCATGCCCCTGGAGAACAGAGAAGTAATTTCACAAACAGTCGCATGCAAAACTCTGTCTTGTTTAATCCTATTTTATGCAAATATAACTACATAAATATTATATTCACATGAAATCGGATCATCACAAAAATGAAACATGAAACATATGATTTAATATATTGATCATGATCATCATCATCCGATTGTTTGGTTTTAGTATAAAGCCAATACAGTTTCAAACAATATACAACTTTTTCCACCCTGCCATCATTTATTAGACAAAAGTGACACAAAAAAGCAAAAAACACTTTACCTGGGAAATACTAAGTAGCCCGCATGGTTTAAAAGCTTGTTATGTCTTTAGCAGCAATGACTTCAATAGTTGATGTAAATATCACTTTATCCTTCTCTCACATGGATTTGGAGGACTTTTTGTGCATTTTTCATTACTTTACTTCATCGAGGTTTCTATATTATGCAGAACTCCGCTCTACACTCTTTTTAGACAGAAGCTTTCTTCTGGTAACCCTTCCAAATAACTGCACTTGTTCAGTTTTCTCCTAATTCTGCTGTCATGAACTTTAACGTTTAACATGCTCAGTGAGCGCTGGAAAGTTCTGTAGTTCTTGATTTTTTTATTTCTGAGCTTTGCAAGGTCTGACCCTGGGGTAAATTTGCTGCGATATCGACCTCTGGGAGGACTGGCATCTTGTCTTGAATGATTTCCTTTGTCACTGTAGAACACTGAGCCCTAAATTGTTTTGAAAATGGTTTTATAACCCTTTCCAGGATGATTTGCTACAATTGCTTCTGTATTGCTCATCTTTTTCTCTTACTGCATTGTGTGAACATGTGCCTGATTGCTCCAAACAAGTCTACTCCAGACTCCAGCAAACTGCCAGAATATCTGCTTTTATAGAAGTCAACATGCATGCTGATGATTGGTTTTTCAGGGGCCGAAGATTAGCAGCACCTGGCTGCAGTTTACCCACTTAAATCCTATGAATGCACGAAGGGGGTACTTATTATTGCCCCTTATCTGTTTTTTACTTCATTTTTGGTAATGAAGAATGCTGTATGTTGTTTGTCCGAGGTTGCAATTGCCTAATACTATGACTCACTGGAATTAGATTATTTTTATTATAATTTATACACATTTAAAAAAAAATGGATAAAAAGAGAGGATGCTCATTTTTACAACATGACTGCATGTGCAGGCTATGCAAGGTTGTACACAACCTCGAGAGGTAAGAATTGCAACTAGAGCATGTCATTATACATTATGTTAAACTGCATCAATTATTTCTTAAATATCTAGTCATTTTTATAGCCATATGGCAAAACCTAATTTGCATAAACAGCTAAACAGCTGTTTTTTAGTGTTAAACATGAACTTCTAAACAAATAAGCAAAAGCTACAAAAAATGTATTCAAGACTATAACTTTGTATTTAACAGAGTATTTTTATATAATTGCTGACAGTAATTCATATCACTGGATGGAGAACTAATTTTCTTTCACTCAAGTCTGGGTTCAGTCTTTTCAATATAACCTGTGCTCTGGGCAGCCTTCACAAGTCCTTTCCTGAGAGTGTCCCTGAGCCAAGGCTTCATCTGAGCCAGCTCATCTCCTCCCACCAGAGCCACTACAAGGTGTGGAGGAGAAAGGCCCCACTCTTCTGTCAGCATCTGGTAGATCAGCACTGGGTCTGTGTTGCTGCGCACTCTCACAAACTGAATCAAAGGAAGAGAAGTGTTCTCATGTCAGCAAGCTATTTCCAAGTAATTCTTGCAAGCTTGCTGTGAAACCGTCTTTTTTTTATGTTATGAAATTTTACCTTTCCTCTCATCTTGGTAGAGCCGCAAAACTCAATGTCACCCACTCTGCCAGCAGCCCAGTGACTCTTCTTTTTCATCTTGCTGGCCAGGCCTCTGGCTACATTCTCAAGAGTCTCATCGACTGTCGAGCAGCAGGAACAGCCAAGGAGCATGCTATGAGACACACAGATGAAATGAATCTGTAAATTCCACTTTAGCATACATTTAGAAACTGACCCTGGTTCACTTCTTTAAATGCAAAATGCCAAAATATTTTGCTAT
>JAOWBL010000018.1:1488781-1503325 GCA_028564865.1 Zenarchopterus dispar
AGTGACCCCCTACTTGAGTTACAGCCAATGCCACATAAAAGCATGGGGTGATATCAATGTGAAGAAAGGAAACCCCAGTAGCAAATTAGATATGCTATAAACATTCATTGAGACACAAGAAGAAGCAGCAAACTTCTCTTTTCCTCAATGTTATGTACAAATCCTCTACAAATACGAACAGCTTGCACCACTTTTTTCTTTACTCAGTCTGTTTTCAAATAAATAATTCCAGCTCACTTCTTGAATGTGGTTCATTGACAAAATGTGGATGGTTTTGAGATCACTTGGATGACACGGGCAGTGCAAGATTCTTTAGTGTGTGACCCCAAGTTCCAGATCAATCATGTAGTGTGAATACCAGAATGACTAAGATCCCAGTTACAAGACAGCACATTGCGTGGTCTGACCAGCACAGCAAAATGTTGTGTAGTGGTGAGAGCAACCTGGGTTTCATTCAGTATGTAGAAGTATCTTGTTCTTCAGACAAAAGAATCATTCACTGAATATAACAAGTTAAACATCAACCTCAATAAATAAAACAGCTAACTTAACCAGTCTGTCACAATCATGGAGTTTGAAGGGACTATTAGTTATCTATCATTTTAATAACTGCAGCTAAAAGTGTCATTTAATTTTTCTTTTTTTATATATTGGCTTATGATCAATTCAAGGTCTTTGCTATGAGGGACTTTGACCCTTTTGAAATTTGGTGTAAAACCAAAGCATTATTGTAGTTTTTGGCTTTGTAACTAAATCCATGGTGTTAAGGTCAACAGATAAACAATGAAATACAGTTTGTTGCTTTTTAGAGTGTAACACCCCCTCCTCTTGGTTGGTCCCATCACAAGAGGAGGGGGCAGTTCAAAGTATAAAGCAAGACAATCATGGTGTGCCTACATGCAGTAGGTGTGATCAAAGGATTGTGCTATGATAGTATCATTTGATAGATCCATTTGACAGATCAGTGCATCATCTGAGAGTAAATTCTCACAATTTAGCATGCAAAATAGATGTTACACTATCCTCTTTCATCTCCAACATTAAAGCTGCTATAATCAATATTTTTCGTATCTTCCTACCAGTCAAACAACTACTTGTATGTGAAATGGTGTTCCATACTAATGAAGAATTTTCACCTGAATCAGGTCCCCCCTTTGTAGCTTATGAGCTTTTAATCACTATCATGGTTTTACAGCCACTGTTCCCATGTTTTCCCATGTGTTTTGTTCAGTCTCACTGCTCTCTGCATTGCGGTTTAAAGTTGGAGCAGAAACCTATTTTCAGCAATAATATTATAAGTACAGATAAAACAGCTGTAATCAAGTCATGAAGCAGCGAGTGGCCTGCCAAAAAGAATCACGCAGATTAACAGTTTGTCTTTCCAGATGAACCCAAAAATATCAAGATTCAAACTGTATATTCTGTATTCAAACCTTATGGTTTAAATACCAGTGGCAAACTGGAGAAAAACACCTGTAAAATGGGAACAGTGCCACTGCTATTACTCAGCTGCATTTCTTGTTTTTAAAAGAAAAATATATATATATTTGTGGTTCTGTTGACTGTTGTATTTCATTTCTGGCAGTGTGAAAGAGCTCATATAGGCTGTCTCACTGTTTTGTTTTTATTTTTTCTTTTACTTATATTGGGGCTAGACATTTTAAATACATCAAGTGGTTTTTACTGAAGTTTCATGTCAGACTTTGTACAACTGTTTTGCACCATTGTTGTTGTTCATTTCTGCTGCTATCAATCAGGCTTGTTTAAGTTGCACAATTGACAGGTACTGTAAAGGTGCCCCGAGATGAACAGCTGATTCTACTGTGAGTTCAGGGGATCCTTCTGACTGCTAAAGCCCATGTTTGTGAGACAGCATAGCAAGAAAGAAATCTAGATTTTGTTGTGATTTTTCATGTTGTCAAAATAAAACGGCAAATGGATCAAGCCAATTCTGTGATCTGCCTTTGGTTATAAAGAACTCAGAGCGAAGGTGACTGAACATCATGCTGAATTAAGCATCTGTGGACACAGGTGAAGACCAAACTGGATCATAAAAACAGGAAATGTTTGGTTTATCTCCGCCAGGGAAGGTGAAATTAGTGATAATGCTGCTCTGATACATTTCTGTGGTCTAAAATGGTAGCCTTATTTTATAACATTCATAATACAGGGAAAATGAGTAATGCAGGTTTAATTAAAAGGTGTTACACTGTGGTAATGCATTAATATTTCACACAAATAACATCTTATATAAATCAGTAAATTACTTTGAAATATGGGGTAATATGTGTTTCTGTTCATTTTCTTTAGGCATAAATTAAGTATCTGGAGTGTAATTGGTAGCTTTTGCTGATATTGTATTCAGTCATACACAATGGAATACTTGATTGCTGATAAATAGTTTCCCCAGTAACAGTGACAATGTCAGTTACTCGGTTTATAACCAGCTGTTATCAGAAATTTAAGTCATAAACATGACTTGCTAATTTTAGTGCACATAATTCATTTTGGGTGCTTGAAAATAGAGCCCAGGAATGCAAGAATTCCCGTCAGCCATCATGTAATCTGGTTATTGGGTCCCAATTAAAAGCTTTGTCTAGTTCATCAAACCCCAATATGAAGAGCCAACCCTCCCCTCAGAGACTGTTGGGGGTCTGTGGTTTGCAGTGGTTGTTACTGCACTGTCAAAAACAAAGAGGAAGAGTCCCCTTGTTGCTGTCTGCCTGCTGGAGCATTTCAGCCTTGATTACAGTGATGCAAATATAACAGGCAATATAAACGAAGCCACGAGATACTGTTCATTTTGCCTGCATTAATAATCAAGCTGAGTTGCCCTCTCCCTCTCCCCCTCCTCTCCCCAACCTGCGCCCACCCTTGCCATCAACACTACTGCCATCCATCTGTAACCTGTGGAAAATCAAACACCTGCAACAGCGTCCCTCATTGCCACTGGAAATGGCCAACGGCAAATGCTTGCTGAGAATCTGTGTCAGTCTAGATGAGTTTATTGCTATTTGGAGGAACGTGAATGCTAATGAGCAGACTGGGATGCAACAAAAAAATCTCTGATAAGACACTTGAGGGGAAAAACATAAAATAAACACGTTAGTGGTTGGCTTTACACGTTAAACTGGAATATAAAAAGCCACAAAATGGGTCTATTTGCATTGATTCCTGCAAACAAATTCAAAATTATAGTTTAAGTTGCACACGTATCATATAAAAACTGTGGAAATTATCTAACCTACATACTGCACATTCATATGTGACAAGGTAATACAATTTATATTTGGTCCCTCACTGTAAACCCACATTGTAGAGCAGAACAGCAAAGTGAAATCCATCTGGATGACAAAGCACAAATAAGATCTGGAGCTCTCTTCAGTGAATAATTTTACTCTCAGATCCCCTTCATTTGCCTTGGATCCCGAGTTTTATTCCTGACATTAATTTGGTCACTGTCAATCCCTTGGCCCCACCACTGCACCACAATAAATCAGATCCAGTGACTCAGTGCTCAAAGCCCACCATAGAGACAGAGTACTTACCAGGACTGTCATGCAGAGAATTCTAATTCAGGCAGCTCCATGTTGCCAAGGAAATTCAAAATGCCTCCGAAAGCATGGAGTCAGGGATGCAGGATTCAGGACAGAGTAGATTCAAATGGGTAAGAGGGATGTACGCAGAGATGAGAATTCCTTGTCTGTGGGGCATTTGAGAAATGCCTTCGTCCTCTCCAGATGCGCTAAATCCAGCAGCACTGATAGGCTGACATGTAAACACACAGGCGGCTCTGCTGGCTCACACACGCTCACATACATGCTGCACCTAGCAGAGGAGGAGAGGAAGAGGGAGGGGCAGCTGATGAGAGACGGAGGGAGGAGCTGCAGTGCACTGGGAGAAGGAGAGGCACAGAGCACGAGACGAGAGTTGAAAAGGAATCAAGAGAAATATTCTCAGACTGGATTGGCATCATCTTCTTTTGACATTTGTTTGCTGTACTTTCCCTATTTTTGGAGGGATTTGAATGGTTTGCTTAAGTAGGATACAGGCTGCTGGTGAGAAGAAAATAGTGTTGACAGGAGAAGAGGCAGAGAGGGAGAAAAAATGGAGGGAAGAAAAATGCTTGTTCAGTTGTCACACAGTTTCAAATGTTTAGAAACCTAGAGTTTTTAAAAGCATTGACATGCCCTCTTTCAAGAGGAATACTTCAGGTAGTTTTGTCTACACTGGCATATCAGAGCCCTGATATATTATATATATATATATATATATATATATGGTTTCATGCTTCAAAAAAATCAGACTTAATAAACACAGGAACTTCATAGACTCAGAAATGGTACAACATGCGAGCAGAGACTTGGTCAAATGGCAGTTAGACTTAGAAACAAGGAAAATTTGTCCCAAAATCTCAACATTATTAATATTATTGCTATTAAAAATGCAGCCATGTTTTAAATAGTTTTATCTCCTCATATATGTATTAATCCAGCAACTTGATCGTGCAGATTGTTCAGCTTCAGTTGCCTTTACTGACAGCAATGTGACAGGAAATAGGTGTGGAGAGGGAATAAGATGAGCAGCAAAGGGTGTCAGGTTGAGAGTCAAACCTGGGCAGCTGTACTGACTGTGGCCTCTTCATACGAAGCGCCTACTCAGTCAAGTGAGCGATCCAACACCTCATGCTTTATTAATTAATAGTCAGTTGTGTTTAGCCCATCTACAAATGCTCAGTTTATATTTTGCGTGGTGTTTCTAGATCTGGCTGTAGAAACCTGTAAAAATATCACAGAGCAAAAAATGAAAAAATACTCATTTCCCCATTTAACAAAAATGCTTGACTCAGGGACCACTCTGTGCCAGCATAATATGATGTACTATTCTTGAAAAAAACAAAAAAACAAACAAAAAAAAAACAAATCAAAAAAACTATTTTTAAGTAATAAAATTGAGCGTTTGTTATTTTGTATTTCAGATATTATTTACAGATGTGACAGTGGAGCCATTCTTCAGTTGGGTGCACTGTCACACCTGTAGGTATGTATATATATGTATGTATGTATGTATATAGCTGTGAGTCCAGGATTATGAAAAAAAAACCCAGTGCAAAGTGAGGTAATAATCCAACTCACCTTTGCTGTGAACATTGAGGTTTAGGAAGGAGAAGCTGTGGCTTAACAGTGCTAATGGGTACACTGGGCTGGCATGCACATGTTAACAGTGCCAAGGTGGCTCGACAGTCAGGAAGTGTTTACGCGAGATTAGAGAGCTGAGGATTTACTGGAGTGGTGGTGGACATGAAGGGCTCCTGGCTGCTGAGAGATATGTGACAAAAGCTTTTTAGTGGCATAAAAAAAGACATCCATCTTATATGCCCTATATTTGTTTGCATATTCTGGTGGTTATATTAAAGTGATCTATATTCAATCTTTATTTAGTTTTATCCCATATTTAAAAATTATGGCGTGCTCCCTTTACAGCAAAGTCCTTCCTGCTTGCACTAAATCTATTAGACAAACAGCAGAACACAGAGCAAATGACAGCCAATGGAGGCACATCTCTGCAGGACAATAAAACATACAGTTGTGTGAGGTGGGGGGAGTTATTTAGACTGTTTGAAAATGCAATGCAGTCTGTATGATATGACATAAAACAAATTTATGACTCATTTTGCCATCTACAAGCTAATCTAAAGGAAATAAGTTCTGCCCTATGTAAGAAGTAAAACTAGATGAAGGCTAAAGCTGAGGAAATCTGGATGACACTTGAAAATAAGAACCACCATACACAAGTGAATTACAATTCATTTTTTTATGCTTTGAGTGGCACTTTTCCACTATGACCAATTAAAGAAAGACTGGTCATCTAATTTTGTGATGGTACATTTGCTTTCAACAGCAACATGAATTTTCATCTCTGATTAAAACCTCATGTCTTGTAAATTCAGATTAGTTGCTTGATTTGCAACAAAGATATTTTAAAAAGTGTGACTATGGCTTTTTTTCTGATTATTTGTTGTCTCCCTTGTTCTTTCCTCTTATTAATGTCTGAACATATGCAATATCTTTCAAACAAAATTCAGTAATTATTTAAATAATGAAGAACATTAGCAGGGATATGATTTTTCTGGAGAAGAGCCTTAATACTGTGGCAGGACATTCATGTCGTGCTTGTAATGGTAGTTTACAACTATTAGTCATCTGCAAATCCATCCATGTTTTCTTGTGTGAAAACATATTGAAACAACACAAAAATCAGATTATACATTGTTCAGAAAAAACATTTAAGGAAAAACAATAAAAGAAATAAGAGAGCAACCTACATCTTATTGCCTAGAAGTCTTATCATTTCAGTGATTTTTTTCCTTTAAATATGTCACTGCAACATAATTTTCCTCACAATTATTCCAATATTATCAGAAGGAAATGAGGAGGATGCTTAAAGAAAATGTGAAAGGATATGGCCACTAATACTCATTTTAAAGTGTTCTTGGGTAGATCATGCCATTAAGCCTGATCAGTGTGTCACCAGACTTACATGTGGTATTAAAGATCTCAGCTGGTAACGTGTGGCAGGGTTTTCCGAAATGTACTCAGCAGCTTTCCCATAAGTCTGTCTCTTCAGGAAAATTGCCACATCCGGATAAGGAAGTCACTTTTTCACAGTGCAAGCGTTTGAGGCTTCTACAACTTGTAATCTGCCCTACACTTATAGTCCTCAAGTCTTAGGAGTCATTTTGATTTCTTTATATCACATTCAGTCACGATAATGAAGAGGGGATAAAATGTTAGTTAACCCCACAGTTAACTAACGTTGAGTTTGGAACCTCAGGAAATAAAATGTTAAGCTATGCATAAGATGTTGCTAACAATATAGAAAAACAAAAACACAAATTAATATGCAGGATGCACCCATTGAAAAACATAAATAAAATGCACCCATATATGCACAGCATGAGGTATGTTTTTATGCAATATTGACTGGAGGAACAGGGTCTCCAAACATCAAAGACTTTTTCTCAAGCTTTAATGAAAGCAGTCAGAGTTTGTCATACTGAGCCTCCCATCTCCATCAGCAACCACTAAAGCCTTAAGATATTTATCAAAAAATCTTTACTCCCTCTGACTCTTGATTTTATTTCTTTCAGCTGAGGAATAATCTTGCAGAAAAACATGGCAGACAGTTTTATTAAAAGAGAGGGGGGTAAAGAGTCTTCAATAAGTTGTACTCTATTCTTATTTAAATAAGAAGGTGCTCTTAATAAAGATAGCATCTTCTAGAGCTGGCTTCATGACTGCCCATCATACCAACAACTCACTACAACTCATCGACAAATATAAATGTCTAGTATGGTGATGATGTTCTATAAATTAAAAGTCAATGGATCAATAAAGTCTAGCATTAATAATAAAGCCCAAGTGGTAATCAGCAAATTCTGAGTGTGTGGTGGTAAACAAAATAATTTGACCATTTGAGTGTACTGGACCGGCACTGGTGTGCAAAGCTGCAAGGTTGGTGAAAAAAACCGCCAAGTGAGGGGAAAGTAAATCATTAGTCTGTGTAATCAGACTTATCATTACAGGATCCAAATTTAGCACCAACATTGTTTCTTTTATTGTGTACCATTATCCAATTTAAAAGAAGGAAAAAAACACAAGGAGAGTCTATGCAGGACTCTGTCACTTTGTCAGTATTTGTGTGAAGCAAATGTTAAACTGCAGTAGTTATGATGCTCCATAATTCAGTTTTTAACAGATGGTGACTAAGGCTGCGTGAAGAATGGCAACGATGCAGCAGGATAAAAACATGACAGATGACTGGCAATCAGATGCACGGAGTGAGAAGGCTAATGTTCTTCAGCTTTTAATTAACTATATCTCAAAACATACTGTGGCCTGTACCAAAAAGGGGTGCTCATTAAAGAGAAGCCTTAAATTGTGTCCCTGAGAGTTGTGGTCTGTAAGCACAAATACTATTTATCTTTCAACTTATCTTAAAGTTAACATAAGGTTAACATTTCCATCCATTTTTTTTTCTTATCTAGGATCTTTCTATTTAGGCTTCACATTTATCTGTCCCTCAGTTCGTAATTACTTTGGAATAATGAAAGAAAAAAAAAAAACACAAGTATGCTACTGTCTTGAATAAGCTGTTCTTTAATATTTTCTGATTGGTTGAATGTCTGGAGCTTCTAAAGTGTCTTCTAATAAGTCAAAAAGATTGTAAGATTTCCAGTAAGGGTTGAATTCTAAACAAAGTTACTGCAAAGAAAACTTGAAAAATAATTCAAGTCCAGAGATCCAGCCGCAGGTACACGTTGGAGCCAGAAGTACGGAAGCCAAAAACAGGAAGAGTTTGCCAGTTAAACAATTTCTAGTCCTGACAGATTTTTAAATAAATAAAAGGCTGGAGATGATGATATTGCTGTGCTTTCTAGTTAGAACACCCTTAAATCAAGCTGGTGGGAATCATAATTGGCAAACACTTTCCCTCTGTTTTTGCAGTTCTGCTTTGTGAAAGGCTTTCACCCTTTCATCAAAGTGAAATCTACTGTGATTTGCTGAGCAAGTCACAGCAGACAAAATGAAGCTGAAGCAACACTGCAGGTTAATTTTGTCTGTTGTACTTCTTCATGATGTCTAAGCTCAGTAATTACTCTTTGACCAATGCAGTCTCCAGAATAAAACATTGCCATTTGGTGCTTCTGAAAAGCAGTAGCGTGTCTCCAATCAACACTCCTGCACAAACGCAGCGCATGGTGGTACGATGTAATTACATTGTGATGACACTGTGATTTCACAGTTAAAAGGGAGGTTTATGTGCACAGAATGCTGCTTATGAGGTGAAACAAATATATTTGACAACCAGATGACAAGGTTTAAAATGAATCAGCAAAACTGTCAGCCAAATCACATTTGAAGATATTTTGCAGCTTTTAAGGTTCCGATTACCCTTTTAGCATTCATAAACATTCATAAACAGATCAGGTGTGTACTCCAATTACATCATAATTTGATGAGTAACTATGTATCTTTAAGTCTTATTTATGCCAGCCATCAATATAAATATGAGAGTTTTGTACATTTAAAAGTGGCCTGATGCCTTTGAAGAAAGCAAGGCTACCTAGAAGGTGCTGAATATTCAGGGAAGAAATGAGCTCCAGTTTGCTGAAATGTTATAAAAGAGCACCACCATGTGGAGTTTAGTAGTAACAAAAAAAAATCTCCTGTGATATATTTTTGACCCATGTACGTCGATATTCTTGTAAAATCATCAATTTATCTGCATATTCCATATCTCTGAAGCAGAAAGAGAATTACTCCACCCAAATGAGAGAATATTACCATCTTCAATTCATTACATCTTGCACCCACATGACTATTATGCTGAAAACACTTAATGTACAGAAGTTACTTTATTTTAAAGCAGTTATCTGAAACAAACATACCATCTGTGCAGTCCCAATACAAAATGAAAGCTGCGTTGGTGCTGGTATAATCACAGGCAGCTTAGACATTTTTGTTGGGGGCATATGGAGCATTATTAAGTGAATAACCCTCTGAGCAACAAAAACAAACCAGTTCCTCTGGCATGATGCTGACTTTGCTGGGAGGATGCCAAAAAACAGCCGATGTGTGCGCTACTTGAGTATGATGTATCTGCTTTTTCTATCATTTTCTGCTGCAGTGAGACACTATGGAGCAGAAAAAGAACACATCTCTTAAATTACAGAGAAAGCCTGTGAGTGTTCTCTGTCTAGAGAGCCTAATTGTGTTATCTATGAAGCATGTCCACCTTCCACACTGGGTATTCATGCATCATTTCATGTGACCTTGCTTTACATGAAAGAATCCATCTGATTTTGTCTGGTTTGAGTCACTGCACTCTCCACTGAAATTATATTGAGAATGTAATATGGGTTGTCCTTAATGCACTGTCATATGTCATAATGAAAGCCTTTCACATCAAGCCATTTTCATTAACTACCACTGAAAAACATCTTCTGTATTCCTTTTTCTATATGCACTTCATTTTGTTCAGCATCACAAGGGGGGTGGACCCCTTTCACATCATCATCGGGTGAAAAGTGAAGTACATCCTGGAAAGTTTTAGTCTAGAGAAATGGTGACATTTCTAGATCATGTTAACGTATGGCTCATTCTTTGTATGATCAAGCTGCAAGCTCCGTTTATGGCACATTGAGCTGTGTCTTTAGAAAAGAATTTCTTGGGCCATGCAGAGAAATGTGCCTTTTCATTTTTTAATTTTTTTTTATTATTATTATTATTTTTGTAATGTAGTGTCACCTGCGGGATGAAAGATCACAGGCATCCAATACTGACTTTCAGCCCTGCACACATTTCTTCTGCCTCTCTGTATCTTTTTATGACATTATGTATTGTAGGTGATGAAATTCTTGAAATATTCTCAATTTTAAGCTGAGGTTTTTTTTTCCTACAATTGTTTCACAGTTTTTAACTCAAAATTTTGCAGATTGGTGCCCATCACCACCCCATATCTGAGTAGGTCAGCAACAGCTCCATAAATTCATGGCCAAACTCTACAACTCTGTGCTCTTTTGGGTTAGAGACACTGTGCAGAATTCTGAAAGAAAGTCAATCTCTTTCCTTATCATCACTCAGTAATAGCTCCACAACTGTAAGGCCAAAGCGAACGGCCCTGAGCTCTGTAGATAAGAGAGAGCAAAATTCTGAAAAACAGAGCCTCCTGGCCAGAGTGAGATTTGAAAACCTCTGACAAAAATTGACATCTGTACCTCCACCCTGGGGTGACATAGCACCAGACCTTTAGTGGAGCTAAGCCCAAATGAGAATGTGTCTTGCACACAGTGCACAATAGTATACTGCAAAACTATTTATCCTTCCTGCTAAATTATGTATTTCACAAACTAACAAATAGACATTTTTGTATATGCCTACGACCTTAAATGTTTTATTTATTAACTGTAACCGTTATTTTCAACTGATAAGAGGGGGCCTAAAAAGTTTGTTTAACTTAAGTAACTGAAAGTAACCCAGTATATCAGCTATATAGTGCATATATAGTGCAGTAGCTGTCATGTCAATTTTTTTCATAGTGGTCTGTGTAACAGCAGATCTGAAGAAGCCTCTGAGTAAAGACACTGTTGTTGAATCACTGATTTTGTGAAGAGGATGCTCAGGTTATCCATAATGCTTTTCAGTTTATGAAGTATCCTTTTTTACCCAGTCAGCTCCAGAGGCTCCAGAACAGTCCCCAGGACAGAGCTGACCTTCTTTGTCAGTTTTTTTTAAAGTTTTGTTTTATCTTCTTCTTTTTTTTAACTGGAGGACCTAAACTCCCCCCTCTCTGTCCGTCTTATACACAGCATCATTGTTGAATCTCCAGTCCAGTCTGTTGTCCGAGTAGAGACTGAGGTATTAATACACCTTCAAACCTCCACTTTCACTGTCATGATGGAAATTGATTTTTAACTTATTCTTGCTCCTCCTGCAATCCACAGTCACCTTCTTTGTTTTGTTCATATTCAAGATGAAATGATTGTTCCCACACACTGAGTATTTCTGCAGATGACAGGGCTCCAACTTGTACTGGAAGTCTGAGGTGTCCAGCATGAAGAGGAGTGGTGAGAGTACAGTCCCCTATGGTGCTCCTGTGCTGTTTGACCACCTGGTCAAAGACACGCAACTATTCAGTCTCACAAACTGGGGCCTGTTTGTCAGGTAGTCAGTAATCCAGGTGATTGTGGAGGCATCCACTGTGGAATTTCTTACTTAGTAAAACAGGCTGAAACAGGTTAAATACATTGGAGAAATCAAAGAACATTGGATTTGGATAAAGCAGGCAGCACTGTGAGAACTGTGGATTCACTAAAGCAGTTGTATGATGGTGCTTTCAACTGCAACCCCACAACAATAAGGAAACTGCAGTGAATCCTAGAAGGTGCTTGTTTGCAGACTCAGATGGTGCCAATCACCTTGCATGATAATTCTTTGAGATTTCCAAATATTGTTTATATAAACATTTTATTGTTTTATTAATCAATCAGTGTAAAAAAAATCAAACTCCTACAAAGCTGTGATAGAAAGAAATGTACTAAATATTCAGTCTCTGAGCCACATGGAGATTGTCCGACACATAAAGACATGGGCATAGCATCAAATTATACAGAGATTCCTGCTTTAGCCTTCTTAAACTGTCAACCTAAACCAGATGCAAACTCATCAGGTAACAATCCGAGACAAAAGCAACCGTTTTTTTGTTTATTTTTTCATAATTCTATCTGGTATATTGCTTCTGTGACATGATGCAAGTAATACAGGGTTTTGTACATAGTAGCCGTGTCTGAGGGATCTCCAAATCTATCCTGGTAAACTGGCAATAGCAAACCAACCAAATCCTGCTGTGGTCAACTAAGTACAGAAAATGACAGAGGAAGTAATTACAAGTGACAGCAACATCAGTAAAAAAGAACACGAGAAGCTTTACAAATACCAAGGGTTGAAAGAGAAAGGAGGAATGATGAAGACAAAAGTGGTGCCTGTGGTGAATGAAGTGCTCTTTGTTTTTCTCCCCCAAAAAAAAACAAACAAAAAAAAAGCAACTTTTTCTGTGCCATGCTGCTAAATTAACATGCAACAGATCTAACACATGATAGATAAGATATATGTCTGGTATGCTTGTTTTGTTTTAGATTGCTGTATCTTTAAAATCTGACTTTTACATAAAGAAACTTGACATCCAGGGATATGATCCACAGCTGTTCTATACTTCATGATCAGAAAAAAAAATGTCTTGGAATTTATTTGATTAGAACCAGAATCTGACCAGCATTTTTACCACATGGTGAGCTTTGACCTTTGATGGAAATCATTATGACACAAATTCAACACCTTAGTCTCCCTGACAGTGTGAGCTTTGCTTGAATAAGAAAAAAATCTAATCCTTCATCCTCTGGTGAGTGTGTGTGGCTCATGCTGAAAATATTAATTGACAGAATCTGTTGAGGCACACTGTAATGTAAAGACCATCAGTGCATTTCCATGTAAGATAGAAAGTGTGTCCTACTCAGTCAATAGTAATATATTCGAATTGACCTTGTACTGTGTTTTACATAGAGGATAAAGAGGAATTTATTAAAAGAAAATTTAAATTAAAAAAGTAAAACAAGAGTTTAATTTACTTTGTTAGGGTATATGAATACAGTGGTTTTTAGAGATGAATGCCAATATCAGCTACTTTGTGAATTAAATTTTAGCTGTCCAACCCTTTTTTTACTTAGACATAAACCTTCAACGATCTGGCTTATGATTGCAATGGCAGAGTCTTCAATCTGCATTTTAGTGAGTGGTTAAAAAATACAAACACATCAAATGTTAAGAATTTACTAAAAATGACAAATTTTATTTTTAAAAAATACCATCACTGAGATGTAAAACATAAAATCTGAATTTCCAGAACTGAATATTTTGGTATTATGGCTTATATCAGGAACCATGTTAGGGCTTTCGGACTTGATCTCTGCAACGGTAAGGAACAGTCATTATGTCTAACCGTCTAAAATTGACCAAGGTGTTGTCAGATTTAACCCTTTGTCTTCCAAGTCATCAAATGTGTTTGCAAAATTAATAGCAAAGGAGAATCCAGGGTATCTGCAACTGTTGAAGACACTGAGTCATTACAAGCTTTTACATACCTGCAAAAAACAAACAGTCCAGCACCAGATGGTTTGGATTATTTCCAAAGCTCCGATTACAACATCATATCAAAGATTACATGAGATGTTTATGGTCTAAATCTACACAAGTGATACAAACTCTCAAAAACACTGAAACAGCATAACAGTGGCTGACCAAATACACGGGATAAGTCAGGCCAACTATATTTAAGTTCATTTAGTTTTTGTGTGGTACTTTGGAAATAAAATCATACAACAAATTATTTTGAGTGACCTTACTTTTGATTTGCATTCGCTTTTGTTTTTCGCATCAAAAATGTTTGAAATGTACTTTGTTTGTGTGACCTCCCATATCCATGGCTAAGTTTCAAGGTGTCTGGCACTGCCTGAGCTGAACTAAGAATTAACAAAGTTTAAAGTGATAATGAAATGGGGGGGACTGCTCACTTACCCCCTCTAAATCTTCTTAGCAAAAGAGTTTTGTAATGCCAGTAGCACTTACAGAAAAGGCATGGCTGAATAATTCTCACAATACATCATCCTTATATGACACCAACTAAAATACATGACAGCTGCTTCAGGCTGCTTGCTCAAAGTATTCTGTTCCCCACATCAGCAAATGAGCATTTGACTGCTCCAGAAAGCCATAATAGGAGCCTGTCGGTGTTCAGAAAAGTTAGTTTATGTATTACCCTGGAGGGTAAAGCCCAGGTTTACTGGGACCTGTCACAGATGAACAACAGCAGGTTGTCAGGAGTCCCAAGCAACATCCATCCATCCATCCACCCATCCATCCATCCATCCATCCATCCATCCATCCATCCATCCGTCCATCCATCCATCCATCCATCATCCATCAACCC
>JAOWBL010000018.1:1503425-1524831 GCA_028564865.1 Zenarchopterus dispar
ATATATATATATATATATATATATATTTATATATATATATATATATATATATATATATATATATATATATATATATACATATATAGTATCAAGCAAAAATGAAAGGAAAGATGTACAAGATAATGGTGAGATGATGATGTTGTAGTGATGTTTTTCAATTTGGAGACAGTGGCACTGCGGAAAAGACAGGAGGCAGAGCTAGAGGTAGGAGAAATGAAAATGTTGAGGTACTCTTTGGGAGTGACAAGGATGGATAGGATCAGGAATGAGTATCTCAGAGGGATGGCACATGTTAGATGTTTTGGAGATAAAGTCAGAGAGGCCAGACTGAGATGGTTTGGACATGTACAGAGGAGGGACGGTGAATTTATTGGAAAAAGGATGATCACCCTAGAAGCAGCCTAAAGGAAGACCAATGAGGAGAAATATGCATGTAGTGAAGGAAGACACGAGGGTGGTTGGTGTGAAAATAATAATAATAATAATAATAAAAATAATAATAATAATAATAATAATAATTTTTACACACACACACACAAACACACACAACCAGCTGTTTGTATAAACCCAATGTCGACTAAATGGAACAATCACTTTTAATTTCACCATAGTCAACATGTTGAACAGATATTTACAGTAAAGATATTTTAACAGGGTTCCCTTGAAGGAGCTGGGAGCAAAGCTAACTTTGATTGACACACAGTGGGCATGTTCCCGTCAACATTGTTCCAACCCATACAAAGAAAAACAGGCTTCAGAAACTAATGGGTCAAATGACCGGATGCTTCATCCATTGTTTTATACAGTCTGTGTTCATACCTTTTACTAAGAACTCAAAATGCCTGATATAGATTTACTTTTGTCCTTTCAGGGTCAAAGTTGAGAAATGACACTGAAACACAGCTCAAGTTTGAGGATATTGATAAACTACTGAATTGAATTTCTCTTTCAAACATATCAAATCATTCTATGCGATAATATTCTTTGGAAAATTGTGTTGTGAATAGACTACCATGAACTTGGCATATCTGAATGATAAAATTGTGGAAAGGATTTTAAAATACACTTGAGACGTTGGCACCGACTCATAGTAAAACATACAAATAGTCTAGTGGCCAGGTGCGAATGCAAGCATACCAGGGGGCTTCAGTTTGCAGTAACTGGATTACATTCAATGAAAAGAAGCAATTTCCTCTTGTCCACACTCCAGCAGCTTTAAATGCACTCACTTATTCCACCTGTGTGTGACCCGGCTAACCAGTCAGCTCAGCTAGGACATGGATCAATGTAAATATTAGGAAACATATACAGATTGAGTTAGACGTAGAAGTACACAATTATAAGTGGCGTAGTCAATATCTTAACTTTTTTTTAAACTTTCCAATACAAATGGGAAACAAAGATTATTGGCCATCTTTTGAATTAAAGCCACTCTATGTAATAATACCACTTCTGACCACACAGGGACATTTGCTGTTTTGGCAAAGAAGCCACTGATTATACTGTGCTAATGGGTGTGAATGGTTCAGTGCATCTTGTAATATCTCTTTTTGCCACTACATGTGAATTTTGTTATGTCTTATTCCAGGTGCTGACATATAATCTTTCTTGTGATATGCTGTCCCCTGCAGTCAGAAGTGGTGTTGGTACATAGAGTAGCTTTAAAAATGTATATAAAACCCATGTGCTTTTGTTTGGATCTGATGGAGACTGAACAATTGTGTTATATATGAATTTTCTTTTAGCTACCATTTAGGTATCAGAGTTCTGTTTCTTAACTCATGTGGTGCATTATGATCACTTGTTCTTTTTGTCATGGTACATTTTTTTTTGATTAACTATCTGGAACAGAAATTTTCTAACAATTGGTCGCAAAAAAATAAAATATAATATTTCTATTGCATTAATTGGAACCCATTTTCCAACATATCTTTGCTTACTGAGGACCTGTATTTACTAAGTTTCTTTTCTTTTTTTTTAACATACCAGACATTATTTTTAGGTCTTATTTAACATATTTTTGAAAACAAGATTGATTGCAAAATTCAATGCATTAAGACAGTGAACCTACTGTATGAAAAAGAATCTGTAAAGGTCTTTTTTTTCAGATTCAGCTTTGTTTTGCTGAAGCCTATGAAGAAATAACTTTTTTTTGCTCATTCTGAAAAGGTTGAAATGCACCTTGGAAGTTGAAAATAAAATATTTTTGCAAAGGAACTCATCCTCTATTTCCCACCTCATGCACAGGAATCTTTTGTAAACATACACCTTGCTAACTTAAAGTATGGAACTTAATATTAATGTGGAGTAAAAAAAGCATGAACATCGGTGACGGCAGACTTAAAAATCCGGATAACCTGATTTACTCAGTTGACTGTCACTCAGTTTCACTGTCCTTGAATATGTTCTTGCAAGACAAGAAAAAAAAATTAATTTAAGGGCTGCTGTAGGTTTGAAGGAAAAAATGGAATGAAGTTCTCAGCCAGAAGATGTATAAAAGTTTTAAGCATTATTTCCTATTTGACTACAAATATGTATGCATGCACAAATGCAATGATACTGGTTCATTGTTGTCTATAAAGACAAGACCCAAATTCATCAAGGCTATCACTGAAGATCTCACTGATTTCTCTTTTTCTGTTGCACTTTTATCTTCTATAACTGTTTTCACTTAAAGTTGCGTACTAGAGCATTGGCATGTCAGACCAATAGAAGCCACAAAATATGAAAAAAAATAAGTACCAAAACAGATATCTGAACTTGGATGAGATGTCTTTTCTTCGGGGGAAGAACATAAGACGTATCCCTGCACTGCCCCTTAAAAGTCTAGCCTAGGCTGGCCTTTCTCTAATGCAGTAGGCTTATTCACTTCGAGACAATTATCTCCTCCAAAAACCAGACAATCCACTGAAAGCTCCCGTCAGATCAATTTGCATCTGGAGCCTGATTAGTTCCTTTATCCAGTATTAACCTGTTCTCCATAGTGACCACAGCCACAGGGGGAACAGAAGGCTGACATGCAAACTTTTTGATTTTACCCCACCACAAAACTTTTGAAATTGCCTGCCTAAGATTTATGTTGCACCACTTTGTGGATGTTTATGATTTTCAATTTGCTTGTAGGCATTTAAAATGATTGGGGAAAGCACAAGAAGAAAAAATATGCACTTAAATTAATATTTTGCCTTACAGAACTCAACTCCAGGGTTTTGATTTTTTTTTTTTTTTTTTTTTTTTGAAGTAATGCAACATATTCAGCTTGAAAGTCATGATACAAGGGAGTTTAGACTGCAGAGATCTTGTCAATGTAAAGAAAGAAATAGGCATTGGTTATAAGATACATCATTTAAACTACAGCATTAAACTCACTGCTTAATGTTTTTTTCACAAATGCTTTGTGGACAAAAACATGCTTTTTAACTACATCAAAGTATTCGATTTAAATCAGGGGTCCTTGTCTGAGGGGGCAGTGGTCTGAACCTCCAATCAGAAGATCAGTAATTTGAGAACCAGCGCTACCATGTGTCACAATGTCCTTGATTATTCTCACAGGTTTTGGATTTGTCAAATCAAAATCATTGTTACAAGAGCAGAGCGTCTTACTTGAGGACAACTTGACTGAAGCTTGTGAAAAAATAAATAAATAATGCAAATAATTTGACGTGACTTTGGGGGCTAAGATATGGAGATGTATGCAAATATAACCTGCCGTTACATCAACAGTTCATGCTCATTTAATGGTAATTATTCCTCATTATGATATGATGCTCAACAGGTTGGCTCAGAGCAGTGTGACTACAAGTTACAGGCTGATGTGATACATGACTGAGACGGATTACAGAGGTCTTCTGAGGACACTCTTTCTGTTAACTGAGGCGAGCTATGGTCTCACAGACTCATCACAGCTGGCCACTATGGCTTTCCATGCATGAACTTCTAATTAGACCAAATGAATGAGTGGAAATCTTCCAGTATGGAAATGCACTGCTTCTAGGGTACAATAGACTCCAAACTCTATTAAGTCTGTAATGGAAATCATTTATCATGCTTATGGTGTGTGACCTCCACCTTTTGTATGGACTGCTTAATACTCTACCTGTAATACAAGGCTGGAAGTCTCCCTTGGAACATTCCTTCTGTGCTCACTGTTTGCTTCTTGACCTGCTCTTAGTTTGAGAAAGTAAACCTCAGATTTCAGAGCTGTTCACCGAGTGACTGAATATGGGAACAAGATGTTTATTGATGTGACACATTTCTACTTTTCTGTCAGTGAACGGCTTTAAAAGTGTAATAAGTGTATACCTCTCTTTGACAAAATGAATGTAATTTCCTATTTCTTTCTCACAACATAACAGCTTCATTCTTATGCAGTTCTGTGGAAGTCGGGACACTAAAATGTACTAAAATGTGAATAAGAAAGCACAAAAGTGTTTTTTTCTTTTCATTTTTTGGCACAAATTCCTGCGATCTTAATGATGAAACGTACCTGGTGTGTCTTGGCCAAAATATCGCAGGGATACTGTGCAAAAGAATCATTTTCAATTAAGCTTCTTCTGTCCAGTTCATAGCAGCTATTTTAACCATTTAACAGATTTGATATGTTAAATTGACAAATCTAAATAAAACCATGAAAAAAAAGTTGCAGCACTGAATGAAAAGGTCTTATAGTTTTCTCCAATAACCCTACAGTGTTCTTTTTTTTCCATTCCATGTTTCATTGATGGGACTCTACAAGGTTAAAGGGATATAGTTGTCAGCTCCACTCCACCACTCTCCTTTGAAGGGTACAAATCTTTTGAAATTGGTGTTACAGCTTAATTCCACCAATTCCAGAGGCCTGGGAAAATGCAGAAAGATGTCCCAGTAGACTGTAAACCTGAACTGCTCATTAAAAGCCACATTTTCAAGTTCAAGTCAAGTAGGGACAAGGCTGCGATTTATCAAAAGTGTTGGAGTTAGCGGCATCTTAAGAGACTCAAATGAGTGTTTTCAAGTGATATTTTGTTTCACAATATGCATCCTTTTGAAGTTTGAATTTCAAAAGCAGATGGGACAGGGTGACAGACACTTCTTATCTTGACATCACTCTACAAACATTTTAGGTCCAGTTACCAGCTGGTTTTCATACTTTTCAGTTAAATATGGGCTGTAAACTATGAAAACATTCTACTTTTATTTACACTTTATAAAGCAGAATTTTCTCTCCCTCTTTTTGGTGGTAACAAGGTGGTGAATGTGTGTACTACACATGACTAGTGGTATTTTATGAGACAATACTGCTGTACCTAATTCTATCAATGACAGTGGGACAAATAGTCTTTGGTCTTTTGTCTTATAATCGTTATAGAATTTATAGTATAGAGGAACTTGTAGAATTTACAGTCTCCGCATTATTGCATTTATTCATTTGTAAATGGTTGTGAGTATTCAACCTTTGGTTGTTTTCATAAAGCTACCTTATGCAAAACACTGCAAGATATATATCACAGTATACAAATTACACATAATAAACCTACATTCCTTTTATTTGATGAGTTAATGTTGCATGGTGCTCAAGGGGAAAGAAGCCTACTTTGAGTATGAAAACGGCAAAGACAACTAAAAGAGATAATTGCTTGGCTTTACATTCATATTACAGTCTGGTGAGTTTGATGACAGGATATGATTTGTTTTTTTGTTCTTTCTCTTTCTTTAAGTTTTCATTCTCAAACCTATCCTATGGTTTGTCTCTTACCTGAAGGGGGCTGTGAGTTGGTTGTTTCCAAAGCTGCTTCTTGTTCTCTGCAGACTATGTGGATGCAGAGGCTTCCCATAACCGCTAGAGGGCCCCCAATCTACAAGGTGAGCCTCAATTAACAGTATATGAAGATAAATCATTATGTGGTCACCGAAATAAACAAGAATAAGCTCTTCATTGCAAAATATTCTAATTTCAACCTCAGATATGCATTATTTGTTTTGTGCTCCAAGCGTTTTCTCTCAAACTTACGAGTTTATAAAGTAGAAATACTTAAAGTCCTCACAAATTAGCAAGTTTCCTCAGATAAATTTCCAAGTTTACAAAGTCATAACTTCTGAACTTTTTAAACAAATTTAAGGGTTTATAAATTTGGAATTCCTGAATGATCTCTTACACAATTGTGATAAAATCACAATTTCAGAATTTTTCCTGACAAATTTTCAAGTTTCAGTTGCAAATTTCACCTCACCTTCCATCCCCACCACCCATTTTAGCATAGGGCCAATAAAAATCCAGAAACAGCCCTGGCTGTCACTGAAATATTACCTGAGATGTCTTCTTGTAGTATATACCCATTGCACTCATTTTCCACTAATTGTTTTGCTTCATTTCCACCTATCAGATGCGGGACCAAAATGAGCTGAAGCGTGTTTTGTATAAGGCACAACCAGCACCAAACAATGACAAAGGAGGGGAAAAAAAGCCTCTCACCAATAGCTGAAGCAGCATGGCCGCTGACATCATATCACTCCCACATCTCCCTCTCTTGATTTCAGCCCCACCCGCTCTTTTCCATTACCAAGTCAGTCCGTGTCCCTGTGTTATTTAAAGCCAAAGATCCTCCCTCTCGCAGAGCCACTGTGTTGCATCTGTCTGCCTCACTGCTGCTTGTGTGTCTGGGTGTGTGTATGTTTGTGTGTGTGTGTGAGAGAGAGAGAGACAGAGAGAGAGAGAGAGAGAGAGAGAGAGTGTGCTAAAAAACCCAGGCAGTCAGTGGGAGAGCTAGAGAGCGGGGAGGGAGACACGAGGGAAAGGCAAAAGCATCTGAGAAGGAGGAAAGAACGGGAGTGTGAGACAGCTATGAAATTCATCCAAGCTATTGGCTTACTGCTTCTCTGTCCAGCTTTTAGTGTCAACACCAGGTAAGAGACAAAATAAGAGTTCTTTTTTTTTTTTAAATATTCAATTTTCACCTTGATGGAGACTTTGGGATAAGCTTCAGAGCATGCCTTAGAAAATCTTTGATCACTAATCTGAAGATTTGTTTAGTCCTGCCACATAGAGAAGCCGTGATTCTCGCTGGCAGAAGCTCTCTGTGCATTAAACACGCTGGACGCTAAGAGACTTAAAAGGAGAAGGAAGCGCTTATCTGTCCAGCTGAGCTATTATCTATCTCCGCTCAAGGCAGGCTGGAAGACAGTTGTCCTTTTGTTGTGGTAATTTACACAGTGTTAATACTGCCATGCCTTCCTGAACAGTGGCGACATTGCTTTTTTGGGGACTTCTGTCTGTCAGGGAGCAAGTTGAAGTAATGCAAACTGAGAAAAAGGACAAGGCTACTTGTGTTGCAGTGCCTTAAGAAGAGCAGGTGTTTGTGCATTTCTGTATACTTATATACAGTTTATTTGAAAAAAAAGGAGCTTTGGTGGGCAGGCAGGATGAATAAGAAAGGAACATATAGCAAAAGGAAGTTTTAATTATTAATTAAAGCATTAATAAAATAATCTTCATTTTGTGTCAGCGCCTGACATCGCTGCCTCAATGTGAGCCTTGAGAAGGATTTCAGGGCTTTGACTATTCCATCGAGACATCACAAACAGGAAGGCATGCATTATAAACTTGCCTTTTCATTTTCTCGTCATCGCCTCAGAACACTTCGGAACTGTTATCTGTTTGTGGTGAATTAATAGAATGCAGTTGCTGAGGAATTCATGCACAGTGAGAACAATGGCTTTGAAGTCAGGGTTTTCTTGTGGAATTTAACCAAATAGACAAATCCCTACATTATGCTGGTGTGATGCTAAACACAAAGGACATGGAATTATCCATTTTGCCAGAGGAGTTACAAAAGATTTGCGTGGAGAACATCAAGGTTATTGCATAAATCCAGGATATTTGTCAATAGCACAGAGGTTCACTGATGAAGCGTGAGTCATAGAACTAGGGTTTGCATTGATATGTTAACCTCCAGCATTTCGTACTCAGCAGTTTTAGCCAGCTAAACAACTGTATTCCTCGCACAAGTAACATTCAAGGAACAACTCTAGAAATCTTGTTTCATCGTGCTACATTTTTTTGTTCAGTTTTATTAATGATCCTACAAGTTTTGCTTCAGATGCACTCGATCTCTTGTGCAGGATTTTCGAATTGTGTCATGCTTTGAGGTTAGAGAGGAAGGCATTATGAAGGTAATTTTGGAGGTCGGCTCAGATTCCATGCTCCTTCTTCAAGGGGAACGTTATGTAAAGTAATTATCAGACCTCAGAGATATAATCAACATTCTTTTACATGGTTTCCTTCTTAACTCACCGTAAAAAAATTACTTTTTTGTTGAATACAGAAGATTTTCCAGGCGAGTACCTTAGAACCTTTATCTGCTTTAGAAAAAACTAGAAAAGCAAAACTAAGCATGAGCCAGTTCCTAAAGAGATTTTTTGTAATGGCGCAGCATTTGGGAAGCACAAGATATGAGCAGCAAATCTTAAAATGCTGGAAAATAGAAAAATATTATGGGGAATTTGCATAGTAAACATCTTTCTCTAATAGCTTTTGTTGAGCTTCTTCTCCCATCGATACCCATTTGTTTTTATGTGACGTGCTTTATAAAAGAAAAGAACTTGCAATTTTCCCTTTTTTTAAGCATTCACATGGTAAGGTTCTGTAATACGTATGGTCTTTAGATCACTGTGTTTTTGAATTGTGAAGAAAGTGCCTGCAAGGACAGCAAAACAACATCCTGGCTTTCTCTGCACAGATTTGTCACCTCACTAAGCTTCTATGAATGAATTTCAGATAAAAGTCTCTAGGCTGGGAACCATGTGATCCATAATGTCTGCCCTCTCCGTCTTTCTCTTGAGGTGGCTCACGAGTCTGCTGTTCCAACTATCAAATGTATAGTACTGACTTAGCTGTTCTTCTATCGGCCAGTGTTATTAGCTGGAGTCTTATCTAATTATTTGTCTTTTGATGCAAAGCCGCTTATAGTGAGTTGAAAGGTGTCAGTGATATACAGAATTTAAAAGTATACTTCGTTTTGTTTTCTTTTCTCTTTTGGTGTGACAGTGGAAAGTTCTCAACAGCTTTAACAGCCATCCTAAACAGTCATTGAGGTGTAAACTTCATTTCTGGTTCACAACTTTCACACCCTAGATGTGATTCTGGCTCTAACATCTATGACCGGATTTCTGAATTTGTAATTGTCAAAAATCTGAGTACTTTGTCAAAAGTTTTGATCATTTGGAGCTCTGTGTTCTAGTCCTGACCAGCAAAAGGAGTTGTGCATGTTTATGAGGCCCTTCCTGCACCTCATAGAAAAAAAGATCACTAAGGAAACAAGAAGGTAGTTATTTGTGATACTTTTTGTCATTTGTTTTAACATAATTGCAACATGCGTACTTGTATTCTTGTGCACTTGTGAAACATCATCAGTCACAGCCGGAGTACTGTTCAATGTAAAGTCAAAGTTCCCTGATGTGTTCTTGCACTGCCCATTTTATTGAGAATGCATCCAGAGGAGACTTGTGGAGACTTCAGATGGCAAAGTATCTTTAGTAAGCATTTTGTAATTATAGCTTTGCCACTGAGTAATGAAATATAGTTTTCATAGAATATACTTTCATGCAAGAATAACTTTATAGTTGTGGTTTAGTTTACAAGACAGAACCTATTTTAAAATTTTCCTTGATCTTTTTGGATTTTTTTTTACTTCCACTTAACTTTATAACAATGCTAAATTACAGTTTGATGGACTTGCGACCTGTCCAGAGTCTACCCCTGCTAATTTTTGCCAGAGGAGCCCACAGTCCATTCTGGTTAGTTTTAGTTTTAGTTTTCAGAGTGGGCACTTTATTTGGCACACCTTGCTAGTATCTGTTTGGACCCCTATTGCCTTTAAATTTGCTTTAATTCTTTGTGGCATAGGCTCAATGAGGTGTTGGAACAATTTGTCAGAGATTTTACTCCATATTAACATGAAAGCATCATGCAGCTGCTGCAGATTCGTCAACAGGACATGTATGATTTAAATCTCCGGTTCCACCACATCCCAAAAGCGTTCTATAGGACTGAGACTTTAGAGGCCATTAAAGTACAGCAACCTCAATGATATGTTCATTAGACCAGGAAACTCTTGTCCAATCTTTGGTTGTCCAATAATAGTGAGCTTATGTGAACTGTCACCTCCATTTCCTGGTCTTAGCTGGCTGGAGTCACATCTGGTGTTGTTTTCTGCTGCTGTAGCCAATCTGCTTCAACATTTAATGTGTTGAACATTCATAGATGGTATTCTGCATACCTTGGTTGTAACAAGTAGTAATTTGAGTGACGGTTGCCTTTCTATCATCTCAAACCAGTCTGTTCATCCTTCTATGGCCTCTGACTTCTCTGATCTTTGACATCAACAATCTTTGTGAAGACAACTGCCTCCTGCTGGACATTATCTCTTTTTTTGGACCATTCCCTGTAAACCCTGGAGATGGTTATGCATGAAAATCCCAGTATATCAGCAGTTTCTGAAATACTCAGAACAGCCTGTCTGGCACTGATAACCATGGCACATTCAAAGATTTGAAATTTCGTCATGATATATTGCTTTGTCTTATCCATCATTAAACCATGAGCAAAACTTAATAATCTATATCTATTGACTGATTTTGTTTGTGAACTTTTCAGGTCTTTAAAACCTTCCTTGACCTGATCAGCTCCTCGACCACCAGTCACACTGTTGCTCATGGAGTCAAACCATACTCATCATTTGTGACACACTCATTTTTTGTTGTAATAGCATCACACTGAGGAGACGGCAAGGTGCATCTGCACCAGCAAAATTAATCGTGCTTCAGCTGTCTAGACCTCATATTGCTCCGACTCGCCGTTCCTGATTCATTATCATCTCATCTGGTATAAAAGAGAATCCATTTCAAGCACTACCATCACTGTGAACAGAAGTCACCTTGAGGACAAACACTCCAAGTGTTTTATTGAAAAAGGGAATCATGTTTTCATTTTCTTATCTTTAGACTTAATTTTAGTTTATAGTTTTACAATTTCATAGGATCACTCAATATTATTGTTAGGAAAGATATTCATAACAGCAATGTATAAACATAGCCATCTTGCAAGAGATACATAAGTTTAGCGTTTTTAACATTTTAGAGTAGCCTATTTTACTCCATCAATTTTATTAAATGAATTATTTAGTTGCCAGGCCTTACATATATGAGAATGATAAAGAAGTATTTGGTTTTAATAAATTGAGACAGTTTCTCAGGCTATGAACAGTATAATTGGTGCATGGCCATGTGTCATTATAAAAATCAATCGGTACTTGGGCAGAACACAAGACTGCATTGACATTAGCCCCGTGAGCTATGACCGTTTCCTCTGGGTCAGGGTTGGACTGTTCTTCTGCATTTCCCTTGTTTTTTGTTCCTTCCATATAGATCAAGCAGCTCCACCTTTATGAGCTTTAAAGAATTCCCTTTCAGGCATTTCTAGAAACCTATTTGACACATTGTCCTGACACTATGTTTGATGTGTGCTACCTCAGCAGACTCTTCTTGGAAAGTGGGATATCTGGTGGGATCCCCACAACATTAAATATTAATGAATGTTTTGGACTGCAATTAAAAGGACTTCAGAGAGCTTTGGATTATACATTAAAAAGACCCATACTGCTTTATAAATTAAAAACTACTTTTAGATATGGCTGTATTGTCAGTTTGAACAAGACTATTCTTAAGTATATCAGACTTAAAATAAAAACTACTTGATACATAAGGACCCTTATCACTATTGTATGATTTTTGTTTGTTTGTTTTTTTTAAGGAAAGACAAACCTTTTCCAAGGTTACAGTGACTTGTCCATGTCTCTTTGTGTTTGCAGTGAAATGTATGTGGCCATTACAACAGATGCCTTCTTTATGTCCAAAGCCTTAGATTTTTGACAATTTTAGTCTACATGATTCCCATGGAAATAAAGATTTTATATTCCAGTCAGATAAACTGGATAAATGAAGAAATATAATAACATACTGCAATTATGTTGGAAAAAATACATGTTATATCCCTGGACATATTTTCCCACTTTGGTAATGACTGAGATATTAAAATAAGTGATAATGCTTATACCTATTTATTTATTCAATATATATTTGTTTGTTTGTTTGTTCCCTTGTAACCTTGATTATGTACTGTGCTTGAAGATTCATTTTAACCTGCAGGTTCCTCGCCGTCCCTCTCTGCTGTGTTTCCGCTTCTCTTAGTAGCCATAGAAACTGTAAAGGCTGCAATGATTTGCACAGGTTAGACTGCAATTGGCTCTTGGATGGTTGTGTTAATTTAGCCACCACAGATTCTTGCTAATCGCATAACTAGCATTTGGAGACGAGAGAAGATTTATTGAATGAGAATTCAGCATCTAAAAGTATTGGAACTTTATATACTGAAATATTGCAGAGTGCAGACAGGTTTGAACTCATACCTTTACAAAAGGATTTTGAACATTTTGCAGAGGAGTGGTTTGGTGGAATGTGGTTAATGTTTGGAGTGGCATTTATTCTTATTTGTTTCTCTAATGTAGAGTTGTGAACTGTTTTATTATTTGTCCTATGCAACAAACACATGCATATGTAAGAAAGGTAGGAAAAAATAACTATGTTTTCCATCAGGATGATATACCATCAGGATGAAAGAAAGGCATTTGCAGAGCCCAATAAAGTCATCAGCGCAAGTCAGACACTGAATGATAATTAAAATTCAAAGGACGTGGTGTAACGGTCATACCATAGCAACCAAACAGTCCTCGTGACAGTAATGAAGTAACACAATAAACAACACCTTTGGTGGCTCTTACAAACTGGAAAGTAATTAAAAGAATCAAAATCTAAGACGGGGTGAGAAAAGTCATCTGTTTTATATCAAAAAACACATCCTAGGTACTAGGTTGTTTTTTTGTTTTTTATTTTAAAGATGTTTAAATGATGGTAGTAGTTATTCTTCAAACCTTGAAAATGTGTGTCACAGATTGCTTGATATCACACTTGCTGAAAAGCATCATCCTTTAATGTGACATATCAAATAGCATTAAGAAAGTAGTTGCAGCAATGCTGTTTACACTGACAGATGAATGCATTTGACATGAAGTATAAAATGTTAATTCTCAAAAGTCGAAAGGGAACAGTAGAAAGGAAACATTGATATTAAACTACAACTGCAATTCTGAAAAAGTTAGGATTTTCTGAAAAATCCACATATGAAAAATAATAATTATAAAAATAAAAAGCAGTAATTCTCATTTCATTTTATTTCATTTAAGTAGATAGGCATGTCTTTCATACCCCCCATGTCCCACCCCATTTATTTTTGCATTATAGGCAATACATCCTGAAATTCATGCCCTTCTGACATCCTGAAAGCTATAACATCTTCTTTAATGTTGGGAGAAAGAATAGCACCATTACAAAGTGGTGAAAGAGTTGGTATTCCAACTTTCTTTTCCTAATCTAAACAGCAGGAAGAATGTAATATAAACAAATTATATGGCAGTGTCTATTTGGAAATATGCTCATTTATAGTCTATTCGAAAATATGTTGGTTCAGGGTTGGTACCTCAAGTAACAAATTTATGGTGGCTGAACATTTTCTCTTATAAATGCACCATGCTGGATAACTGGTCCTTGAGAATTTTATTGTAAAATTGATTAAATGCAAACCTTCAACCCCTATCTAACACAAGTGTGTATGAGTATGGTGTTTTACTACCACCTGCTACTATTGCAAGTAAAAAAAAAAAGGCACTCAACACAGATTCACCACATTTTTAGATCTTGTTTAAAATGAGTGGTTTATTAAGTGTGTGCTCTTGTCATGTATATTGGACCATTCTTACCCTGCAAGAGACCAACGCAGAAATATAAGATCATTCAATAAAGGTGGTCATTCCTACCACCTTAGCAGTGATTTTGTATGACCTCTCCAACTTTCCACTGCAGAGGTGAAGTATTCAAGCAATTGTCTTCATCTGCACCGCACTTAGTCAGCTCCGCTCAAGAATACGGTGAAGGAAGAGCCATTTAGCCATAACACTTTTTTCAGATCTTTGGAGATCAGTGCCTGTTTTTGCTCCACTGAACTCTCAAATGTGCATTCATCTTTGTAATGAGGGGCTTATGCACTGCAGCCCTCTTTTAATATCCCTCTATGTAACTGTCGGCAGACTGTTCTAGCTCTGACACACTGTGACCTGCACTGACATTCTCAGTTACCTGACTTCCTGTTCTGTTTTCTCTCTTTTTTTTTAAATGTATATTATTCTTTTATCAATTCAGTGACCTCTGTTTACTTTCCTATGGATCTGAATTTTGGATGTCACAGCAGTTAGTGTTTCCATGGAGACACAAGCCATTTGAACACTGTGTGAAGCTCCTTCTATGAGTTCCCTAACATCAACAGATCATTTTACTCAAGCCGTCTTCATGCCAAGTCAGAATAAACATCATTACATGTTAATATCGCTATTTCTCATGCACTGCACTCCAATAATTTATTCCAGTTTTCTTTTATTTTTTTATATTTGTTATTTATTAGGAATTAAAAGTTGACAAGTACTTAAGAGGAAATATGCAAAAGTTCTGCAATTATTTTGCAGCAGCAGAATTCACAACTAGTGGAAGTGAAACTACCATTCATCATGTAAACAAAGAATGAACTATACTGCTACTAACTGTATGGAAGGTAAAAATGAAAGCAGTTCTTTTCTTTATACCTAGAAATAAGGCAAAGAGCCAAGTTTTGTCTCATGAAAAACCAGGAGATGTTCTGCTCCGATACTCTGATGTAGCTGATGCTCTGTAGATCAAATGGTCAAATGATGAGTTTAACTTCATGAAAAGATTGTCCCAGGTGAGTAATGCTGTTGCTAAGCAAAGTGTCTCTGCTGCAAAGTCAGGATAAGTCATCCTTCTTCATAAAATGGATGGGTAAAGATAGTGTTATTCTTATTCTAACCAATGTCAGCTGAACTATCAAAAGTCATTCTCTGTTTTTAATCTGGTTTTATTTTATTTTATTTTAAAAAAGCTGGAATTCCACAATTAGATTTGCATCTGTAAGAGAGTTTGAAATAATCTCAAAGGGCTGCTTTAAATCTTAAATGATCTTAAAAAAGTTTCTCTTTTGTAAATTTTAACCATCAGATAAATGAGAAGGCACAGCGCACTAAGTCAGTTAATTTTAGATCAATTATTCCAAACACTACCCAGCCTTTGTGAACTGACATTCAGCCCACATTTACAAAAAAAAAAAAAAAAAAAAATCGCTTATGTACAGTAAAATGA
Source organism: Zenarchopterus dispar (assembly GCA_028564865.1). Classification (NCBI taxonomy): domain Eukaryota; kingdom Metazoa; phylum Chordata; class Actinopteri; order Beloniformes; family Zenarchopteridae; genus Zenarchopterus; species Zenarchopterus dispar. The sequence goes on from JAOWBL010000018.1 coordinate 1,518,720, forward strand.
AATTTTCACCTTTACTGCTTAAACCATATACTAGAAATGTAAAGTTCTGTGCTAAGACTGAGCTAAAACCTCCCCTTTTCTTCCAAACTGTTCTCTTTTGACTCATTATCCCATAAACATTGATAATGCTCAAAGGCAGCCTTAGTGGTCCTAATTACTGTATCGTCCAGATCTTGGTTCTGTAAGCATAGATATTAGTCACTCTTGTAATTGGCAGACACTTAATTGGTTGGTCCCTGTAAACATATTGCTGGTGTTGTTTCACTGGTGAGTCATTAGTCGAAGGGCAGGCTTTTTGTTTGACAATGAAATGTTGGATATCACCATTATACAAAATCCATAATACAAAGCGCTGAACACCATCCACTGGCTCTTTCTTTTACTGTTGATTTTAGCTATGCCATTAGATTGAAGAGAAATTTCATGTATCTTCCCATCAAAATCTGGCTTCAAATCCTTTAGATCATATATTTGTGTCCAGTACAGTCCAGTAGGCTTCAAATTAGATATCCTACTTTTAGTTGGGTTTTAACTATTCCTTTATTTGTTTATTATGAATAAAGAATTTGCTTTATGCATAAAGTGCCATAATGTCCTATATTTTTCCAGAAGCCTTGGATCAGATGAATAAATGGTGCTTACATACAAAACGGACAAAATGGTGTTTGTAAAGAAAGAATGGGCTGTCGGACAATTTTCAGCCTGATATGTTGAAGTGGAAACAAAAAGAAGTGTAACATTTTAAAACCATTAACATCACTTCAATATTTGATAGTGACTATTGTTGGATTAGGTTTATTTTCAAAGATTTTTAAATTCATTTAGTCTTGTATAGACAAATTATGTCGCTAGCTTTCTCTGGGCACTCTGACTTCCTTTCACAGTCCAAAAATATGCCAAATAGCCTGATTGGTGATTCTAAATTGCCTGAGCACGCACGGTCATTTGTCTCAATTGTCTCTGCATGGCCCTGTGATGGACTGGTGACATGTCCAGGGTGTATCCCGGCTCTTAGCAGCTGGCATAGGCTCCAGCTCCTCCCTTGACCCTGAACAGGATGAGGCGGGTGTAGAAGAGGAACAGATGGATGAATAACTCTGGGTGCTATAAATAATTGCAGCTATGCAAAACAGTCTTGTGCTAGGATGGTAGTGTTGGAGGACTTTCCTGATGCCTTATTATAAAAAGCATGATGTTTTAAATATTCTTGTGATTTTTGTGGCTCCAGATGACAGTTGGCACATAAGCCACTGCATCCACCTTGCTGCATCTGTACATCTGCGTCTCTCTTTGATCATCCCCAACTTAAGGCTGCACAGCCTTAGGTGGAGAAAAAGCAGTGCTTGCAAGTTTATATGCAAATCTTGAAAGTTATCAAAGGAGCTGTTAATTAATTATCAAGAATGACTATCAATTTATCACTAGAGCCTTCAACTCGACAAGCCACAGTTCAGTTTAATTACAATACGCAATCTTTCTGTTGGTTCAGTTTTTGATTATTCAGAGGAGGACTTCTAGCATCCCATCATTTTGTTTGTTTTAAAATGTCATAATAATATAAGCTCAAATTACACAAACAAGGAAACATTCATGTACAGTATGGGGTAACATAAATGTAAGGCACAAAAAATGGTCATTTTGATGAGATATGCTCCACATCATAAAACTGGGGCAAAAGAGAACAACACTGAAATAATTAAATTATTATCGTACAAATTATTATAAAACATTTCCAATTAGGAGTGCGGTGTTCACAGTGAGAACAATTATGTACTAGTGGAAAGCATTTGCGACAGATGCCAATCTTCCCAAGAGTGGATGTCCCACCAAATTTACTCCAAGGTCAGACAACGCAATGCTCAAAGAAATACAGACAACAACCAAAAAAAAAAAAAAAAAAAAGAGCAACAGCTCAAACTCTACTGGGCTCATGAAGCATGATAAGGTTTATGACAACATAATTAGAAAAGGACTGAAGAGTACAGTTTATTTGAAAGTGCTGCCAGAGAAAGCACTTTCTGTCTAAAAAGAACATTGAAAAACAACTGTTGGTCAAACTAAATACGGATAAGCCACACAAGCCTGTCCAATGAACAGATGAGAGCAAAGTGGGATTACTTAGCCTTAAAGCAGCACAAAAGGTTGTCTTTCATGTTAAAATGTTAATATCAATTTATTTTGAAGGAATGTGTGCTTACTGTTATATCATCTAGCTTTTTCCCTCTCAGGTCAGCCACACAAAGTTCCAGTAACATCTTGCAACAACTCTGTATTGCTTCACAGCTCTATGTCACGCATCAGTGATGAAGTACATGAACATACCCGCTGTCAAGCATGGAAGGGTGATGATTCGGGGACAGGGACATGGGCACCTTGTAGACATTAACTCCTCTGCATACTAAAGAGGAAAATGTGGACGAGGTTTGCAAGAGCATACACTTTCTCAAATTTAAGTAAACTGAACAATGATCCGAAGCACACCAGAAAATGTGTTTCAGGGGAGCTCAAAAATAAAAGAATGGTATACACAAATTCAAGACCTCAAACAGTTCAAGTGTGGTTGGACTGTTTTAGAGAGCTGTACAAAAGAAAAGGATCAAAATATCACCAAAAGTTCTTGAGTAGAAATGGTTTCACATTGGGTTTAAAAGTCAAACACAAATGTCAGTCAAAGTCAGGGAGATAAAAGTGTAACATGCCATTTCTGTGTTTTCTGGTATCCTGCTCCAACAGCTGGTGTTGTCTTTTGATTTAAAATGAGAAGACTTCCTAAGCTCAGGTCCTTTCAGGGCAACGTGATCTTTTTAAAATTTCAACATTGCGGAAACTACCCCTGCATCATCTGGTCCTCTTTTTCAGCATCTCCATTGCCGCACTTCAATGTTTGCTCAACTCTACTTCTGGAATACTTATAAAGCAGATATATAAAGGGAAAAGTTTCATGATCACCTTGTACACACTTTTTGTGGGTCCTTTCATGGGATCCCACTCTGTCACAGAATACTTGGCTAAAAATTAAGATGCCTCCAGTAATCTGCACATGCCCTGATTTCATCAATTTCCACTGTTTAATGGGCCATAATTAGTTCACTACAAAATGAACTAGAATGCTCAGAGGCCTTATTAACAGAACATTAGGGAGATCAGAGAATGTCGAGGTATTGGCTTTGGCATGAACAAAAGATGACATCATAAATAATGCAGTTCAGTATAACATGTTTAGATCATATTTACAGCTCATTGGGTCTTCTTTATTTACTGATATATTTATTCTGTACATACTGCCTACTCAAGTTGAGAGACATGTCACACTTAGGATATTGATTTGGGAGCAGGGACGTGCACCTACCCTTATTAAACTATCTGACAAACCATGCTTATCGTTAAGTGTACTCATTGAATTTTACTTTGCTGTTCACATTTGCCTAATATCTGACCCAAAAGGTTTCATGAATTCAATGGATGAGAAAAATGTCCCACCACCAAGTCATATGGCTAATTCTACTTACTAGGACAGTGTAAAACACTTTTATTAATTTAGTTTCTCTGATTAATTTCTCTTCCTCCTTTTTTTTTTTGTTTTAATTTTATTCCCCAAGAAAACTGCCAACTGAACAAAGATTCACCGCTAAAACCCAGATGAGCCAATGGTTGTTGAGTAGCACAAAAGATCTGAAGCTATGCCCTTCCGAATTAAGCTAATTAAAAGCAAATTAATTTAATCTTACATTGTGGTGCATAAGCAGTGTTGAGCCAGGATGTTGCCGTATATGATCTTGACAATAATAAGATGAGGCTTCTCATGCTTCCACTGTGAGCTGTGAACCTCCAGTTGAATGTTATATCTATCTTTAGATTGTGTAAATATCGCTCCAAGGCATATCAAGTCCCATATGAATGCTTCTCTGTCAATGGTGATCTTTTTGTGTCCAATCTTTATCTGAAACATCTTGAGAAGAGATTTTCACACTAAAAAGTTACCACTGTAAAACTGTAAACAATGCTGATGTCTTGTCCTGGTTGGCAACATTAAATAAAGGGACAGGGCTTACCGATAGGTCAGTTATTAATGAACAAAGGGAAAGTTTTGGTTGAAAAAAACCCCTCTGTTTCTTCAACACTTTCACTGGATTTTAATATCATGAGTTTCATATTATTTCAGCTATTAACAACTTTGAAACTTTGGCATGTTCAACTGGAACTTAGCTGTTTTACACCTGTTTCCCTTCCTTTGAAAGTAACCACAGTATGTACAGATAAGGTGTCCATTTTGAGGAATTAATGCAGACCCAAATATAAAAATGTATTATTCAAAAATATGTAAAGTGAGTTTGAAACTAGAAGTCATGGAATTCAAACCCTGTGAAGCAAACTGCAACCAAATTTTACATATTTGCCATGGCTTACTGACTCATTTAATTGTTTGTGGCAGTTCTGCTAATTCTTCTTAATATAGAAATATAGCAACAGTAGATGCTGAAAGAAGTGTCACCCCTCACATGATGCATGTTTCAGTGTTTTCAAGGGTTCATTATCACCAGAAATTCTGCCTTTAACAGATTCATTTCTTGATGTTTTGTTTTTATGTAAACTGGAGTGTTTAGATGTAGTACTAAATTTTATGGCAACTGAATGAAACAACAATTGTCAATGACTAGTTTTGCCTGATTTAAATAAATATAAAATGTATTATGCTTGATACCTCAGAAGACTAATTCAGCAATTATGTGGTTTATAAAAGGGGAAAAAAGAGATTTGTGAGGACTAGATAACTGTACCTTGCACCAAGCCTTCATTGGAGCTGTTATGGTGTGTGCTGTGCAAGTACAACGTTATACACAGTCAGGGATTTGCTTTCTTACAGTAAATAGGCTTTCTTACAATAGCCTATTCAGTCCCCCTCTCCCCACCTTCAAGAATTACTGCTGAGTGGGCTCTCACAAGTGAAATGAGTTGGCTCTCAGATTAGTCTCTGCTGATTCCGTTTTTGTTTCTGGATCGTTGCGGGCTATTTCAACTTCTAGGGGGACAGTTGTCCTTAATAGATTATTGCACTTCAGACTGAAAGAGAAAAATGGGATTAATTTGGTTCGGTACTGGAAAGGAAGTATAAACCTTTGTGTAAGTACCATGTCAATGAGTAATTGAAGTCTGAATAGCGCTGAGCGTCTAACTTGCCAGAATTTGTTCTGAAGCTGTCAGTAGTTTTGAGCGTAATTCAACGGAGCATCTTTGATGTGAGAGTTGCAGATCTGGTGAGTAAGCTTTTCCTCTAATATGAGGAAAATTTCTTTAATGCACCTTGGTACAGTATAGGGCAAACCCCACAACTGTCTCCGACAAAGATAAACTGTCATTATTAAAGGACAAACAAAACAATATGTTGAAGAGATGGAATTGATTTCCAAAGCAAAGCTGCCAAACTAGTGATGTGTTTTTCATTTCCTGTCTGTTATTAATCCCTTTGTATTTCCTCTCTTCTGGGTAAGTCCATATCACAACCAAGCTCTTCTGTACCATTTTTCAAGAAACATAATATCTGCTTCTTTTTGGTGAGAGCTACATAAATCTGAATCCTTTATCAGGCACCAGCACACCTGCTCTAAGACGACAGGCTGGATTCTGTTATTGTTATCTAATCATTTCCTGAGCATATTCTGGTGTCAGGATCCATCTTGGCTGACAAGCACTGGTTCCATTTGAGTCCCCTATCGCCCTGTTTGTGCAGTGTTTTGCCATGACACTTGACTGATAAGTGTGTGGTTTTGTGTGCATGGGGAAGCGGTGGGTTTCAGAAGTCACACACAGCATTTAACACAGAGAAACAATTGAGTAATGCCCATGATGGCACTTTATCTGTTCAATGCTATTATTTAATAGTTTCATTGAGGATCATATGCCTGTAGACCTTTGTTTATAATGACACTTTGGAGACCCCGTCTTATAAGGCGAGGCTGCACAAATCAAAGTGACAAAGTTGTCTTTTTGTTTAATCTTGAGTTCATGTACCACAGCAAAAAAAAAAAAAAAAGAAGAAGAAAAGCAAAACAAAAACAGGGATATATATATATATATATATATATATATATATATATATATATATATAGAGAGA
>JAOWBL010000018.1:1535693-1559957 GCA_028564865.1 Zenarchopterus dispar
CACAATGTTTTAAGGTTGTATAACTAAAGCAATGCATCCTGTAAGCACCTTGTGACAAGCCATACATATTTGTCTTTATATATTATCTTACTTTTGAAAATTAAGATTGGCCGAACCCCTCACTCTCTCCTTGTGTGGATCTTCTATTCTTGTTTCTTTTCACTCACTTAGTCATTTACCAAGATTCATACGGCTGGCAAGCATATATGTTTAATGGATTAAACAGTTATTTAATCACTGTTTAAAGAACTTTTTCCAGGTATTCCATATCTGATACACATATATGTTTTTTCTTTAAAAAAAAACAAACAAAAAAAACAAAACAAAACATAATTTTCCACATGTGGAGCAGTGTACCTGTGATTTATGTTCCTGAGAGAGTGGGCAGTTATTGAAACAAAAGGCCTGGTGTTATGGTTTTGAGTGAATAAGAATACAGAACACAGAGGCAGGATGTCATTTTGAGAGTTTACCATGGGGAGATGGAGAGATGAAAAAAACTAAAACAAAAAATATACACTCCGTCATGAGGTTTTAATTGAAGAGTCCACAATTCTGTCTCATTCAAGACCACAACTTGATTGACCTTTCGCAGATAACAGATAATAAAGTTCTGACTCATCTGGGAAGGAAGTCTTGGAGGAGAATAAGTCCAAGGGTTCTGCTCATGGGGTTTGATGTGGATGGGGTGTAAGGATGTGTTCCTTGTCCACATCCAGCATAATTCCCCCTGGAAAAATGCAGAAAGCAAGTCACAGAAGTGCTGAGATGAGGCACAATGGCAGGAGATTTGAAACTTCTTTGACCTCTCCGTTTGCTGAAATATGTCATTTTAAAGTGGATATGACATGCTGTTGTGGAAAAGGTATCTAATATCTCTGTGTAAACACATTCTAACCACTAGGTGACTGCAATGCCTGAATAAGATTGAAATAATATAATAGCACTGTCAAATAAAACTGCAAAATAAAAAAAACTTAATTTGTGAATTTTTTAAAAATATCTTTTGCATGCAAAAGGGTCAAAACATACATCTCAAGTTTCAATGCAGGAGTGACAGAGAGTTGTGAGTACAGCAGTTTTACAGAACTGAGCTGGTTGGTTTTAGACAAGATAACATGCACTTATCAAAACCACATCTTTGCAGCTGTTTGAGACAGCCAAACCTAAACTGTGATGACACAATAATGGTCTGACCTGAGTGTACTCATAATAAACTCAGAGTGAGTGAAAATTTTCCACAGGTGCTTTTTCATGTCAGTGAGTTTGTCTAAAGTGTTGTAATGATGAATTACCTTAGAGATCATTGTAAGCTCAAAAAAGAGAGAAGTGTATGAGGTATTATTCTTATACAAAATAAACACCTTGGATCCAAGTCTTGAAAATTCTATAATGCAAGATGTTTTTTTTTCTCTTTTTTTTTCAAGATTTCAGCTAACCGTTCCTTTTCAAATTTTCATAGGTTAAAATGTCACATTCTGTCACAAGTATATGATTAGACACTTTTATTTCAATATTACAATGAATCTGTGGAATAATGTCAGTAATTTTGAGTAAAACAGACTTTGTTCATCCTGCATGAATGTGCTCAACATCAGCACAATCATGCATATAAACTAGTATAACTATTTACACAGTTTAAAAATTAATAAAATGTTGAGATAGATGCCTCAGCTCTTGACCTTTGGGGAAAAAAATAATGGGGAAAAGTAGCCTCATGGGAGTTTTTTTTCTTTTTTTTTTAAATGGCTTCTTTGAGATCTTCATCAGTCAGTGGAACTTGCATAGTTGTCATGGTGACCTCCCTCAGTTAATACATGCTACTTCAGTCGTGCCTTGAGAACTCAACCATCTCTTAGGGAACTGGCAACCAAACTAAATTTTTATTTGTTTTGTTTCCCCTTCTTACATTTCTTTATCCAGTCAATCAGACTTCATTGGTATTCCACACCATTAAAACAGTTGGAATATAAAAATAATTCTTCTTAACCTTTTGAAATGTCTGGGTAAGTTTTTATTTTGTAAGAGGGATCTGCCTGACTTGTTGTCTAAGTACATTCAACTGATATTCGCTTTGTCATCAGCTATTTCATCCCCTGATGAATCATTTGTTCATTTTCTTATACAAACTGAGTCAGAAAAAAACACATTAAGTTCCATGTGTTTGTGTGTGTGCGCGCAATCAACCAATTCAGTTAATAATAAAAGAAGATTGAAAGTGACACAGACACACCTACTTAAACAGGCTGAGATGTAGAGTGGAGTGGAAGGGGGTAGAGGAAGGGCAATAAATTAATTAGACTCCTTAGCAGCACTTGTGAGAAAAATATCAAATTTTGACTTCTTTGATCCCAGGGATATGTTGCAAATGGCAATTACAAAAGCAGCAGGAGATGTTTAAACCTTTTCACTGAAGTTTGGACCTTTTATGCCCAGTTCCCACCTCTCTTTAAACTAATGAGAGATGATCCCTTTGGTGTAAAGATGGACTCCCTGAAATGAGGTTGGTCAACAGCAACATGACAGGGGTATCTGCTTGATTAATGCAGCACTGGCTTTTTCACTATGCCCACAAGCTCTTAGAGAGCGAGACAAGTATTCAGGTCTTTAATGGCATTTTTAATTGTTGGAGTTAGGAGTCAGCAACTGCTGAGCAGCAACTGTGATTTTTTTTTACTATAGGGGAAAGTTGTTTTGGGGATCTTAGGACTGCTTATTATGTTTCAGAAAATCCTGCTTAGAGATTTATTTTTAGTATTAAAAAATGTATGTCTGCATCTGTAGAAGCCAGTACAGCAATAGCATGCCTTGGGTCAATATATGTGCATTTTGTCAGCTCTGCAATAAACATGATAGGATGGTCTAGACCAAAGTGCAGTCTATTAAAATAAAAAATGAAGGCAGCTCCATGCATGCTGTTTGTCATCACACATTTCAGAAGCACCGAGACTGCCATCCAGCTGAGCAAACCTTTCCAGAATTCATACATTTCTAGTTTGTTTGTTGTTGATTTTTTTTCTTCAGATACTTTTTCTCAGTTAATCTTTATTTTAAAACAAACATTCCAATCTTTAAAGAGAGTGTCTGATTCTATTTCCAGAAGGCAAGGACAGGCATGTTTAGGGGATAAGTGGAATTAGCATTAATATCCATCTCCTGACAGATGAAACTGATCAGTCAACAAGTCAAATTTGTCTGAAAGGTACAGACTGAATGAATGAGATTGTCAGACTGTCTGTGCGTTGGATGTGAAATGAGGTTTAACACAACCTTGGACATGAGAATAATGTATCAACTCTGTCAACTCTGTCCACCTGAAACACAATCAGGAGTTAATCTTCTACAAAACTGGTTAAATCTTTTAAAGAAAGATTTAACCAGTTCTTAAAAGCATCTGAAAGATGTCTTGATTAGAAGAAGTTACAGAGCCTAAGTATGTATTTATTTCTAATTCAAGCTGGATGGTACCTTGGATATCTGAAGAAAAGACCATTTATGCAAGAAGTGCATCTCTATAAAGTCACAAGAACTAAGAGTTACAAAGCATGTTTCGTGTTATACAATGCTCTGAATTAGGCAGTTAAGTGCAGAACTGTCTCAACATGATATTGTCTTTATATTGAGTTTGATCCAATCTTTTTCCGCTCTTTCTGCTCTTTAATTTTTTATTTGTTTTTTCTGACACTTGTTATCTGGTTTGCTAACTGAATGTAAAGTCATGCAAAATACATGCTGAACAACAAAATCTACTTTAGCAGAGGCAGACAAACTTTCATCCAGGGTAACTGCCCGTCATGATTTACATTATCTGCTCTAAAAGATCAGAAGAAACATGTTTTCTCAGAAAGCCCTCTCACTGTGTGGTGTGTGCCGTTGTGTATTATGAAGCATCTTTTGGCATCCAATGGAAGAATAACTTGGGTGAAAGGAGTGATTGCACACCACTCAAGAATATTAAAGAGTCTGCATGTGAATGTGTGTAAGATCTCTATTTTTGTTAAAATAGCAATGTTTTGTGCACTGCAGACAACAAAACTGTATCAAAGTTTATTATGCAAAGTCAGTATACTCATCTTATGAAGTATAGTCATCTCATAGCAACATTTGCTTGGACTTGTTAATAAAGACTAATTATATCTAGAGCTACATTATCCAAATATCTGAATTTTGGCATTTCCTTGTACCTGAATATTCAGATGTTTATTTATTAATTTGTTATGTGGATGTCCAGTTTAAAACCACAAATTTTTATCCATTTCTTTTTTCCCTAAGCTCACTCAAGAATAGGACTCATCAGCAATCAACAGTCAAGCCCCTTTCAAATAAGCCCTGCTTAGAGTTTATGTAACGCCAAGGCTGCCAAGTCTCACACATTTGAGTCATACAATTCAGCCTGTTAACACACTCTCACATCATGCCACCCGTATCTCATGCTGAGAATTTCATCCGCATTGATATGCATTTCATAAGTTACACATGCACCCACTACAGAAGTGTTCAAAATCTCCTACGTATGATAACCTAGTAAATGAACACAAATTTTGCTTGCGCCTTTGAGGAGGAAGAGAACTCTTGCATAGTTGCTAGGTTACCCTGTGCAGTCAAAAACTTCCATCACTTTAGTGCCCTTTGCTTTCTAAAGTATCAAGTTTCTACATCATCTATTGTACTGGAAGAGTCTTTGCTCAGAACATTTAGAGCAAGCCAGCTGGATTCATAAGATATGTGAAGACGTTTAGCTCTTTTTGAACACAGAACAAATCACTTAGTTATTTAAACTGATTAACTGAAACTTGTTGTTTTCATTGTTGTGTTGCATTGTCTAAGCAGAGAGGCAGAGATGGGAAGGATATGCAGCAGGTTAGGGTGGTGAAGAATAAAAAGGAAAATGTATTGACAGGAGTCAGAAGTGTGATAGGAAGATGGAAAGAGTACTTTAGACAATTAATGAATGAGGAAAATGCGAGAGAACAAAGAGTAGAAGATGTGACCCTCATGGACCACAAAGTACCAAGGAGAAGTAAAGGTGAAGTTAAGAGAGTATTGAAGAGGACGATGAGTGGAAAGGCAGCTGATGATATATCTGAGGAGGTATGGAAGTGTCTGGGAGAGGTGGCAGTTGAGTTTTTGACTCCATTGTTCACCAAGATCTTACAGAGCAAGATGATGCCTGAAGAATCAAGGTGATGTGTGATGATGCTGATCTTTAAGAGCAAGGGATACATTCAGAGTTGTGGCAACTACAGGGGAATAAAGTTGATGTGCAGTACAATGAAGGTGTGAAAAAGAGTCAAAGAAACTAGGCTGAGGACAGAAGTGATCATTTGTGAGCAGCAGTATGACTTCATACCAAGAAAGAGTACTACAGATGCAGTATATGCTTTGAGGATGTTGATGGAGAAGTACAGGGAAAGCCAGAGGGAGCTTCATTGTGTCTTTGTAGCTTCAGAAAAAGCTTTATGACAGGGTGCCGAGAGTTGAACTGTGGTACTGTATGAGGAAATCTGGAGTGGTAAAGAAGTATGTTAGAATGGTGCAGGACATGTATGAGAGCTGTAAGACAGTGATGAGGTGTGTCATAGATGTGACAGAGGAGTTCAAGGTGGAGGTGAGACTGCACCAAGGATGAGCCATGAACTCCTTGTTTCCTATGGTGATGAGATTAGACAGGAATCTCCACGGACCATGATGTTTGCAGATGCCATTGTGATCTGTAGTGAGAGCAGGGAGCAGGAGTACAAGAATTTGGAGAGATGGAGGTATGCTCTGGAAAGAAGAGGGGTGAAGGTTAGCTGCAGCAAGACAAAATACATGTGTGTAAATGAGGATGCAAGTGGAACAGTGAGGTTACAGGGGGAGGAAACAAAGAAAGTGGAGGATTTTAAGTACTTAGAGTTAACAGTCCAGAGCAATGGAGAGTCTGGAAAAGAGGTGAATAAATGTGTGCAAGCAGGTTGAAACGAGTGGAGAAAAGTTTCAGGAGTGATGTGTGATAAAAGAATGTCAGCAAGAATGAAAGGAAAGATGTAGAAGACAGTGGTGAGACCAGAGGAGGGATAGGGAATTTATTGGGAAAAGGATGCTAAGGTTGCACCTTTAGGCAGGAGGCTGAGAGGAAGACCAAAGAATAGATATATGGATGTAGTGGAGGAGGACATGAGGGTGGTTGGTGTGAGAGAGGAGCATGCAGAGGATATGGGTAGATGGACATAGAAGACTTACTGTAGGAATCCCTGAAGGGAGCAGCCAAAAGGGAGAAGATTGTGTTGTATCATTTGAATATTTTTAGATTTCCAGAACTATTCCTCTCCAATAATCATGATTATGATAAACTGAGCAAGGACTTCTCACATTATCAGCTCATCCTTGTGGAGGAGGGGGGAAGCGGAATCAGGGAAGGAGAAAGTCCTTCTTTTTCCTTTTTTTTTTGTGTTCCTTGTGACATGTCAAAATGACCTCAGCATATTGAATCATTTACAATGTATATATTAATCACGAAGAAAAAGACTAGGCTGTAATTTTTGCTGCAGTGATACTACACTCAAACAAACATGGGGAGAGATTAAAACAAAACACAAAAACATCATCCAAAGTCCACATAGCCACTGTCCCTTCAATCTTTCATTCATTTTTTTCTCTTGCAAGATATACAGTTTAAAATCTGAAATTTAACTATTACCTGCAGAAAGTGTTTTCCAACAAGCTGATTTAAGATGAATTCAAAGCATAACCTTAGGGTTGCAGCATAAATCACCATGGTGATCTAACCAGTTTAAATGAGAGTCTCTCCAAACCTTATTAACCCACTCGTCTCGCTTAGTGTACCCCTTAGACCCGCAAATTTTACACATCACCATCAGCACGACATAGGTCTGAACATCCCACAATAATATGCATCATGAAGGATCACTGAATGCATGTTATGTAATTATTTTCTTGTCTTAATCTCACATGTTGTGTGTTTCATTGACAGGAGTTGGCAGGCTTTGAGAGTGCCAATGCAACATGTAGGGAAGAAAAGACAAAATAAAGAAATCAGAACTGGTACGATAAGCTAGTTGTAGCTTGTCGTTCCAGTTCTGATGCATACAGATGGTCAGACAGCATGATATTATTATTTTTATTACTATTATTTTGTTTTCCTTCAGTGAAATTCAAGGGCAAGCAGCACACAAGAGTTGAAGAACTGACATTTGCAGGCATGGCTACATGCTGTTAAATGTGCTTCAGCTGAACAGTTAATTAGCGATACAGACTGCAAGCAGGTGTTAGAGGCACACCTGCAGCTGGTGAAGGTTTTGTCTGGTCACTTGCTTGACAAGTTCAGGTGCAGGAAAAGATGTGTGCTCATGTAAATTAGGAAAGGCTTGAGCAGGAAAGCTGGTTACTGTTTACAGTGGGAAGATGCTGTTCAGCTCAGTGTGAGATTATCCTCCGACTGTGAAGATAACAATTTTCTGGTAAATTTCATGTCGCCAAAGCGAAATATGGGGGCACGTCTTTCAGGAAGTTCATATTTGACTGACATCTGCATGTTAACGCCATTCAGAGTTTGCTATTGTCATTAGTTTACTAAGCTGAAGCGTATACTGTTATAATGGTGCAGCACTACATCACTGCTGCAGGGTGGGGTGTGAATTGATGCATGGAGAAAGATAATGATGCATTTGCTGCAAAATAAATTCTGCTGCAGTTTGGGCTCTGGAATCATCGCATCTGACCATTTTCATTACATCCTTCCTATAAGCCTTCCTCATGTCATAAATCCCCACCACCTATTAGCCTGGATGAATGTACAGTGCTTAAGAGCACATATTCAGCTGTACTTACTGGATGTAAGGCTGGATTATCACAATGCAGCACATAAAAGGCTTAAAAATCAAGCTCGACACATATTACTTTACCTTCTGTTTCTGTGTTGCTTCATGTTTTCCCAATTATCCTGGTAAACATTAGCAACAACCCAGCAATGTATCTTTAAATAAGGATTAATCATGTATGTTATTTTGTGCTGTCTTTTTCTTTGCTATCCTCTGCTGAGGCTTCTTTAGAAATTGCAGTGCTGGTGAGGCGGCAATGTTTTGCTCAGTCTTTGGAGAGACGATGGCAGGCTAAACACAAAAAGGGAAAGTGTTGGTGAAATGTTATTTTAAAACCATGTTGTGCTGCCTATGAATTTCTCGTAATGGAAATTACTGTAAACGGTTAAATATGCAACAACAAATTTGAAAGACTTTCAGTCATTTGATGTTACAATTATACGATATTTTCCTTAGGTTTTTTTGTTTGTTTTGTTTTGTTTTTGACATTGTTGAGCAATTTGTTTCTGACATGATGATCATCTTTTCATGATGATCATGTTTTATAAGCACATAACAGGTGTTCCAGTTATTCATAATTTGTCTGCTGGATGAAAGTTGTGTAAAATTGAATATCTTGATCTTAATTATTACTTGACCTACAGTTACACTCATAAATGTCAATATTGTTTAGAAGTCTTCCATACCCATCCCATTTAAGGACCTCAAAGATCAGGTCTTAAAATTAGGTGAAAACAGCCACAGACCAATAACATGAATAATATTGGACTATATTTCAGAAATCTCAGAAAAGAAAAAAGCAGCAGTGCATGAAAAACTAAGATATATAGATAGATCAAACTTTATTGACCCCACAGTTTTCAAGTTTCTGCTTTTAGCAGCAGCAACTTCAAGTAATCACTGTCTCTCTGACATTATCAGACTTACGTCATCATGGATGTTCTGTGTCATGCTATTCTTTGTAATGTTGCTTCATTTCATTGATGATACACTCATTTATACATAAGTCCCTTAAAGTCCTTAAAGTCACAGCAGTCGGTTGTTGATCAGGCTGCAGAACAAGCACAGATAATCACTATTCCGGCTTGACAGTTGGTGTGAGCTGTTTGTGCTGTATTTGTATCTTTTTTTTTTTTTTAACTCTTCTAAACATGACAGTCTTCATTTTTGTCAAACATTTCTCCTTTGTTGCTTGTCTGTCCAAAACACATTGTTCCAGCAGTCTTTATGTTCAGATGTAGCCTTGCAAACCTTTTTTTTTTTTAGAGAAACAGCTCTTTACTTGGAAACGTTCCACACAGGCCAAAATTTGTCCATCACTAACCATTGCTTAACAACCCTTAAGATGCAGCTCTTGAGATTTGTTTTTGATGT
The DNA here is from genome assembly GCA_028564865.1 of Zenarchopterus dispar. Lineage (NCBI taxonomy): Eukaryota > Metazoa > Chordata > Actinopteri > Beloniformes > Zenarchopteridae > Zenarchopterus > Zenarchopterus dispar. The sequence continues at coordinate 1,544,888 of JAOWBL010000018.1, forward strand.
TTCTCAAAGCACTGCATAGTCAACCTTGCTTGGATTTGTAGGGACATCCACTCCTGGGAAGATTATCTGCCTCTCTGTATGTTTTCCACTAGTGAATAATCTTTTTTCAGAGATGGACTCAACATTATTAGGAATTTAAAACCGTATCCAATTTTACGGGTAAGCAAAAACTGCGTCTCTGAGATGATCACTCCTTAGTCTTATAGTTTATATTTAAGCATTAAGAGTGTACTTTCTTTTATATATATATTGTCACTGGAAATTTGGCTTAGAATTTGTTTTCATTCAGATTTGTTAAATTTTAAGTTATGATTCTGAATGAGATTTTTTTTTTTTTTTTGAGATTCATTTTCAGTCTAAACTCTAAACCACCTAATATTGCACTAGTCCTTATTTTTCTCCAAAAACAGCTTTGGTCTGGTTTGTCCATGGTGAGGACACACATGCTGTTAGATAATCATTTAGATCTTGGAAACATGTAGAGAGCGAGTGCAAGAGCCTCGTTGCTAATTCTTACAAACCAGCAATTTGTCAGTTAGATTAAATACATAAATTCAAATTACATGTTACATGGATTAAATTAATATTCCAAACTGTTGTTGTGCATTCTAAAGCTAATTTATCTAAATAATGCTGTGTTTTTGCAGTTTTATTATTACAAAATCTGCAACTGCTATTTTAATAAATGAAATAAAATTATAGGAGAGGATGCTTGTTTTTTAAGCAACAAATATGTATTTTACTTTTTGGTCATCCATGTTTCCCCTCAGCTGAGAGCCACTTTAAATCTTGATCTGTTACTTTAGTGTATAACTCTATAAATATAATTTAAGAACTATACACACCCCTTACATTTCTCATTGAGTTCTTGTGGCTCCATTATAAACCAACCAGAACCCTCAGGTCATCAGGACCCCAACTACTGTCTGTACCATCAGTTAGAACCAAACAGATGAGGCAGTGTTCAGCTTTTATGCTCCTGACCTGTGGAACAAATTCCCAGAATGCACTGGGATTGCTGGAAGTCAAGGTTGAAAACTTTTTTTTCAAAATTTACTGCTGCATTTCAGTAATCTACAACAATATACTAGAACCTCTATTTCTTGCATTTCTTTTGTTTTCTTTTTTTAACTTCTGTTTGTCTGTATTCAAGTCTGCATTTAAACTCTTATTTTACTTTTACATTTTACATGAAATGTGCTGGACAAATAAACTTGTCTTGCCTTATATATTTTTTGCTCTACATTTGAATAAAAAATGTACTGAATCTATTCTATGGTTTATAATCTCAAAAGGTCAACAGTAGAAATGACAGAACTGTCTTTTTACAGCTTTAGCAACAATTATGTTTTTATGTAAGCATTAAATCCAGTGTGCGGGGCTCAGTACAAACAGCTTATCATGTTGTAGGGATTTTTTTTTTGGATAATCTTCCAAAAAGATGGCAACAGCTGAAATTGGTAGCATCTTATCTATCATTTTGTGAGCCAAATGTTGATTTTATTTTTCTTCTAGTGGCAACTTCAGCCAAGTTGAATTCTGTTGGGAATGCGGCCTCAGCAGAGTTGTAAAGCTATGATTAGCTTCTTTTCAAATAAAAAACATTTCATCACCACTGACAGTTGTTATTATCTCCCAGACACAATACAAATCCCATCATGGTGTTCTTGTACGTTTCACCTGCTAATTTAAAACACTACAACTACCGTGACATAAATCCTGTGTTTTATGCTGCCTCGAGTGAGCAGGTGGAAGACGAGCACAGCCTCATCTAAAACTAATTTGACCGTTGCATTGTGTCATTACACCAGTATATTTGATTAAAAAACAAAACAAGACATGCCAAGAAGCCGTGAAGAAAAAGAGAAGTGTGTTTGGAAGAAAGTCTCTTCTGTCCAAAACACACTACATAATTTTGACCTGTCATGGGATTAACAATGACTTTGTCAAGAATTGTAGCTTTTTCTTTCGCTGTAGAGTTTAGGCAACAGTTGTCGTGATGGGCTTGTGACTGAAGCGTACTTAAGACCATTAAGTGTCAGAAATCCTGTGACTTTTTCTACTGACTAGTCATTTCAATGCAATTTGAAATGATTTCTTAATTAATGAAACTTGCCTCTTTTCTCTAACCATGACGAGGGCCTTCATCCATCACTGTTTTTTTAAGTATTTTTTGACTCAAAGTATTGTTGATTGTTTACTGTCAGTGCATGCTGGTGTCTCTCTTCCACAGTACATCTGTCATTGCCTATGATTTACGAGGTGTTATTATTGTTAAGTCTACAGAAGTCAGACGGGGTGAGATGTAAGAGTCCTACATGACTTTAATATCATGCACTGGTTAGAATCTCAAACGAGCACAGAAGCTTGACTGAGGGTTACAGAGCTGCATCGGAATGAACTACAAGATATGAGGCACTGAGACATCCAGGAAATCACTACTTCATGTTAACATTATTTCTAATGTTATTAGACATCATAAAATAGTCATCAGACTTGCTTATAAAGTGGTACACCAACTCTGCAGCTGAGGTGCACAATATTTATGAACAATTTATGAAAATTAGTCTATTTTCCCAGAGGAAAATAGACTAATTTTCCTATGAAAAAGGTAGAAATCCTCCAATATAACTGTTTTCTTTCTGAAAATTGAGAAGTAAATGGATGTCACTAGCGCTGATTACAATGACGAGTGCCTTGTTGATGTTTAATTGCAAAGACCTGGTGAGTATAATAAATTCATGCTTGATTAAGTCAACAAATCAACAACATACAACAAAAGGACTTCCACTAGAGTTTTGTGATGTCTTTTGGCTTGCCAAAGAAAAACATGCCATTCTGTATTTGTTTTTTTTTTATCCTTCTTTAGCTGCTTTGTGGTACCAGTCTTTTATTCTTCACACCTATTTCTCAGGATTGATTTATAGGAACACAGTGCTTCAGTGGCACATCAGCCCACTTTGAAGCTCTGTGAAAGCCTATTCAAAATATTTAGTCAAAAACAACCAGAGAAGAAGGGAAAAGGGACCTCGGGTTGAAGGTAACACTTGGTGGCTTATCTTTAATCTTAAAGGTCAGGAATTAAGTGAGGACAGAAAGCAAAGAAGACTAGTAGAATCTTCTGACTTTGACACTTACAAAGAGAGACAAAAGAGCAAGGGCGTAGGAGGTTGGGAGATTTGAGCCTCTCTCTGCTTTCTATGTCCTGCCTTTAAAAAGACTCGCTGTGAGAAGCTAATAGCGACAGCTTTGTGTGGACAAAAATGCAAAAATTCATTGCGACAAATGAGGCATTCTGACTCCTAACATGCTGTGAGGCTTAGCCATTATCTGTCTGTCTTCATCTTAGGCATCAGTTTATGATCCTGTGTGGTTCAGCAGAATTTACACAACTATATAATGGCCTTGGCTGGGAGCTGCAGCAAAAGAGTCTCAGCAGCTCAGCCAGAGCTGGAAGCGGAAGGCCAAGGCTCTGCCCCAGCTTTTAGTAGGGCACATGGCTCCTTGGGGAGAGTAACCCAATCTGCAAACATGGTGAATGAAAGTGCTTGTGACAGATTTTAAATATTGTATTACGATAAATTTACAGAGATGAATTACTATGAACTGGTAAATCCTTGGAAATTTTAGTTGAAAGGTTTCATTAGGAATAATTGATTTCTAATTGGCTCATTTGTCTCATTTTTTTTGTAATTAGATTCTCAATTAATACAATAATAACACCTCTCTCCACAAAAGATAGGGCAGTAAATGCAAATAAAAGCACAAACCAAAGTTTGGATGATATGAGAAAGCTGAGGAAAGAAAAAAAAAATTACTTTGATTTTCATTTCTTTGCAGAAGATATTTTATGTTTTTCAAGTTGACTTTTCTTTTGTTATTTCAGGCCTGCAACACTTTCCAGGCATATGTTAATACATTGATATTTTAATTGAGAGTGATGATGAGTTTTAGCTATTATTTTGTCACATCCTCCTTGCCAATATGTCTTTTTTTAACCACGTTATCACAATTATCTGAGGTCTTAATAAAAATCCCTGTGACATGCTTTCATCTAAATACGATGCAGCTTCACTACAACAGCTTCCCTTGCAAACATGTCTTTACAGCTCTGGTCATAGCAGCCAGTTATTTGAACATGGAGTCGGACACTTTCCTCCACTCTCTTTTGAGACTGGCGTCACAGCTTTGCAACATTTACATTAACAGTAAATGTAGATGAAGTGAAGTTGGGTGACAGTAAAAATCAAGAGGCTGAATGATTCCACTCCGATCCATTCACACAGATCCCTGCAAATTATAACATCATCCAGAAAATGGCTTAGTCAACCTTTTAAGATCTGTTACTCACCTGTCTGCAAACTGATTCATTACTATTCGCCAGAAGAACACCTGCTTCCTGAACTATCTAACCCAAAATAAACACCAACAAATTTAGCTGTTTTCAGTGAAAGATGGAACTGAATGAATAACTAAAACCCTTCAGCTGGAATTTGTTTTGCTCAACAAGAAATAATCATCAGTCATCATAATCATTATCGAATTATAACTTGGGGTTTTGAAAAATACAGAGATAAATATAACTAAAATAAATACTCAAGCCTGAGGTATGTGATTGCCTCACTGCTCTCCATTTAACAAGACTTATTTCAACATACCCTGACCAGTGATCTATTTTTGGCCCAGTTCAAATTGAAAAATGCAGATGAGGCATCATTAAAGACTTATCAGTGATGGAATTGTCTCTTGTGGAAGTATGCAATTCTTCCTGCATTTGTACAATTTGAGAGGAAAAATGGAGCTCATCAAGCATACGTCAAATTTATTACTGTTCACTGCAGAAGCACATTGTAAAGCTCTCTGTCGTAAAATGGAAGTTTAAATTATAGCGATGACAGTGGTTGCTACTCAATCACTGTCTTTCTGTATGGCAGCCGCGCTGTGAGTTAATTGTTTATGAGGTCATGTCCTACACATTTCCAGTTAAGATATAATAAAGCCCTTTGGTGAGGAAATTCTCCCAGTAAAATGGTTTAGTTTGGTTGAATAGGTCAAAACAATATAGATAACTAAAGGGTGCAACTTAAAAAAAGACCACCTAGTTATCTTCAGCACACTTTGAGAGCTTTCTGTAGTAACTGATGTCCCCATTAGGGGACAAAGGAAAGTTTTCATCCCTTAATCAGAAAAGATACTTGTATCCTTTATTTGCCCACTGTGTACTGAGATGACATTTAGATGAGATTAATCCTGTTGTTCATCAGTGTAATTCCTGCTTGATTGATAGTGTCAAAAGGGACAAACAAAGTGCTGCAGTTCCACAATGTTTGTTATGAAGTTTACTTTAATGTTGCCCTTCATTAAATGCATGAAGGTTGACATTTCCAACTTTTCATTTCAAACCGTATCTGCATGCTATCTTTCAAAACACTCAAGAAAAGTAGATTAAATGTAAATATATATATATATATATATATATATATATATATATAAAACATTTTCAGGGGCAGTTTCATGGCCTCATACCCCACTGACATTTCTGTACAAGTGGCCTTTTAAAGACCATTTTAATGGCATTTCTGCTCTATTATACAAAAATGAGATAGAAGGTAGAGTGACAAGCAGCAAAAGGTCCCAGAGAGGATTTAAACGGAAGATGTTATTACTGCACTTTGTGCAAGTGATCTGGCAAGGATGACTCTCTTAATCCGAATTTACACATGGCCCTTTCAAAGCTTGTCCACGACCGATTTACAGATATTTACATGCATTATTCATCACGCCTGTTATCATTTTAATTCTTAATCTTTAAAGTTTTAGTCTTTCTGGGATCATTGGACCACCAATGGCCAAAAGTCAAAATGTAATTTTTTTGTCATAACATTCAAAACTGTGAATGTTTTTCAAGTTTTTAAGTATTAAGTAATGTTTTTAAGTATTTTTCTTTTCAAAATGGGATTCACCAATCGACTGACTGGTGATATTTACAACAATATATACAACCAACTTTTTATTGTTAGTATTATAGTCATTATTCTCGGTGTCTATAGCACTTTAGATGTCAAAGCATCTTAGGTTTGGCTTCAATTATACACCTTTTTTGAGCAAGATATTAAAATTAAACATGGTATAAAACTAAGGGGAAAAAAAAAATTTCTGAGTTACCAGCCCTCATAACTATGGTATGAAAAATGTCCATAAAGCTGCTTGGGCATCTCATAAAATTTCAGCTTTCTTTGTGACAAAAATATATTGTTAGCTAAGTGAGATTGAAATAGGTCTGAAGTACATTCAGTTTGTCACTTAAGAGGATATTTTACACACACACAGCACATTCAGTTGTAAATACAAAAATGAGCAGTAGGTAGCTACAGATTTTCAAACCAACATTTGATGATCTCAAGTAAGCAATGTGTGGGTTTATACTGTTAAATCTAATCCCGCAAATTAGTGTTATGTTAATCTTTCCATTTAGAAACAAATCTTTATAATCCTGTTTCACACCCACTTAAAGACTGCAAATGATACCCCTATCTTACCTCAGTCTTATGCAAATTGACACAAAGTGTATTTTCATCAGAAGCAAGTTATGTCTATTTTTTAGGCTATTAATATTAATGGCTATGTGCTTACTGCCAAGGCTTTGAGAAATAAATGATGAATTGAGTCAAAATATCCCAAGGCAAAGGGCAGAATGGCTCTCTCAGTCACTGTAACCTAGTGAGTTAGTAGTTTATTCTTCAGGCAAATTTTATGAGAAAATGTCTATTAGAATTAAAGGAAGTAAATAAGACAGAGAGCCCACAGAATGAAAATGAAGAACTGGCTTTTTCAGTGCAGATGTGTTTCTTAGAAGGGTCAAAGTTGAGAGAGAAACCAGCACATTTTACCCAGATTAACAGATTGTAATGCTTCAGAGGTCATAAATGCGGCAAAGCAGCACACTTGGGAATGATTGTTTCACTGACATCATGCAATAAAGAGGAGCTGAGCTGTGCAGCACAAAAAGGGATGCAGAAATGATCTTCATAACCATTTTGGTTAGATTTTTGTATTTCAAAGTATACTTAATTACTATAAATATGTTTTTCCTTGAGTATTGTTTCACTGAAAGTTTAAAAGGATTATCTCAAAAGAAATGAAAACTTCAAACTTGGAATGCTCATCAGATGTGAGGGGGATTTCCATGAACAAAAACATTACAATTATTTTATTTTTATTATGTTTTATTTTGTATGAATTGAACTGAATCAAGTAATTATTTGGCAGCATGATCCATTTGCTTCTCTATATTTTATTTTTATGAATATCATATAAAATAATATCATATAGCTATATATTATCCTGTTTTTAGTACTGTTTCTTTAAATGACTGTTTTAAAACCAGCCTGTGAGAAGACAGTCAACCATGTAGTGGTGGGTTCTTACTCCTTTTCTTCTAGGTCATAAAATAATCCATTTGGAAAAGGCAAATTTTCTTCAGTGCCTTTCTTATTGTAAATAGCCCTCCTCCATTATCCAACCATAACCACCCCGTTCTCAAGCTGACATTAGACAAGGCAATGAAGACGCTGTCTTCTGGAATAACACATCAAAAACTGCTTGGTAACTGGAAATTGATCTAATTGGGACTGGAATGAAACAACTAACTTGTAAGTGGTCTTCTCATCAGTCTTGTGCAAGGCCACAGCTGTTCATTCATTCTTATCAACTAAAGGTGAAGACCTCTATTAACCTTGGTTCATTTCAGCCCGTCTTTAAATTGAAGGTATTTGTAGGCGTGAGAGATAATTTCCCTTTCAATACAGTTCAATGTAGCATAGTTCACAGAAAGCAATGTAAATCCGCTAGCGATTAGGGCTGAATTTGTACTTAATATGGTAATAAGTGTCTCTTGAATTTAGATTAGAATCCAGACAGATTATTAATCTTTGCCTCTTCTCTGTGATCTAAAAATGAATATATATCCTAATGTTTTAGATTGGCAAACTTTTGATAGAATTAGGCTGAATATGAGCAATAAATCATTTGAAAATCCAGTAACACTAACATGACTGCTGTGTCTGGTCCCTGGAAATATATTTTTGAAGCTGCAGTTGATCTGTTGATGTTGTTTTAAATGCTTGTCCTGCTCAGCATTCAAATCAGACTGTTAGGTTATGAAAATGTTTTCCATCTATGCTTTATACCATGCAAGTCATACATTTAAAAAGGAACCATAAACTTTGTTGTAAACTTTGTGTTCCTTCAACATAAATTTGAATGTATGAAAGTCAAACAAATCATGAAAACGATTTTTCACAAGATTTGAGATTCTAGTCACTACCATGGCTTGAGAGTTTAAAGACATGAGTTCTCTCGTGGTAAAACCTTGTCAGACTTAGTGACTAAATCAATGACATATCCCCAAGAATAATAAAATCTTGGTTCGGCTGAGACCATGAAAGACTTCTTTTATGTAAAGATTTCTCTCTCAAATTTGTGATTCTCTGATCAATGGGTACAGTTTTTCTTCACTTGAAAACCATGCATGACTCCCATACAAATATTTTTTCTTTATATAGGTTAATGTCTAATCAACCCCCACTGTACTGTGCACAGCATTCAGTACTCCAATATTCCTTCAGTTGTAGAGTGTTCACTGCCTTGTTTCAACTGTCAACACCACTTTTGACTTGCTAAACTGACACGGTTATCAATGTCAGCCTACTGTTCACATTACAGTGTAACATATTACCCCATCGAAGGATTACAGTTATGTGCAAAAACGCATTGAACAGCATGTATTTCAAGGGATTGGTTTAGAAGAAATCGATGAGTATCTAAAACATTTGTAACCAGCCAAAGCACGAAATTGAGTGGTCGCTGTCAAATGTTCTGCTGAGGTCATAGCAAAGCTGCTTGCAGCTTGTAAATGTGTAGTGAATCACAGTCCTGCAACTTTTGTGTAGGTTGGTTCTTAGCCCGAGGATGATTTGTGGGAAACCAGCAGAAACATCAGACACAACATATCAAAGTAAATATCCACCAGAGCCCAGTGCTTTTTTGAGCTTTTAAACTGCATTTTATATGGTTTGTAAAAAGAGAAGGGATAAAAATGCACATAATTAGCTGTATATTCCTGCTTCTGAGGCTTAAGGGAAAGAAATAGGTTAAAATGGCAACACCCCCCCCCCCTGCTTTTTAACCATTTTGTATACCATACTGTGCAGTGGTGTACCTGTGGGTGTTCAAGGCCAGGGCTCATACCCTACCCAGTAAGACTTACCATGTATAGTAAAACCAGGGTTTTATTTTATTTACTTTTTTCTTATTTATTAAATTTAAATATACATCTTTATCTCTACAACTGTGGCCAGAATTTTTGCCTGTCAAATATATTTTATTTTTGCATTTGCAAACTTTGCTGCTTCACTATTATGTTTTTTTCACATCTCCCTGGAATATTACAGCACTTTCATAGGTATTTTATTAGTTTAAGGCTTTTGTTGAAAAATACAAATGGACTTATTCAAACAGTTAATATTAACTGTGCTGACTGTTATTCTCCAATTCATTCTGACATGCTGGATGTTAATATCTGGGCTAAATCCTTGTCCACCACCATTTGAGGACTGACCACAGATTCTTCATGAAATTAAGATTTGGAGAGTTTCCTGTCCACAGATCAAAAACTCCATTACCATGACCTCTAACCCACTTTGTAATCACTTTTCAAGCTAGAAAATGCCAAACCATGACCAGGTTGCTCCTGGATTGTCGAGGAAGTTGGCTTTAGAGGAGATTTTGATATGGTTTTTAATTCCTGACAGAGATTTGGGTAGAACACACACCCATAGATGTGAAGCAAGCCCAAACACGGATGGGCTCAGGATTCATAACTGCTTGCATGATGCAGGATTTATGGTAGAAATGAACTTTTCTTCTGAAGACAATTGGTTTTACAGATTTCCCAAACAGCTGGAATGGAGCTTGATTGCACCTGTCTTGTTCTTGATCCGTTTCCTCCAAAATTTCAGTTTGTTCTAGATGATTTTTTTTCTTTTCTTTTTTTTAAGAGAGCAATCAATTCTTTAATATAAGGTGTTTTGTTTTTGTTTTGAGAAGCACTTTGGTTTTAAATGTGCTATGTAAAGTTGACTTGACTTTAGTTTTTACGTCACTTTGTACGCATATGCATTCACAGCCATCAGCCGCCTTTGTTGAACAATCTGTGCACTGCCCTTGCTAAATACTCACAAGGGAAGACTTGCTGGACACCTTCACTTGGTCTTGAAGCTGATGTTCTTTCTTTGCAGTTGATGATGCAGTAGATGGTTGTTGTTTCAGGTGCAATGTGTTTTCAGCAGTGGCTTCCTTGCATTTGACCCAGTGTTAATCAAACGCCAGCAAGGTTACTAGATTGATAATATGAGTACAACTTGAATTAAGTTTTTGTGATTAAATTATTTCTAATGTCAGTGAAGCTCTTTGCTACCTCAACTCGTGCCCAAGAAAAGCTGGAAGAGGTTTCAGCAGACCCACGACATTGAATAGAAAGAAGTGGGTCTGGGTGGACGGATGGATGGATGGATAGTATAATATAGTAGTAAAGTGTGGCACAGTTCAAAGCCAAATAAGCACAAATATTGAGAACATTTACACATAGCTTGTTGTTCTTCTCAAAATAAAAATTCTGTTGTTTAAAGTGTATCCTCCTAAAAATTGTTTCTTAGTGGCCTTATGATTGTATGATTCTAATCATAGTGAAAAAGAACACTATATTAGCTAGCTGTGTAAATTAGTTGTTTTCAAGCTATGAATTAATTCTTTCCAATTATGTTCTTTATTTGTGAGGTTGTCGAGAAATAAAAAAAAAATTAAAAAAACTTGCTTCTGTCTGCCAGTGGATTTGTTTTGTGACTTGGAAAGTTATGGCAGTTGCAGGTGCTTCAATACACCAACAGAACACTGACAAATTTGACGAAAAGCTTGATAAGAATTTTTTTTTAAAAGTTGGTGTGGTGCAAATAGGACCTAGAGTGATCTTCAAGTGCAGACAAAGATGGAGCCCCCTGTTACTGTCAGTGTGCTTGGAGTGAAACAACAGATTCAAACAGAGTCTTGCCTTCTCCAAATTGATAATCCAGCTGCCAGCGGCTTTCTCATCCAGACTGGAGGGGCACACCGGCAGGGTAGTTAACCAGTAATCAAGTCACATCCGTCATCCAATTCCAAATTCTCTACCTCGCGCTTCCACTCCCTACCATCCCCCTTCCTCGCCTCTGCCCGGCTTAACTCGTCCTCTTGTGTTTTCCCTGAGTGACACTTGGAAGTCGGGATGAGGCTTCGCTGATTGCCCTTGATGTGAATCAGACGCATCAGTCTGCTTGTTGCCAGTTCCCACCTTCCTGGCCATCGGTCAGATGAAAGGAGGTGAGACACACAGCAACACCAACAGAGATAAGGTCATTTTGGAGATAAGAGATGTGTTTCACGGCATTTTCTGTTATGTTCAACCTTTATGAATGTCTTCCCCGATTAGCTATGCCTGAACATTTATGGAAAATAAATAATTATAAGTTATTAATTAATATTCCCTGCACTCCTCCTAATTCACGCAACAGATAGCAGATATAATTAGCAAGTGAGGGGACTGAACTCTGATTGTGATACTCATCCCTCTTGGATTAGCAGCTCCAGAGTTTACTTTTATACCACGTCAGACTTATTAGCTGCTTGTCCTTGAATGTGAAAAGGAATTTTGATAAACTGCACACAACTGCATTCTCTTATGGCCCTCACATCTGTCTCAGAGATGGGATTATTACTAATTATGACAGGTGTATTTGGAAGCATAGAAAGCAGCATTTTCACATTCAGTTTTACAATTTTGCATATAAATTCCAGTTTATGAATTATATATCACAGTAGTACCTTTTGATTTTTAAATTGTTTAATTCAGTTTATAGTGCAATTTTTGAGTCTTATTGAGAGATTACTCAGAATACTTATTAAGGTAAAGAAGAAACCCTTAGAAACAGTTAGAGGCTGGTACATCGATGGAGCTGGGAAACATCTGTTTTCATGAGCTTACCATGCATATATATTGCTGTGCGCCTGAAGTTTGCCAGAGACCTTGCCAGCTGGGAAAATGTATTGTGAGCTTATGAAACTAAAGCTGAATTGTTCAAGAGGAATATATAAAAGGGCAAACAAAAAAGGCGCAGCTTACCAACATAACATCATCATCGCAGCTGTGAAAAATAGTAGATGGAGCATCATGATATGCAGTTCCTTCACTGCCTCAGGGCCTTGTCATCATTGAGGGGAAAATGAATTCCCAAGTTTACTAAAATATCTTAATACCAGGGTGTCAAGCAGCTGAAGCTTGATGGAAGCTGGGTTATTACTGTCGCTTAGATGAAGTTTACTTTATGGCGTAGTTTATGGAAAATTAATCTTGAAAACCTGTTCACTTCAAGAGGTTCAAATACTCTTTCTTGCCATAGTTAATTTCTATGAAAAAATATGTGTACATGAGTTTGTTGAATCTGTGGATGAGCATCTAGACATTTTTTGTTCGTGAAATCTGGATTTAATTTGTTGCCTCGGCTGGATGTGAACTGATGTGTGGAGAGAAAACACATGAAGGGAATGTTGATTTCATGATCATTTTGTAGCATTATTTTATTTTATTTTTAAACCTATATAAATTCAAACTACAGCCACTCCCCAGAACAGGAAGCCTCAGCTCAGATATTCTTCCAGTGGCGGTCATTTTTATCCAAAGTGACTTACATTTGAGGAACAACATTTTAAGTCAAGAAGCCCAGGCCTAAATATTAAGTACTAAATCCTAATATCCTTTAGCTACACCAGAAACCCATAAATATTGGCTGCTGCACTCAGAGGCATAGTCATTATACTATGGCTGAAGGGTTCAGAGAGGGTCAGTATTGGTTAAATAATACACTTGATAGATATAGCACCCAACTGAAGATGATTCTTATTGAGTTGTTATTGATTGGCTAGATTTCTGTGACTGTGATTAAAAAAAAAAAAAAAAGGATCTTAACCTTCTTCTGCCTTTGCAAGGCATATTTTATGCACATACCTTTTTGTTTGTTTGTTACACATATGTAACTATTTGTGACATCAGGTTGATTTTTGCTATGACATGTTAAGCCACAGACGTTCAATACTGCAGTCATAGTCCTGGTAAGCCAAAGATCTTATTTATTTATGTACATCCATGTCTCAGAGGGAAAGGCTGAAGCTATCCCACAACCAATTTGTCATTCGTAATAGCAGTAACTATTAATGTCTGCCAGACTACCCTGGGGGTTCTAAGCCTGGTCAAGCTTTTACAGTAGCAAAACAATTACTGAAGTTGGATGCTAATGTTGCAAACTGGAGAAAAGGAAAAAGATGAAAAAAAAAAGCAGAGGTAGGAGGAATTTGTTTAGATGCAGTGAAATCCTTGATATAACTGATGCTGGCAGTCTAAACAAGTTCCTAGAAGGTTTCTGAAGCTGTTATTAGTGTTGCCTTTGTCCATTAACGGGAGAGTCTGCCACAGGAAATGACATTAATGTTATACATCAAGCTGAAGAGAGATTTTAAAAAATAATAATTTGAACATCTATGATGCCAAATGCATTATGCAGAATGCAGTCGAAACACAAACATAGTAAAGATGTGTTGTTAGCCAGAGTAAAAGACATTGGAGATATTTATATAAGACAACTGTATGAACCAAACATGAAAAAAAAAACAAAAAAAAAAAACAAGAAAAGAATACACTCAGGAATCTACATAATCTCTGCATTATTCTGTAATCTGTTACTGAATGAACAATTGTTCTCAACAGTTAATACAATTTATATATATAGTACTGCTTAATTATTTTTTTTAAAACACCTTCTCCCTAAAATTTACATTCAGAGAAATTCAAATTCAAATGTATTATACAACACATTAAAAAACAGCTAAAGTTGACCAGAGTGCTATATAGGCGAAAATCAACACGCACATCAAAGCAATAAAGAAAAACATAGCAAAAATAAAATATTTTTAAGATGTCAATGTTCAGAGCAGTTTGAAGGACAATGAATAGATCAAAGTCGTGAGGAAACATTCAGATGTAAAAAAAAAAAAAAAAGTTTTAGCAATAATTTGTAGTGGTAAACTGTTCAAAGAATGGGCCCAATGGCTGAAAAAGTGTGGTCACCTCTGTTTTCGGTAGGAATATCTCAGTGCTCTGACAGGACGATGAACATATAAGCCCAGGGAAATACAGTTTGGGCGTTCATTCGAGACTGGAGTAGTGCCTTAAGATTTATCCTAAAAAAGGCAGGAAGCCAGTGGAGTGATGCCAAAACTGCAGTGATACGCTCACTTTTCCGGTCTCAGTTAAGAGCTGTTCACCAGCATTTTGCACCAACTGAAGCTGACAGGGAGATAACTAATCTAAATCAACATAAAGAATTCCCATAATTCAGCCGTGTGGTTATAAAGCTGTGTATGACTCTTTCGAAATTGTGATAAGAAGGTAAGCCTTCACTTTGGCCAACAGTCTGAAATGGAAAAAAAAAATCAAATCAAAGCTTGTAATAAATTGATAAATACATTATACCAAGGGGCCAAGAAAGACAGCATAGTGTCTCAGCTGATCAACACAACCAGATATAATGATTTCTGTTTACTTCAATTGAGATGGAGAGTTAATGTCCAACCAGTTACTCAAGTCACCAGGGCAGTTTAACAATGCCTGCAGTGATTCATAATTACTAAATATTACAGGAAAACTTCCACAAAATAATGAAAGGCCAAACTGTATTTCTTAAAAATTGATTCTAAGGGCAGCATATACAAAAAAAAAAAAAATAAATTAAAAAAAAACAAAAAATTGTAATCAGCCCAAAATTGGACCCTTGGGGTACACAAAAAAGAGGGTCCACAGAAGAAACTTGCATAGAATGGTTGCTTGTTTAACAGCAGTTAAATCTCAAAGCACTTACATAGAAACATCTACTGAAGTAACAGTTAAAAGAAGATCATATATATATATATATATATGTATATATTT
>JAOWBL010000018.1:1565470-1583735 GCA_028564865.1 Zenarchopterus dispar
GTGTGTGTGTGTGTGTGTGTGTGTGTGTGTGTGTGTGTGTGTGTGTGTGTGTGTGTGTGTGTGTACGTGTGTGTGTGCTTTTTCATGGAAAATTGAAAGTGAGTGAATGATGGAGCTCCAATGCGGATGTTGGTTGGTATTAAAAACAACAGGACTGGTCCTGCAGAGAACTCCAACGGTACTGAGCCCAGGGGAATCCTTTCATTTGTCTTTGTCTGGACCGTTGTCTGTCTCCTGCAAAATTTCCAAAAATAGCAGGGCTCACGTAGGGGAGGGGAAGACACAGGGTTACTCAACCTGCTGAAACGCACACTGAGCTCCTCATATTTACTTCGACTAACTTCTGAGCAGACAACGGTGGATGATATTGCCAATGTCACTGCATATTAAGTCTTACTTGCGTCTACAAATGCAGAAGTGTTTTGAGGCCATTATAAGCTAATGTCTCCTCTTCTCATGCAGGGAGGTAATTCTTCAGTTCCATTAACTCTCAAATAGAAGGAATAAAATACTGTAAAGGTAGAGGAAATGAAGATGGTGGTTAGTTTATTAATGCTAACCACCCACAATAGAGTCCAGCACAATCTGTCTTTGAGATAGAACTTTAACATTCAAGGTTCATTTCAAGGTTGTTCTTTTTTCATCATTATCAATCCCCCAGGTTAACAGAGGTGAGCCACTGTGGGTCCCTGAGCAAGACCCTTAACCCCAATTGCTCCCCTGGCGTAGCACCACCCCGCTGCAGCCCACTGCTCCTAGTCTATCTAGAGATGGGTCAAAAGCAGAGAACTACTCAATTTCCTTCGGGATAATACAAGTATAAAAAAATAAAATAAAAATAAAATAAAAAATTATATTATTTTACTTTTCATAAAGTATGCTTTTATTATTATACATAGTTTCACATTTATAATGACCTTTCATATGCCACCAACACAGACTCTGCAAGAAACCAAGATGATATCAGCACATATATAAAATATTTACTTTTTTATGCGTTTGTTTAAAAGTCTGGTTGTTTTTAGTACTTATTAATTGTTAGTTTCTTTGCAGTAACATAGATGATTCTAACAACAGTCAGAATGGTGAAGCACTCTGACGGGGAGCCCGGCTAGCAGCTCCAAGGTCTTTACGTGTGCCCATTACTTCCACATGCAGCCGAAAACAACATTCATTGACGTGTGGCAAATGTAACAGCTTGATTAAAAAGCACTACGCTTTATCCATAAGTGCAAACTGGTACAATACTGACTTAGCACATTGACGTATTCCATTAAATGTGGACCAACTGTGACAACACTGTGGGAAGATTCTGTGGGGAGCTAGAATATCGGCTGTAACAGCTGTTATCCTAACTCCCCATCAGAATCCCTCACTGCTTCTCCAAGCTGAGAGCATTGTGACTGCTCTCTACTGATGGTAACACAATAATTTTTCAAAAGCACTTTACATAACCCTACTTAAAAAAAACAACAACACAGAAAGCACATTTTCTGATCTGTGCCACTTGAGGCACTTGTGATGAATCCACACATCATCCGAAGATACAAACCAAAGTCTAGCTGTTGATGAGATGCTCCAGCTAAAGCAACTTGGGTCTTATCCAATTCTCTAGTGTCTTAACTCATGAACATAATTCCCACATGTGACATGAGTATCACTTGATCAATGACAAACATCACAGCTTGACTAGCAGACATTTTTTTTTTTTTTTAATTATTTATCTGACAGTGGTAATACTAATTTAGTTCATTGGTGTACTTGATTAAATGTCACCTAACTGTAGCATTATTGTGAAACATCAAAAATAAACAGTTTTAAAGCGACACTATTTATTTTCTTTTTTGGTCAACGTGTTAAAGAAAAGGTTCACTTGATAATGCAAGTGATATGATAGTCTTTGGTCATTGGTAGAAAGTCCATGCAGAAATGTTATGCTGCCCAAAACGGCTGCAAATGAAGAATCTGACATATATTCACTATCTAAATATATTTACAGGCCAATTCCTGCCAACATATAAATTCCTGCAATTTTTCTGCGAGGGTGCATATCACAGCCTTGGATTCCTTTATTGAGCCTTTGCTTATAAGTTGGGTGTCGTGTTTAGCAGCACTTCTTTTATCCTCACCAGATCTATTTCACATCACAGGGTCAGCCTCATATAACTCAGAAATCTGCTGTCACTCCAAGGATAAAAGGGAAGAAAAAAATCTGATCCTTTAAGTGACACCTCAATCTCAGTCTCATGAGTTTGATGAGTTTCATCAAGGCAGCCAGGGGATTCATTTTAGTCTGCAGATGTCCAAAAGGAAAGATTTCATTATCTCACCACTATTGCTTTATGGTCCTGCGCCTGTTGGTGTCATTTGTGATTTTTAAAAAAAGCCTTTTCTGTTAGGCATCATGGCTGTTACTGTCCCCTTTAACGTCACTGGGTGAAAAAAAAAGAAGGTATCTTTGTCTGGGACGAGCCTGCAAGAATAGTCTTTGGAGTTTGTGGTACAATCATGAAGCTCTTACCATTTGTTTGCCCTTAATGAGCAATATACATTATAGTTGATTGGTTTGGTTGAAGAGCAACAGTTTTTTACTAAGAACGTTTTGCTATACATATTTCTGTGTCAGTGGAACTCAAATTATGAGTGTTATATATTTCACAGATACCAAAGGGACTTTTCCATTGGGTAATGAATAATACAGCACACAGGGAGGGTTCTCTCACCCTATCTTCCCCCGTTGGTTGAACCTGTAATAAATTTTTTTGCCAATGCCATATGGAAGCAAGTCAAGTGTGGGATTCAGTATGCTGTGTTTTTTATTTATTTCCCAGGTGTTGCTTTTCTATTAGTGATTTATGTGTTATTGTGGATGATCTGCTGCTGGGATCTATGACATGGGGTGTGTTGGGTGTTTGGAAGACAGCCCAGGCGGAAACAAAGCCATGCATTCAGAATAATAAGGGATAACTATAGGCTATATTCCAGAGCATTTCAGAGGAATAGAACAATCAACCAGATTTAGTTATAGTGTTTCATGTGAAAAAGAGGGAGTTAGGCAGAGATTTTGTGACTACTAACAAATATTAGCATAGACTTATATTAAGTAAGTATATACAAGAATGGTTGTGCTCTGAAGATTTCAGAGGAAATTATACTGAATGGAAAAACTTTACATCTTTTTAGCAAGATGGTTTCTGTTCCCTCAATCCAAGGATTTGATTTGGGTTTACATTTAAATCAATCCTCAAATCTGCACACAAAAGCAAATACAACCTGGAAAAAAAAAAAAAAAAAACAATTCCGTTCATATTTTTTTCTTGTCTCATTTTGAATTTGAATGCTGTTGCAGTTGAGTGAAATTGATTATGCTGTCTGTGCTGCTCAATCTTTTTGTCAAACTCGCACTATAATTTTGTTGTGATATCAACTTTTCTCTAATGTAGTCTAGTTTCAAAGCAATGGTTGAAATAAAGATGAGAAAAGTGTGTTGACTACACTGTGGAGCAGAACCAATAGGGCTCTGTCTACTGATAAATACACCTTGTCAAGTCAGACAACACAGAAAAATTAGATTTCAGATACATTTAGATGACAACATAACATTTTTACTCTTCAGCTCTCAGTTATATAAGACTGTGAACACCTCCCAGAAAAATTGCTGTGTATTTGCCAGTGAAAAAACACAAAATGTTTTTTTTTTTTTTTGTTTCTTTTATGAAACTGGTCAGTCAGATAGAACTTTTCATGATGGATATTTTTTTTAAAAAAAGGAAGATTTTTTTCATTCTTGTTTTCAACTTAAGCCACCAAAAGTAAGATGCTCTAACTGACCGCTGAGCTTCTATGCTTTAGTTTAGGTTCTGTGTCTTTTCACTGGTCTCTTAAAGGTCTTTCATGTAGCCAGATCTTCTACACAGAGTTCAATATATAGATGGAAATTTGAGGGCATACCTTAGGTCAAAAGAGACAGCTTTGTAAAACAAGTCTTCAATAAATGATTGAAAGGGATAGATCACCCCCTCCCCCTTACTCATGCAGCATTTGAGCTGAGAAGATATTAGTTTTCTCTATTATTGTTCTCCCTTTCAGCTTTAACAATGGTTCTTCTAATCCAGTTAAAAACTCCTCTTTCCCCCAGGGTTTCCAATAAAGAATGAATTTTCTCAACTAGTGGCAGACATTTAATAGTCAAATCTCACTTTGTCTTTCCCTCAGCAGGCAAAGCCAGGATGGGCTGGAAAAGAAACTAAAGGAAGTTTTCAGTGAACGAAGCAGCATCCTGCATCAGCTCTCCAAAACATCAAAGGAGTTGGACAGCATAAAAGGCAACCTCCAGGTCTGAATCTTGCTGTTTTTCTTTGTAATACAGCAGCATTAGTTCTTTTCTGTGCATTGTGAGCTGAAAGTAATAATTCAGGCTGTGCTTACAGCCTTCTGAAGCCATCTTACTTGTCTTTTTTTTAATCAGCATGCTGTAAACCAACTGGCTATTATTAAATATTGATGTGGAAATGTTCTTTCACTTCAGCAAGCCCACCCATTGTTACATGTGTAAAGTGTTATTAGAAGTTAAACTGCTAAATGGCAGAAATATGTAATTAAAACAAAAATAATTTTCAGAAGCAGAAAAGACTATTGTATTTCCTTCTCAAAGCATTTATTCATGAATATGCTGCTTAAAGGACACATATATTTTCAGTCAGTGTTTCCATCAGTTACCGACTGTAACAATGTTCCTTATGGAAGCATAACAAGGCTACAGACAGACCTCAAAGGTAAACTTACTTATCCATTCAAGTGTTCAGTCAGGAATAGAAAAAAATTGAATAATGTTATAGGAAAACTTGAGTTCAAATTACACTTTACAATAGGGGAAAATTTGATTCATCTTGTTGTAAATGCCCTGCAATGGATTGGCGACCTGTCCAGAGTGTACCCCTGCCCCTCGCCTTAATGAGCTGGGATGGGCTCCAGCAGACCCCCGTAACCCTGCAGAGGAACCAACAGGTATAGAAAAGGGATGGATGGATTATTGTAAATGTAGGTTTCATTTTTGAAATGAAAAGTAAATAGTGTCACTTTGGATTTGGTTCATTTCAGGGTTTACGATTGTAAAAGAAATCCCACATTCAGTCAAAAGTAAGCTAAAGGAAACACAAGACAATCTGAAGAGTTCATGGCCTATGCTTCTAACAATTTCCTGTTTTTTTTTTCATATAAATCTATACTGATCCAAATATGGAAGCAGAGACCATAAATTATCCTCTTTTTGTCTATTGACAGTATTGCACAACATCTGTGGTTAACTTATGACATTGTGTCAGCCACTGGAGGGAGATACCTGCACAAATAGTCCTTTTGATACATTTGTACTACAAATGCACAGTTGAGACTACTTTGGTTTATCTGAGACCCTATATTGTATGGCTCTTGTCAAAGGCTTAAAACAGGAACTTACTTGACATGGATGCACTGACCTTTGTGTTAACATTAGTTGTCATTTTGCAGGAAACACATATTTCACTCTCATTCAAATCTGCTTTGATTCACATTGATTTCATTCCTAATAAAAGTTTGCACATCTGCCATCAGTGAGCTTAGAGTCGCTCTAGTTTTGACTCAGTGAACCCTGTGCTCCTTTTGACATCTGAGCATATATATGGGTTAAACATGAAGCCTTCCAGTGTAGGTAGTATTTTATGAAAGTGCAAAGTTAGCCAAACACCAGTGATAAACCAGTATTTATATTTTCTGTAATTCTGTCTTTTTGGTTGTAGTTTATTAATTGTAATACAGCTCCCAGTAAAATGTCATTTTCAGTTTCAGTTTTATTTGAAGGAATATTGGATATATATATATTTTTTAAAGTTGTCTTGCTTTCCCAGCCTCCTGCCCATACTTTTTTTTTGGGGAAAAAAAAACTATAGTTTGAACTCCCGTCTTCATTGTTTCTTGTGATAATTGTCTGTGGTACTGTCACAGTGTGTGTGTAGAAACAGATCCAAAAGCAGACTGTGGTAAGGATAAAAGCAGCACAGTTTACTGAGAAAGTTCCACAATAGTTTAGGGCAGAGACAAAGACAGCATCAGAGTGGTTTATGGGTTTGGTTCTACAGCCAGGGAATCCTAGAACAAAATCCACCGGAGGCACAAAGTCTACAAATCCAACAGAGTTACCCAATGTCCAGGCGAAGAGGTCAGAAAATCCAAATAACACATTCCAAGAGTCTGTTTAAAGCACAGAATGAGGATGCAAGAGGCAGGTCAGGTACACAGGGAAAATGTTCAGAACTGGTCAGGTCAGGAAAAGGCATGCTGCTGCAGGCTGGAAAGGCTCAGTCAAAAATTTTGGCGTGATCTGGCAAAGACTGGGTGCAGACACAGGGACGGTTTTCTAAATTCCAAGTACACCAAGCCTGGATGTATGTACAACTCAGAAGAACATACTTTGGAGGACGCATGTCTCTCTTTCTGCATTTGGAACAGCAGTGTACTTGTGTACTTGTTCGCATCACTGCTCAGCTAACAAGCAGAGATGAATTGAAAAACATTTGCAGTTTAATTGGGTATAAAAATAAACACTCTACACATTAATACTACTGGGAATGGATCGTGTATTGGTTTCTGTAAAGTTTTTATAACCATTACTTTATAGGATGTGCTTTTGTATGCCCACTGCATTATAAAGTTCAGTGAAAGTGAAGAGATAAAAACTCCAAAAAAGATCAGAGGACATTTTTTTCTTTTTTACGTTTTTTACATACTATATTAAGCTCTATCTTTATAACTTTACCGGAAATATGAAGCTAAAATAACTATATTCTTGTCTGAAAACATTTTAAAATGACATTCTGTTAAACAACAGCAAAGTTATACCTGTTTATTTGGGTTTTCTTTTACTCCTCTCTCTTCCGCAGTTACTTTTGCTTGTTTGTGCAAAATACATTGTGGGAAACTTTGCCGTTTCAATTCTACTTATGTCTCCACTGTAGACTATAAAAAACAATGTACAAGTCATTAGGTAATTTGACCCTTTTGTTACTGAAGAGTGTTTTTGAAACCCTTTTTTGAATGTACTGAGCGCAGCCATAGTTTGTAGTTGGCTTGCTTGGGCCATTAATCAAATTTACCCCTGGCTACCAGCAAATAGCTGCAGAGCTGCCAGCAGATGTTGACAGCAGAATATCATGTCATGTGTTGACTCAATGGCGAAATTAAAACTTACTGTTCTGTTAAGCCAACACTACAAGGTGCTGAATGTTTCACTAAGCCCAATATGATAATAATAGAGGAGGAAGTGATAAAGGCTAGCCATTGGCTGAGCAGAATCAATTATATTACAACTAAATGTATGGCTTTATTTAAATTCTTCTGACTTGGTACAAAAAAACAAAACAAACAAAAAAAAAAAAATCATGCTCATCAGACTGTCATAAACAGTTGAGACCAAATTAGTTTTTGGAGCCAGGCTGTAAATATGTTTATTTCTGCTCCAATGCTAAATCTTTTAACATGGGAATTCATGAGATTAACTTGCTTTTGAAGCCCCCCTCTAGCGGTCACAGTTGAGAAACTGCCTCAAATCTTAGTTTTGCATGAGATGCAACCCGGAAGTTTATATGGTTGCCATTTGGTCTTCACTGGATGTATCCTTGATAAAATATGGGGTCAAGTACACATCTGGGTATTTAGACTGGACTTGATGCTTATAGTGGGGGCATCTTAACTTCTATCAGTAAGGTGAATCATCTCAGTTAAAAATAGCAAAAATTCCTTTGTGTAATTTAAATAAAGGCTTAATAAAAATAAACTAAAATGAATACACAAACAGCATATATGCATTCAGTTTAGAAGATGCCAACCCTACTTAAAACAATGTTAAAAACTACATATTCCAGTTCATACCATGAGGATGGTATTGCATTAACAAAAATGGGCTAAAAGGGCAACCTTAAGTGGATAATTATAAAGATTATTTTCTCACTTACAAAGGGATTCAGTCAGGTACTTGTCTTGAATATTTTACCAAGTAACATTCCTCATTATTTAGTAGATAAAATAATACTGTAAGGATTTCAGTTATCTCTAGGCTACGTACAGTACATCACTTCCCACCAGTAACTTTAGGTCAGTTTCATTGCAGTTTTGGCAGATCAGAAGAAATGAAAAGAGTCTCCATTATAGATTCAGAAATTTGAATAATTTAGTGTTTTTCTATGCAGCAATGGTCTTAAAAAAACATGCCTCCCACATGGACATTTAGATCTTTCGTGCCAGATGCTCCTCTGTTTCTGTGCAGCATTCCCATAGTTGCAGTCTGACTGACAGTTTCCTCTCTGTAGCTTGTTGATGTTTTTAGGCCTCAGGCTAAATATGTGCTCCGCTAGAATTGTCAAAAAATCAATAATCAAACAAATGATATTCTCACCTCTGCACTGGTATTTTAGCCAGAGATGTCCCACGTGTCTGTAAAAAAACAGCTTGTGTAGTCTGGCCACTGTCATCCCTGGGGCAGGCTTTGATGTCTATTCACTCCGGGCTGACCAGGTTGGAATTTATCTTCACCACTGGCCTTGCGCCAGCATGCTGGGCAGGGCAGAAGTAAGGTTAGATTTAAAATAGTGTGCTGAGGACCAAATCTATTCTTCAGGGGAGTAAACACAATCTTCATAAACATTAACTTTTAAAACAGATTCAAGTCAACAGGGAAAAGCGTGGCCATATCCAGGAAAAGTTGATGGTGCAAGAAGTTAAGTTTTAACAACTTGCCCTCTAGGTGCAGGTCAGCAACCCCAATAATGAAATTTGGTGTGATGAGAAATTTATTTTTGACAGCAGCTCCAGGGATGCTATGAAGTAGTTAACTATGGCTTTAAAATAGCTGTTTTGTTGTTTTAAATTCAATGTCATGGTAATATGACTTGAGGGGATTTGCAAATATAATGGATTATTCACTTATTATGTAACATGAGACTGCCCGAAATTTCAGTCGGGACATTATGTGCTTATTTCTTTTCTTTTTTTAATACGTCACCTGCAGCGATCTGAAAAAAGGTCATTTGGTCCACGTGTGGTTTTAAGACTAAATGAAAACTTAACAACACATTACATATTTATTTATTTAACTAAAGCTAAGCTGTAATCTGTCAGATTGTTGAATCTGTGGATCCACCTTCTGTTATGTGGTTTAGTTTGGGAATTTACAGAATGTATACAAGGAATTTCAATATGTAAATGTTTAACTAGATATGCATCAACGCTGCAAATGTGATCAAAACTTAAGTTTAGATGAAAAATACTGCAGTTTGTGTTTTCATCCTTACAGTCTAAAGGCAAAAATGCAGGTGGAAGTAGAAAATACATCCATTTGACTCTGGGCTTTAGGTTAGGTGAAACAAATGACAGAATTCCCCAAGTGGAGAATGTTTTGTTTTTGTTATTTTATTGTTTCTGTTCTTTTCTCTCTGAGGTTATATTAACCTGATAAGGACAAGATTATTTTTTTCTTTAATATCCTTGTACATAAAATTTAAGGTTTATCACCTAACTGTGGTGTTGTGAAAAAAAAACAAAAAAAAAAACTTGAGTACATGGTCTATTTGTATGGCATCACTTTACAACAAAAGTAAACTGAAGCACTTTAGAGAGAAAGTCAAAAGGTTCAGAACGGCAAAGTTTATTCCAATTATTATCCAATAATATGCCAATCAAACCTGTTCATGAAAACAGGTTATGAGAAATGAATTTGTTTCATTTGAGTGAAACACATACATTCAAATTCAACCCAAGTAGCAGTCATATAATGCCCAATCTATTGGCTCTGTTCTTGAGTAAGCTCATGGTGACAGTAGGAACAACACTATTAACAGGAAGTAATCTCCTACAAAAATGGGCTCACAAAAACTTTGCCATCTGCCTCAACCAGTTAAAGGGGATGAGAAGGCAGGAAAGAGAGGCCAGTGACCACAACGAGATTAGTCCAGGCATAGTTGCCATAGTATGAGACAAAAGAGAAACAGAGTGAATGTCACATATAAGCACGTAGAGTAAAGAATACAGAGTGATGAAGGTGCTGTTTAAGAAGTAAAGAGCTTTACCAGTATATGTCAACCCTGGGTTAAATATCAACATATCAGAGAGTAACCCCTGAAAGTCCTGCAGAATGGCTGTGTCAAACTACCATTTGTGGATTACAGCCATTTTAGCCAATAAAACATCTGGTTTGGTGCTCCAGAGGAAAAAGAAAGAAAAAAAAAAGGTTCAGTACTCCACCACAGCAAATTCAAGTCAATCAGATCAAGGGTTAGGTCCAATTAGACGGAGATCTTTGGAAGCCAGTTCAATGGCTTCAAGTGGTGGTGTTTTCTTGAGGAATTTTTGAGTTTGTAAGCACAGCCTGTATGAATGCCAAGCCCCAAAGTTTCCATGTAGACTCTGAATAAATTTCTAATGAAGCAATCCATATTATTCATTGTATCCATCAATGATTTTAATATAGTAGCTGATCAGTTATCTTTAATTGCTCACAACCATATGGTCTCCTTTTTTTCTTACGTTTTATCTTCAGAGGGAAGGAGCTATTTGCTCCTTTGTGGGAGAAAGAAACAGTTGTTGTCAAAATGTGCTAATTGACACAGACATTACTTTCAAGCACAATTTAAGGACACGCTACCTTTCCCTTTGAGTCCAGGCATCCATTAAAAGTCTGGACATTTTCTATTTTCACCATAACAAATGAAAAGCTCTAAGAGAGGGCTGTTAAAGGGCTTGTGAAGCAATCAGAGCACTCACTAATTTATAACTACCCATCAGGCATCTGCTTAGGTGCCAGCAGAACCCAATCTGTGTGTCTGCATGTACCCTCATTAGGACAGTCATCAGTGTATTGTTAAAAGCAATTTAATTTGGGAAGGGGGCATCAACAACACATCTCATCTGCTGCTTATTTTTTTAATACTCTCCTCAATTATTGTATAATTCAAATGTTTTTTGTTTTGTTTTGTTTTTTTTTTTACATTCTGTTACATTGCAATATTGCCCTCAGTTCCATCATGAGTCACATAGTTAAGGCTGAAGCTTTTCCACAAAGGAACTTGAAACTCCAGGTACATTATGAAACATTTACTTTGCAGTTCAATGACCGTGCAAGCAGCATTTCCTGTTTCTATGGTGCTTTGAAGTAATATTAATTTCTGGTTCCGTAATGTACACTGCAAAACAGTGCATCTGCTGGAAAAACTGACTGTTATCTTTTCTCCTTTTTTAGACACTGAAAAATGATGACTCAGTGGCCAAGAAGGATGTGCAGAGGATTCTGGAGCTCAGCCACAAACAGAGGTATGGCACAGACACGAGTTACCAACAGTGCAGCAGTCCTCATTAGTTTAATCAAAATAATGAGTAGAAATGGATAACCATCTGTACTAAGGACTATTATTAAATAAATAATGTTGAATAAAGAATTACAACATACTAATGCAGATAAGGACAGTAAAATTTGTTTCAAATTAAGTATTAAATAAAGCTGTAAAAGTTGTTAGAAAAATATTTACCCCAGTGGGGTCCACATGTGATCTGATTTAAGAATTAAGGTAACATAGGACTGTTAAAAATTGTCTTTTATTTAGAAAAAATCAAATGTAAAAGTCTGGTAAGCAGGATGCTGAACCTCACATTGACTGGTAAGTTGTTTAGGATAAAGCAATGTGATTATAATGAATAGTGAATCAATAATGAAAGTCTGTTTAGGCTCAGTGAAAATACTGGATACTTGTAATGTTCACAAATCTTTGAGTTTTTTGTTTGTGGTCAGAACATCAAAGTTTTGATCTGGTTGCAATGGACAGGTTTTAGGTGTGATGACAGCAATCAATAATGGTTTTGCTTGGTTTATTGCTTCCATGCCTAATATCCCACCGCAGGCATCTGTTTATCATTCGAACATGAAGCTGTGGCTTAATGTTTAATTGTTTTAGCAGATATATTTATCAGATGTCATTTAGTTACTGTGCTGAGTACGTTTGGGACACGCTTTTAGTACTGAAGGGTTTGAAAATGTTTTGCATCATAACAACTACAGAACTCAGCTTTGATGAGCATAGAATTAAAAAAAGTATTGATCTGTAAATTTATATTTGTGTGATCGAAATAATATATATTCATGACTTTATCTGTAAACTGACGATGTATTTTCATGACTTCAGAGAAGAAAGTTTGTTGTGTTCTTAAGGCTCAGATGCTGCTGCTGCAGATGTGTGTTTGTTTAAAGTTGGGTCAGTCATTCTATCTGATTTATTACCCAGAACATGTTTTTTTTTTTTTTCATGTTCAGGGAATATCACTGATCTCAAATCTGGCTCATTTGAAAGTATCCGAGCTGTTCAGATCACGCCCAGATCACTCAGAGTTTAATTCTTCAAGTCCGTATAAAAAATAATTTAAACTGTGCCAGGAAAACTAAAACCCATAGTCCCTAATTACAAATAGACACATTTAAAGTTCATAGCAAATCTCTAAAAGAACATATGCAACAGCTATTTTAAGAGACTTGCTTAAACAAAGGGATTCTTCTGGTTTTTTTGTATTTTCAAGTAAAAATGTGAAGACAGACTCCTTTTGTAAAAATGTCAGCAGTTTGAAAGCTACAGTCATTTTATTTAAACACTTGAGTATATGACACCACAGAAGGAGCACACAAACGCGCAGATACAAGAAATAAGGGAAATTCTGCAGTGATTTTTACTCATATTTCATTTCATGTATAACATATGTTAAATGGTGCGACTCCAACAGTACAGCTGACATGCTAACAGCTTGAGCAGAAAACTGAAAGCGGGCAGTCCGATTTTGTATGACGGCACAGACAGAGCTCTCGAAAGTGTGGTTATAAGAGAGGAGGTCTGTTGAACAGCAATTTTGAATCTGTACTTTTTCAATCAGCGTGTGACTGGGAAGGTTTTCCATGCAGCCAGGTGAGTCTGTGGATTAAGGCGAGTTTAACTGTGCAAATTCAGGAGCTGAGTCAGCATACTTCCGGATCTGCTGGATAAATGCTCCACTCCACGAAATGGAAAAGCAACACTGAATGGGAAGGCTTGGAAACATTCTGCATGTGCTGTAAATTAATCTTGATAAAATTGACAGTTTTGAACATATGAAGAACAATAACATAGGACTTTGTGGATATGATCTAATTCGACTGAACTGACCTTTGTGTCATATTTATAGATTCATGTTAAAAGAAAAACAGAAATCTGAGAAAATAGAGTCTCCATACTGTTTGCCAGAATTTATAGCAAGAACTTGGCTGAGAAAATAAGCTTTCTGGGCCTTGAATGTTCACTATTATTGATGCCATTATTTTAACTGTTGTCCTGTTTGTTTATGGCAGTAGACAGACGCAGGTGGATAATGCAAAATGTAATCATAAATCCTCCCTGTATATTTGGAAATAATGGAGCTATTTTAATTTGGTTAAAAAGCACATAAACCATCTGTGATTTACTGGTTAATTTTTTTTCCCAAAGGAGCTGAAATAAGGGTTTATCTGAAGTGCTTCACCACTTTGGATTGTCTGATTAATGTTGTGTGTAATGAGTCTGTTCATGATTACAGGTCATTTGCGGCCTCACACACTCTCTGGAATGTCAGGCTGATTGAAGCCTAGCCTTCTGTTGCAGTATCTTGATAGCCAATCAATAGCCTATCACAAGTTCATGGCAGCTCTCACATGTCATCAAGCTAAAAACCATAAAGCAGCAGCTTGGCTCAGTGTTGCCTACCTGGCATTTTGTGAGCCATGTTTTTTTTTTTCTCTCTCTGTGTTATTAATCCACCTTCTGAGTTCCATAGCTGCCAAGTGTGATTACTGGCTGACTCCATCATAGTGGATGCATGCAGGTGATTCATTGCCACTCATTTATTTTTGACAACTTCTAACAGAGATCTGATTTTTTTTTCTGAAATTAATTTAACAACAAAACTGCAATTTGACAGAATTGTTTAACAACAGAACACACACACACACAGTTATAAGCTATGTTTCTCAGGTTTTCAAAATACAAATTAGCTCTAGTGCTCAGCACTTTGGGTCATTGTGTGTCTTAAACTTTGCACCATTGTTTTGTCAGTTTAGAAATGATGATCTTGTTTGAGGGGGAGACCTTCCCCATGTCTTGGAAGCAGGAGATAGGATTAAAAAAAAAAAGCCAAAGCAAGTGATGGTTGGCTCATTGCTGTTAAGAAATAAATTTACTATACTGAACTCTGGCTAAGGCCTGATGTCTACTGCACGTGAGTGATTTCACATGCAGTCTCTCTATTTGGTCGCATGGAGGTGTACACTTTAATATTTTAACCAAATACAGCTTTAGTATTACTGTTTTTATGTAATTAATCAATACAAAAAAAATAAATTTAATGAGATGCCAGAAAAAAAAATAGACTTTGAATCTCATTGAAATATACAACATGGGATTAATCAAACACTTAATGGATAAAATAGTTTGCAATATGTTATGTGTACCATACTGTAACCAACCATGAATATTCCCTCCTGGATTTTGAGTTTTTAGGGACAATTCAACTATGAAATGTAGCTGCTCTGGTTCAGATTTCGAGGATGCTGAGTAAGCAGAAGAAGATTGTTGCTGTTGCACCATTATATCTGCTGAAAAAATGCCGCACAAGCCACCGGGTGAAGCCTGTACTCTGGAATCAGTATTGGGAATAGGGATGACCACACACTCATGCAAGATCTCCATGTAAATGAAACACTTTTCTATCAGTACTTCCGAATGTCAAGAGGGCAGTTTGATGAGCTGTTGTAACCTGCAACAGCAACAATTAACTTTTTCTCCATCCTGTTTTGGTATTCATGTTGACGTGTAGCAGACGCTTTTATTTTCTCATTGCAATGACACAGAGAGCGATGTCAACTTTGACTGGATTACTTGGATAAAGTCCTTTATCCTCATTTGGATAACGTTCAGCACAGCTCAACTTTTTAACGTGCTGCTGTCCCAACATCCCTTGCGCAGGCAATAAATATGCTTCATCACATTCCACAGAAAATGAATGGGATGTGTGGAATGGGAGTGATTTGTCACCTACCTCAGACATCTGGGCTAAAAAACATGACCACTAGCTCATAAAATAAAAGATGCGAGTCTGTCAAACCGTGAGATTTCTTCTACCCTAACCCTGAGTCTTCCTCTTGAACGGTGCTTCTGCTTCACTATGTTCCAGCTGGATTATGACCTACGTATGTTTAAAAATGCAAATATGCTCAGAAATAGTAAACAAACTGCTACTTAGAATTTAAATGGGGTGCCTTCAATTATGTAATTTCTACAAGCCTTTTCAAAAACACTGTCCCACATCATTTGTCTTCTTGACTCGTAATACACTTTGCATAGTTATTTTCTGTGCAGAGTAGCATCAGCTTGTACTGACGCACCCATTGCATTTTAATGTATACCATTAAATGCATACTGAATGCAGGGCCAGTCTTCATGCAACAGTCTTCAATTCAAATACAGACTAGTGCAACATGGTATGCAGCATGACCAGCAATGCAATTTTCATACATCTCCTTATTCACTTGAAATGCTAGGCGAGTTTAAGGCTCTGAAGGGACAAACTCCTCAGTGTATTTTAGACTTGTGAAAGCTGTTACAGTCTTCAACGCAGATGCTTGAGTCAGCCAGAGCAGTTCCCCACACTTGATTTAAAACCAGTGAGATCATTTTCTTCAAGCTATTGCACCTCTAGCGTGGGATGTGCTTTCCATTGATTGTGTTGACTTTTTTTTTTTTACAAAACAGCTGGATAGGGGCCCCATTGCTCGAGTGGGCACACCATATACAGAGGCTATCACCTTCATGCAAGTGGTGCAGGTTCAAATCCCAGTTTGTCGCTCTTTACTGCACCCCCCCATCTCTTTCTCTAAACAAGTTTCCTGTCTAGCCACTTTCAAAATAAAGGAGAGCCACAAAAAATCTTAAAAAAAAACAGTGGGGTGGATCACAAATGTGGTTGACTCCAAATTATAACTTTTTTTTAAACAGTTATTTAGAGATGAACTTATATTGCTTTACATTTGATGTTTTAAGTTTCTATCAACCCAGCAGGACTTTGTGTTCGCCAGGCCAACACTTGTTAGAGGTTCCACGGATGAGGGTGAAAAAGTGAGATGACCACTCTTTTACATTACTTAGGCCTTCAATAGCAGTAAACCTACGAGGCCATTGTGCTGCAGAGCAGAGGCCTCCAAGGGCGTGTAGAAGATGTGCTAACAGGGTGTTTCTGACTTCCCTTCCATTTGACAGAGAGGAGATGAAGTCCCTCCAGGCAGCCTTGCAGAAGCAGCTGGATGAGGCAAATGAAAGAGCTGAGAAGCAGCAGGCCACGGTAAGACAGAATTGACCTCACCATCAGCATTCGGTCTCCTCTAACGGGTCCCTTCACCTGTCACACAGCCCCCTCAGTGATCTATGCTCATTACACAGCAGCCAGCTCTCGCCTCCATCTCCCAACGTGTGAACTGAAGTACTCTAAAATGGCAAGGAAAATGGTTGGCACCTATTTTTTTAGTCACAAGCATAGGAGTCAAATATATACTATATATTACCATATAAATTACTAAATAACAGAAAATTGTAGTATTCGTAGAACAATTTAAAACTTAACATAATTAACTGACAAAAAAGCTACTTATTGGTCTTGTGTTGATCAATGAATCAGTTAAACAATTTCAGCCCCTGTCATTTTGACCTACTGATTTGTGAAACTGAAACAGATTTTACACACAATTCTGGAGTAATTACATGTGTGGATAAAACTCTGATTTTAATTACAGAGGTCCTGTGTGTAATCAGTTTAATCCAAAAAAAAAATAGGTTATTCACATGATTTCCGATTGTTTATACACCAGGTAGAACTGCAATGAAACAAAAGTATTATAAAATCCAACTTTTTCAATATGTCATTGCTGCAGTAAATTGAAATGATTATAGATAAAACAGGTAGAAACATATGTTGAGAACAAAAGAAAAACTTTGCTTTTTTATACCAAACAAAGTGCTTAGACAATAAACACTAATAAGCTTAAGAAGGATAAAGTTTAAGAAGTATTTTCTTTGTGGGTGTATGAGTTATTGCACTCAGTGCATTGGCATAAGTCTCACAACTTTTCTTCCTCATTTATCTAATTATTGCTTTTAAATATCTGTTGAGAATTGGAGGAATTTATTTTCTGGATTGCCTGAACACAAGTAGTTGCTGATGAAAATGTTATAAATTTTGAATTAATTTAAGAAATGTGCTGGCCTTCTTCTCCATGCCAGTTCTCTGGTATAAAAACAACATATTTTCAAGGCACATTGGTTGTAGTCTTTTGCCTTTTGTTACTCAGAGCTGTGTTTATGCATTTGCTCCATCTCATTGTAATCTTCCACATTTCTGTCCTCTCTCTACTTCTCCTCCACTCAGAAGGATCCAGTTTTGTTTCACCACTGGACTCTGATGACTAAATAACCATGAGGCCTGTCTGACTGGAGTCATGCTAGCATGTTTAAGATATTTGCATTTGAAAAGGTCCCCCCTCATCCCCCACAGCCCCCCAAAAAAAGGAATTAACAGAGAGCCTGTTTCACTTTATCTCTATGGTATTTTGACATAACAATGTTATTGACATTTCATTAGGACCTCAGGAGATTACATTAACCTTTGAAAAAAAAAAAGCATCAGAATATCTGTCCATCCATCTTTTATACCCACCTATTACCATTTAGGGTCACTGGTCCTGTCCCAACTCTCTTTGGGCAGAAGGTAGAGGCACACTCTGGGCAGGTTAAAGGCAAATTATATCTCCTTTAATGTCACCACATATTCACTATTGGAGTTTTGAGTAAAATGTTTATCAACCCCAAGAGGTCAAAAAGTCACCCAAGTCATCATAATTAAAGAAGCATAAATATAGGGGATAAAAAATCATACCTCATCAAGAGGCTGCCCTGAGTTCGAGCTCAGTCTAAACAAGTATTTTATCCTTTTGTGGTGTCATTAGTGGCACGCTTTCTCATACCAACTTGACCATGAATTATTTGGGCCACAATGTCCAAAATGTAGTGAATTAGTTTTGGGTAGGGATGTCAAAGCTGCACTGAATGTGACTGACAGATGGAGCCACGGGCCACCACCTCTGCTGATAGATGTTTTTTTTTTTTGTTTTTTTTTTTTGGGGGGGGGGGGGGGGGGGGGGGGG
>JAOWBL010000018.1:1583835-1599445 GCA_028564865.1 Zenarchopterus dispar
ATATATATATATATATATATATATATATATATATATATATATATATATATATATGTATATAGTTTATAATAAAATATCCTATCTTTCATTGCATGAAATGAAAATATTGTTTTATATTTACAATTTGTTCTGCTTTGCAATAACAGTTTTAGTTTTCATCAGTGAATGTTACCAAATTGATAAAATAGGTTCAATTTCATTTAATCCATTTGAGCCGAAATGAGCAGATTGGACACCATTAGATGTAATGAGGGTTAATAAGGCTATTAAGACTCTTGGCTTTGATATTCCATTTGCCTCAGTCTGACAGAAAATATCTCAGTGGTTTGTCTTTGTTTTCACTTAATTGATTTTTACGCATTTCAGATTTTGTTTTTCAACTAAACCCCAGTATTTTTCCTTGTAACATAGTTGAAACAAGTTTTTTCTTTTATGAATCTCAAAGCCCCTCTTTGTAGACCGGTAGAGGAATTGTAGATGTACAAACACAATTACATGAGAGGGAAGGTCACTAAGAAAACTTAGCAATTTTGCTTTGTAAGAGTCTCTGGCAAGCAGCCACAGGCCTGACTCAACCGTATGTTTGTTCACCTCACCAATCACGCGGCACTCCAAGAATTCAGCTTTCCATTTAGATTGAAAAGAATGCTCACTAGTTGGAGCTGCTGCTATCTGCCGTACATTCCTTACTATTTTGCTTTTTATCCACTTCATTGGGCAAATGTCATGCAACCTTTCAGAATGACACAGAGCCACTCAGGGGAAACATCTGATAGCTCAGAAAACGAGTCTGTGTCAAAGTTAAGACCATTTTGTAAAGGAGAGAGATAAATTGTGCAGAAGATGTCATTTAAACTGTTTCATATCAGCCTGAATTTGTCACCCATTTCGTGTTCTGTCATATTTAAGATATGACTCCACTGTCATGGTTTTGATGAAGGATGTTGTTACACTTCAGTATTTCAGCCCGGTTATCACTAAAATTTCATTTCATTCTTGAATTAGGATTTAATGGAAACATCTAGTAACCCGAACCTTCAGCATGCAGATAAAATATAATGTGGCGGATGTTTGAGCGCTTTCTGTAATAATGTATTTCAAGGTGAATGGCCTTGTGTAATTAATTCTACGGGGCTCTATGAATGGAGCTGCATACCATTATTATCTTGGGTATTGGGGCAATTAATGAGCTGGGAAACAGATCTCTCAGGTCTTTACTCACAAAGCATCTCTTATTTTAATTAATGGTCCAAGCACCCATTCATTATTAGACGCTGGATATGTGAGCTTGAGTGTCAGAGAGGGAAGACTGTGTAATGTACTGCATATTTGCTGAAAACACCATGTCAACAGTCAATTTGCCTTAAGCCAAACTGTTTTATCCTAACACAAATAAATTTGTCCAAAGCAAGGGTAACATGTGTGCCAATGGTTTTCTGATGTTTAACTGACAAAACAGTTAAATGAGATGATAATTTGAAGATAGCCAATGATGAAATGTAGTCGGTGCAGTTATTTGAAATGAGAGTAAAATTAAATATGCCTTTGATATGATGTAGTAACATGACCCTCATATTTCCTGTCCTTCTCAACGCTTCCTGTGCGCATCTCCAAGTTTTACCACAGTTCATGCTGTAATGTGAGCAGCAATGAAGTGATTTGTGATCATGTTAAATACCATGTAACACTGGATTGCCTCAGGGACCATCCAAAGATCAGAAATCACAGGAGTGTCTACATGCACTTTGTTTGATGCTGGGCAGCTTTGATAATACGTTGTTTTGGAAGATGGTGCATGGTCCCCAAGTCCCCAACATGTCCACAGGGAGCATACAAGAGGAGAATATTTATATAAAATAAATATATTACAATGCTGGTCTACTTCATCTAATATTCATACAGAATAAATTACCCTGACTGAAATAAGTGAAATGAAATATAAAGTTCAGTCAGTAACATTTTGGCTGTCAGCCAGTTGGTAGTTTGCCTCAGCTAACATGATTCAGTTGATCAGACATGCTTCACAAATAGGGTGATGCATTTTAATAGGGGTGGGGGAGGGAACATAGCAGGTATGTGATATTGTTGTTTCCCCGAAGTCATGAGGAGGTTGAGTGAGCACATTTGCAAAAGAAACCATCGGTTGATGTCATGTCACCTTTGTATTTCTCTGTATGTGTTCTGTATAATGTGGATCACTCCTGTTATTGTCTCATGGGGAGAATGTAATTCAATAATTTGTAAATCTCATAAACCCACATTTTAAACCATAGAAAACATATATCAAATGTTTGAAAGAGATATATTTGATTGTTTCAATAAAGATATCTCATTTTGACTTTGATAGTAGCAGCATGTTTGATGAAAGCCGAGACATGGCAACAACAGGCAGAGAAGGTAAATAACACCTGGAGGAACATCTTACAACTAATTAGGTTAACTAGCAACAGGTCGATGATATGATTGAGTGTAACGGGACCATCTTAAAGAGATAGCGTCTCCAAGTGGTAAAGGTGGGCAGAGGTTAATTAATCTGAAAAAAGCCAAGTCTAAAAAATATGAAATAATTTCTGAATAATGTTCCACAGTAAAAGATTGCAAAGATGCAACCAAAAATTAGTTTAAAATTGCTACAAGGCTATGGTATTTGTAATCTTCAAGCCCTCAGTCTGTATTAAAATCAGTTTAATTCTTTAATGGAAATGAGTCCATGGGCTCAGGGACACTTCCAGAAAATTCCTCTCCAAGCTGTGACATAGCTGTGCCATCAAGAAATGCAGGTTACGGCTCCATCAGAGAAGAAGCCAAATGTCAAGGTTGCTCAGCTCTAATCCTCATGGGCTGGCTGGCCGGCATGTTTTAGAAGTTTCTTTCCTTTAACATACATAATCCAAATGAATGTGTCATGAACAGTCTTGTGTAGATCTCAGTGAAGAGCCAATGATGATGATGCATTCATTTAAATCTGGTGTATTGAAGCAGGGAAACATCTAAAACATGTTGGACAGCAGCCCCCGATAACCAGAACTGGACAGCCCTGCCATATGTGAGTATGGTTGAAAAAGACTTCTTCTCCAGGACATAGCTCATTTAAAATAAACTGAGACAAAGTGGAAAACTGCCCTGTGGTCAGACAAATTTGAAATTAGTTTAAGAAACCATGGACATTGTGTCCTTCAGGATAAAAAGAGACCATCAGTCTTGTTATTAGTTTAAAAGCCAGCATCTCTGGTACTACTGGGTGTGTGAGTGTCTATGAGTTGGGCAGTTGTGAAAACTGGAACTCAAACATCAATGCTGAGAGGTATATAGAGCAGCTTTTGTTCATACCCTGACAACATCTTTTTCATGGAATGTCTTGCAACTTTTTTGAGATAGGTTTTTACCACAACATTCAAAATTACTTTTTTCCCCCTTTTACGATGGTACATTTCCTCACTTTAAACATTTTATGTTCCATTTCCATGCTCAATTGTGAATTAAATATGGGTTTCTGAGATTTGCAAGTCATTACATTTTGTTTTTGATTAACATTTTACACAGTAATGCACTGATTAAATAATTTTGTATGATGTATAAATTGCTGTTTTATGAACCAAGAGATTATTTTGCTCATCTCTCCAGTTCCATTCACAGAGTATTCATCAGAAATGTTTGTACAAAATTAAGACCCTAATCATCCTAAAGAATAAAATAACTGCTGTACACATCTCTATTCATCACAAAATTATGCAGACATATTTTTAAAAATTCTACAGACAAAGCAAAAGAGGTTTGGTCTTTTTTTTTTTTTTGCTGGATAACAATTAATTTGGCTCCATTTTTGATTTCAGCTTGTCATTAGAAAAAAAGTGGAATAAATCTACTTTAATATCAGTTTCATAAACATGGCCAGTGGATACAACAACTTTTATTTTATTTAAATTTGTAGCCCAGCAGGTCACAGTGTAAACATGGAGTTTAGTTCACTTTTACAACATTGTAACATTTGTTGCTTGTTTGATCCCTTTCTCATTTTCTCGTCCATTATTACTTTCTGCAGTTTATTAGTCACCTCTGCTGTGATGTCAACTGTAGCTCTGTTGTCTAGTTTCATGATTTTTTATGTGTGCCAGTGCTGTAAAGTTATACACACTTGTCACTTGTGACAACCAGGATAGGAGTACAAAATTACAGTTTCTGGTTTTTGCAGATGGTAGAGATGGGAGACGACGAGAGGGAGAAAACACTCCATAAAAGTAATCACATAATACTTATAATAAATTGAAACAGATATCGTCATATGAAAGATTTTTTTTTTTTTTTGGAGTTAGAGTTGGGGTTTATTCATATATATTCTATGCATTTTGGTATTTATGTGGCTTTTTCCATCCATCCATCCATTTTCTATCCATTTTCCTGCTGAATCTATTTCTGGGTCACAGGGGTCTGCTGGAACCTATCCCAGCCCATTGCAGGCAAGAAGCAGGGGTACACCCCGGACAGGCCGCCAGTCCATCACAGGGCCAAATAGATAGACAAACAACCACACACGCTCACACCTACGGGCAATTTAGAGTTCTCAATCAACTTTTCATAGATGTTTTTGGCCTGTGGGAGGAAACTGGAATACCCAGAGAAAACCCACGCAAGCATGGGGAGAACATGCAAACTCCAAACAGAAAGACTCCTGCTGGGAGGAACGTTCTTGCTGTGAGGCAACAGTGCTAACCACTAAGTATGTGGCTTTTTATCCATTCATCCATTTTCCATACCTGCTGAATCCAGCTACAGGGTCATGGGAATCTGCTGGAGCCAGTCCCAGCCCATTTCAGATGAGAGGCAGGGGTAAACCCTGGACAGGTCGTCAGTCCATTGCAGGGCCACATACATAGACGAACAAGCACACATGCCTAGGGGCAATTTAGAGTTGTCAAATCTAGCTTTTTATTTATGTTAATATCTTTTGTTCATATTGTGATGCTTTTTTTTTGATAATTGTTTTTCATTTTGCATTCTTTTTCCTTTCAGTTTGCCTTTTTTCACACCTTTTTTTGTTATGTCTTTGAAATAAAAGTATACTGATATGGATGCTATGTAGCATTAGTACTTTCCTTGCACATGAAAATTACTGGCACAGATTTAACAGAGGGACAGTTCAAACAGTGGAAAAACAGCCATGAAAAACATTAAAAGACGGTATAAGCTGATCTCCGAAATAAAACAAAACAAAACAAACAAACAAACAAAAAACATCAAAAAGAGCCAGCAAGACCCCAGATCTGAAAGAGAAGCATTAAAGAGCCAGATGGGAGTTTACAAAATGAATGTTGACAGGTCACAATGCTTCTGGAGGATATACTTTGGACAGATGAAACAAAATTAGATTGTTTCCATGAGTCACATCAGTCCTGCATTCATAGAAGATAAATTAAGCTTTTAAGGGAAAATCCACAATTCCCAGTGTGGATGGAGGAGGCTCATTTTTGTTGAGGGTTGCTGTGTTGTGTCAGGTACAGAGATGCTTTCATGATTTTGTATCATATACATAAATTCAGGGTAAAGAATATTTTTAATAAGACATTTTTAATGTTCAGTGTCACACAGATCCACTTCAACTGCATATTATGGCTCTTGCAACAAGATAAATACCCAAAACATACTTCTAGAAGTACCTAAGGATGGATGAGGAGGAAGCATTTAATTGTGCATGTAAAGTGTGCTGCTGTAAGTTCAAATCTTAATTGAAACTAATCTAAATTTATCTGGAAATAACTGAAGATCTTCAAAGTTTGATTGAAAAAAAAAGAAAAAAGAAAATAAAAACAACCAGCCAAGATGTATACAGGTTTAAATAGGAACTTCAAAACTCACTTTACTGTAGTGCAGTTTGAGATGAAAGTTTGGATTTCTCTCAGTTTACGGTGGTTAAAAGGCGTGATATTTTTTTTCATTTATGATATACTTTAATACAGAGTTGCACATCTTTACATATACGCATAGTTATCATATTGCAATGTAGGGTATTGAATTTTCCCAAGGTAGTCTCAAAAGGTGTTCAGCACCCCTCTGCAGAGGATTTTAACATCCTTTAAAATATTGTTTCGTTTATGATGAGCTGCTTAACTGCATCCATCAAGGTTGTTTATGGCTCTGTCACAGTTTGCAGTTGAAAATTCACAAGCAGCCGTGAGCTGGATAACAATTAAATAAACTTTCACTTCTAACGAAAAGCAAAACCTACTATCCTGCAGCTACAGAGTAACCAACACTGAATCCAGAAAAAAATTGAATTAAATATGCACATGCAGGAGATGCAGAGAAAGGACTCGGCCAGGATGGGATAAAATATAATTACAAACACAAACAGGTGAATTTTTATTTATAAATGAGACCAAGGCTGTTTTTCTGTACACCAGGTTTGGACTTCTGCACTTGGTAATTCATACATAGTACGTTTGACTTTGAAGAATGTGTGTTGGAGCTTGGGCGGCTGCAGTTTGGTCTTTCAGCTACTGAAGTGGCAGTGCACTCAGTGACATTACATCTATGCTAGCAGGCCACCATGACCTTGATACATCAAAGACAAATTTAGAGATAGAAGAAACAAATTTTTGCCTGAAAACATCTTCATAGTATGTACTTTATTATGGTAAAATCAGTATGCACTAATAGTGTGGGATCCTTTTTTTTCAGAACATGACCTTGTTTAAACTTGAAATGGCTTTCCAGAAAGTATTATTGAACAAAATCTACCTACTATTTCTGGGAATATTTTCTTGTGTGAAATTGACCAGTCTACCTTTACTACTATACCCCATAAAGCACTATGCTTCTACAACAGGAACTCGTCTGACCAGTCATGTGACCAGCTTTTGTTTGTGCCATCATGTAGGTGTTTTTGCAGAGACATATTAGCAACAACTAAGAGGCCAGTTTGCAGCACATATTATATCCTACACAGTAAGTCACAGTAAGGATGTGGAATGTCACTTCTAAGCCATCCCCAGTCTCCACTGAATACATCACGGATAAAATAGGTGAAGCAAAAACACATCAGAGGAATATGATCGTACTTGGTTTGGTGTGGCCTTGGATGCAACTGATGGCATTTCAGGGATCCACAAGAAGACAAACAGATATGTGAATGTGTATGAACAACAAAGTTAAACACACAACTAAGCCTGCTTTTCTTGATGCATTATGGGATATATGGAGTGAGATTTATTATAATTTTCAGTATGTACTTGGACACCAGTACAAAAAGGCAGCCATGGGATGTAGTGAACTCTATAGCCACTGGTGATGGTGGTGGTGGAATTGGTGGTGGGGAGGTGGGGGGGGGGTGAATTCAGACACAGCTAAAGTGCTATGACAAGAGAGAGAAAGAGAGAGAGAGAGAGAAAGAGAGAGAGAGAGAGAGAGAGAGAAGGAAAACTCAAGCAATCTCCAAACATTCACCACTTTTAGTCAGCATACAATAGGATGGTTCTGTCACAATCCTGGGCTGAAACAGGGATTGGGTTTCTTAATGGGTGAGGGTGTTATGAGATGGTAGTGATAATAAGGTTAATATTGCCTTGGCTATCATTATTATTATTAATGCTGATAATGATGATAATAACATCATGAATGTATTTGGTGAATATAACATTTGTAACATTGGAATGTTGGTATTATTGAGATGGTATATAATTTTTACAGAATTAAAGTTCTTATACTTGTTATAATTAATTATATAGTAATCATATTATATTTCTTAGTGACTTTACTCTACATTGTGGCAACCATCTAGCTTTTGTGGGGAAATGAATTGGGGGTTGGGAAAGAGTAAGTTTTACTTTTTCCCCACTCCCTTTCAAGCAAACATATACTGATAGAGCTATGTATATCGTGTTCATATGAACATTAAATAGAACTTGTTTGTACTTTGACTCTTATATGTTTACATATTACAGGCTCAGAACAAACTATCACTAAACTAAACTAAGCATGAAATTTCCCTCCTCACATTATAATCTAATCAACTGTAGTCTTCTGTTCCTACAG
Organism: Zenarchopterus dispar; assembly: GCA_028564865.1. Taxonomy (NCBI): domain Eukaryota; kingdom Metazoa; phylum Chordata; class Actinopteri; order Beloniformes; family Zenarchopteridae; genus Zenarchopterus; species Zenarchopterus dispar. The sequence goes on from JAOWBL010000018.1 coordinate 1,591,864, forward strand.
CTCCAATACAAAACAGTTACCAACTCACAAGGAGCATAATGAAGCACTGATATCATAATTAAGCTTGATATCTGAACTTTCTTTTCAACAGTTGGGATATAATTGATGAAGATGATGATATAATGACTTTTTGCCAGGAAGCCAAGATCATGACTTCAAATAAATCCCTAACTAAGATAACTATTTACTTAGACTAAAGACATATTATGTAACAAGTTTTATAGTTATAGGAATTTTGTGCTATTTCTCCAGTGGTATCAGTAACTTAAAATAGTCATCTGGAGTTGGACCAATTGGCAGCAGACAACCATAAATGAATCGCAAAAACAAACCAAATTAATAATAATACCAATCCTCATCTAAGTTCCCCTCATTTTTCATTTGCCTGATCCTGTTATAAATTATAAATGAATCATAAATCTTGCAGAGCATAAGTGGCATAGACATACCGTGTGCACCTTACCATGTTTGTCCTTGGGACATTCGCTGAAATTTAACAGCTCAATCATCCTCCTCAAAAGGAGGATGACTCACAGCAGCACATTTCACAAGTCTTGTGAGAACGTTTAGGAGAGGTATTAAACCACAATATGCTTGTCAAATATTGCCACTGTATTTTGTATAGTTTTGAAACTGTGAAATAAGTGAATATCCCACAGCCTTAAATATACACCGTTTTAGCCCCAGTGAGCAGATGAAAGGCCCCATTTAACTGATATTAAAAATATATATATTTTAACATTTTATTTTACAGCCTGCATTGCAAAAGAAAAATGTTGATTTAACAATTGAAAATGAATGTCCTACCCTTTACAAGTTTCAGTTTTAAAGTTTGATCTGGACTTATTTAACCTTACAAACTGTTTCTGAAGAGGAGGCAGGACTCCATTTTGTAAATCCGGTTACATAAGACATGGATGGCCTTCTTAAGACACAACCAAAGAAACAACAAAAGTCAAAGGCTCAAGAAAAAAAAAGGATTTTTACTTATTTATTGAAGCTTTTTTGTGGTTCACATTGAATCAAAACAGCTTTATTTGCATACCATCCAGCTCCAGTCTTGTAAGGCCTCACAATGTATGTTGTCCAAAAACATTTTTCAGCCTCAGTCACGGCTCAGAAAGACCCTCTGAAATGCTGCCAAGTTCTGTGCGGAGGCTTTAAGTGTTCACTTCACGGGCAGCTTTGAGGATGGCCCTGGATCAAACTATTGAGGAGACAGCCTCTGTGGTAGATGTGCCCAGTGATGTGAAGCAGCAGGGTAAATTACGGCCAGAGCCGGTCACTGTACATGCTTAGGGGCGGCGGTGAAGAACTGCTCTGTTTGTGTGCGCTGTTTACCAATGATGGGCGAGAGCCTGTCGCAACCCACAAACCTGCATGCTTGTGGTGATGGCGGCAGTAATGTGTGTAGTGGGAGTAACAGTTCAAGCTTAGACTGTGGGAAAGAAGCCAGTGCATGACTGCATCATTGTGTGGACTATGCAGTTCACTGAAGGGTAAATTTGATATTTTCTACCTCTCAGTTTGGTCTTCCTTTAAGCCAGAGCTTTGCCCAGGGACCAGCCACAAAGGACTGTTCTGCAGAATCCTGCTTCATGATCTAAAACCAATTTCGCCATTTGAATAAGCTAACACTTATTTCCTTATCTTTCCTTTGCAGTCCAAAAAAATCCAGGCTCAACTGAAAGAACTTCGGTACGGGAAAAAGGATTTAATTTTTAAGGTAAGCTCAAGCCGAAGGTGGGTGGCTTTGTCGTAGGCCCAGACAAGGGGTAAACAACTCTGTCTCCTTGAAAGGATGATCCCATCACAGAAGGTGTTCCAATTAATTCAGCCTGCAATTACAAGGGCGCCTCCAGCATTGCAGCAGCCTTCAAAGTCAATTGGCCGGCACTTATACCCCATACTGCTAATTCTTGTCCGCCGTTTTCCTCTCCGCAAGATACAGCCCATCGTTTTCAATCATGGGAAGTGTGTAGATAAATGATGTGGACAGCAGTGAATAAAGCTGATACAGAATTATGGGTTAGATCATGTAAGGGAATCTTCAAGACGCAAATTACATATGACGCCGTGTAACTCTACATTTCTGGGGTTGGTACATGATTTAGGGCTTCAAATATTTGTCTCCTCCAAAAATGTTTTGCCCAAACAGAAGACATAAATGAAAAACATGTTTTGTATTGGTGCTCATTCACTCCACTGACCCTTGCATTGCAAGGACTAAATGTTCTTAGACCTGAGCAAGTGCATAGTATTTATTGGCATTCACCGGTACATGGACTGACCTTTCAGGTCTTGTTTGCACTGCTACAATGTCAGTCAGCATTTCTGCTTTAAGAGCCTTTAATGTTGTTTCATAACTGCATCCTTTGATGTTCAAGAGCTATGACTCCTGAAGCTGCGTCAGATGTACATTTTAAAAAGGGCAAGGTCCAACAATGATTATTATCATTTTTTTTTTTTGGTTTGTTTTTTCTCTTGTGTTTTTTAATAGTTCAGCAGCTGAAACGATTGTTCCTGGATGTCCTGATCTTTTTCTGTTTCTAACCTGTGAATGACGGATGTATTGACTTGTTTGCTTTGTGTCACAGCTTGTAAATCGCCTCTAAATTGCATCAGTCGCTCACACAAAACAACTTTATTGCTCAATGTCAAGCAAGCATTACAAGAGGACCGTTGGCGATTTGCAGCCACAAAGGATGAGACTAATTTGAGCTTTCTTTTTGTCTTGTAAAAACTGTCATCCTTGCTTGATGGCAGCCACTGATTATTTTTTTCCCAATGGAAAGGTCAGGAGGAAATGAATCATGTCCCTCTGGCTATTCCTGAAAACTCATCTGTATTCCCTGTGTGCTCTGATCAAAAGCGTGGCAGGGGACGAAGGAGCAGGAAGTAGTGAATAGCAACTCAAGATACGTAAATATCATCAACCTCGCAGGGGGGATGTCAGTCAAGGCACCTTGAACAGTGGGCAGCTGAATTGGTTAGGACAGCTGTTGTACCATATCAAAGTGCATTTTGCTGCACAATGTCACAGCACACAGAGCCAACCTCAATTGACTCAAGACAGATTGTGATCAGGGAGGGTGTAAAACCAGAAAATGAACATTCACAAAATGAGGTAATTCTGCATATTGATGTAAAGCCAGCATTGCCAGTGATTTGTTCAGATGATCAGTTTTCATTATTATAGTAGATGTAAGATTTGAAGGTCAACCAAAACAAGAGATACTGCTTTGAATCAAAATCATGTCTCAGCTTTAAAAAGCAAAAAGAGGCAGGCTTCCCTTCACTTGCTCAGGTATAACATTAAAAAAGCTGAAGGAACCGACTGTGCCTATGTTACATTTCCTGTGAGAGGATATTCTTGGCAGAGGAGCCGTTTTAAGGCTTCCACGTCTTTTCTCTTCATCGGCCCCCTGTAAAATTTACCCTTAGAGCCATTTCTTCTCAAGCTTGGGGGGAAATGAGGAGAAAAGAAAAATGATGACTTGATCTAGTTGCATGCCTCGCGTAGCAGAAATGACTAGTGCCCCACTGACCTCACACCTCCGCGATGGACTCAGCACAGAAATATGAAGCTTTAGACTTGGAGGCACCAGCTCTGAAAGGCAGCATTTCTGGGTCAGTGGCTGCACGCCTGCAGCCCTCGAAGGACGATCTGCTGCTGATGTTTTGTGTAATAGATGTAATGGCTCCACACTGTAATGCTGCACACATTCACAAGAAGACAATGTGCAGATCCTTTAGAAGACAAATTAGAAGTGGGGTGTTGTTTTTTCTTTTTTTCTGTGTGCCTGGGGAAAATTATTATTCTGTAATATACACTTTACTGAATTCAGCAGTGGTTGTCGTTTTGCAGCATTTCTTCTTAACCCAGAGCATAAACATGAAAAATATTTAGCACCTCAAAATGTTCACAATGTTCCAATTCAGTTTGTCTGAATTATTTTTCTTTGCAATGGGTAACATCATATAACAATGCCCACTGTCAATAATTTACTGGCCAATATATAATTAATGGTCTCCACTCTGAAGTAATTGAACTCCAGGATCAGAAAATGTGTGAGAATACTTGAGTTTGCCTTTATATAAGCCTTTCTGTCCATTATTAAAGAACCGTTCTTCAAGATTTATGACTTTGGACATTGAATTTTCTCTTGAGCACAACCCAACGGTTACAAATGACTGTGTGTGATGTTCCCCAACTCCTTGTGGGTGCAAAAAAAGACTTAGTGAAAGAAATATCTAATTCTTTGAAAAGTCATGCCGGTGACTTTCATCCCCACAAGAGTCATCAGCAAAGAAAACTTCCAGCTGCATCATTAGGTCACATAAGTGGCAGAAATGTGTCGTGAAAATTATTAAAATTTCCTGCTAGACATAGATAAGAAAAGGGAATTAAAAGTGCTGAACATGCCAAGTGCCCAAAGTGTGTCAAAAAAAGTGCATAAAATTCATCAAAAAGTCATCTATTATCAGATACTTTTACAATATAACACACTTTTTGCAGACACATTGGAAGCTTCCTTTTTGACTTATGTAACCCACATCGCATGTAGCTATAATAAAATCTAGAGTGTTTAGTACAATGGGTCTGGACCTGAAGTTTTTTTTTTTTTTTTTTTTAAATGAAAATATATGTATAAAAATCCCTTCCATAATAGCAAATTGATTGATTCTAATTTTCCCAATTACAGCGTCTGAAATACCTTCTCATAAAATTAATAAGGACCACCATGCTTGTACTTTTATGCAGTTATCCCTGATTGGGTGTTTGTTTAACAACTGAAATAAAATAAAATGCAGTGACTTTCTCTTTAAAAATAAAACACAACACAAAATGTATAAAATACCTGAATTAAAAAGTTAAAAATAAAATGTCTCTCTTAGGTTGTCTACCCAATTTTTACTGTACACGTCACAATACCTTTTTTATATGTCTTAAATATACAATTAGAAATCAGTACCTTTTTCTAAATATCTATAATTAAATCAAAAACGTTTTTCCATTAATTTTAAATAAACAAAATCAACTTAATTTAGCCAGTGAACTCACACATATACACTGTATTCCTTAATTATAACCCAGAAAAAATGTACATTTAACTCTGTTGCAGGCCCGTTTCGGAGTTCGGGTGCAATGATACCTAAAACTTTTATGGCCACTCAGAAGTGAGCCAAAAAAAAAAAAAGAACATGGACTTTAGTTTGGTCCCAATGAAGAGGTTAGTTAGGGTTAGAAGGGGGGAAAGGGCAATGGCCAGTCCAGTTGATCACTGGCAGTTCCAGTCGAGCAAAGACATATGGCAGCGAGGATAACCACGAGGAAGGAAAACAGCAGGGTCCATCCACGAAACGAACCGCTTCACCTCTCTCACACATCATGTCCTTCACCACCATAGTCACAGCACAGACATCAAGGCACAAACTCCTATTTATCTTTTTCAGATCACAAAAAAGTTGATATGAGGATCACATGTAGTTGACCTTGAGGATAAAACAATGCCTTACAATCCATTGTTTGGCGGATAGTCTTTGTGTTCCTCTTCTCGCAAGCTCAAGAATAAAGTGTGCCGCTTGTCCCACCTCATAACCAAGGCAATGGCTTGGATTGGCTGCCAATTTTTTAAGGAGTAATTGAAATACAAAAATAAAAGTTAAATTACACAACTGCTGTCTTCAAGTTAATCAAACTTTTTTCCTTCTAAAACTGATCTTTTAAATGAACATGAATCCACTATTTATTCAACTGTTTAACTGTAAATAGCTTAACTTATTAAACTTTACATTTTTATCTAGTACATATTCTGCAATTTCAGTGTTATGAACTTTTCCAAGCTTCTATCATTTTTATAAACACTATTAAAACGCTGTGTTACTGACTTCATGCACTGTACTCTGATTTTCTACAGGGCTACACTTGCCTTAGCTTGGATATTTTAAAAAGTTAGCCAATGTGGTTTCTCACTTTGGGAGGACAGTGGAGGACATTGTATAAAAGCCCAGCTGAGGGCCAGTTGTACTCAAACTGCATGCAGCTCATGCCAGTAAAGTATCATTCTGCCTTTCTGATTAGTTTATCAATAATAATAATAATAATAATAATAATAATAATAATAATAATAATAATAATAATAATAATAATAGAACTCAAAGCCCCAGAGGGTGTGCTGTTGATCCTTATGTGCAGTTATATCAGTTCAGTTGCAGGAAACAGACCTTTTGCCTTAAAATGGCGTTCATAAAATTGGTCTAATGGTTTCAAGCTTCTGCAATTGACATTATTTAGATTTTCCTGTGTATAAAGGGAGGATGTGATTTCTTTTCAGTATGACTTCCTATAGAGTTAGTATGAGAAATGTCAATGTGAATCATGACAAGTTGGGGATTTTAAGTACTTAAGGTCAACACCCCAGAACGATGGAGAGTGAGAGAAAGAGGTGAAGAAATGTGTGCAAGCAGGTTGGAACGGGTAGAGAAAAGTGTCAAGAGTGATATGTGATAAAAGAATGTCAGCAAGAATGAAAGGAAAGGTGTACATGACAGTGGTTAGACCAGCAATGTTCTGTGGTTGGAGACAGCAGCACAGAGGAAGAGACAGGAGGCAGAGCCAGAGGTAGCAGAAAGAAATGAAAATGTTGTGGTTCTCTTTGGGAGTAATAAGGATGGATAGGATCAGGAATGAGTACATCAGAGGGACGGGATGTGTTAGATGTTTTGGAGATAAAGTCAGAGTTCAGACTGAAATTGTTTGGACATGTACAGAGGAGGGATAGTGAATTTATTGGGAAAAGGATGCTAAGGTGGGAACTGCCATGCAGGAGGCCTAGAGGAAGACCAGAGGAGGTGTATGGATGTAGTAAAGGAGGACATGAGGATGGTTGGTGTGAGAGAAGAGGATGGAGAGGATAGATTTAGATGGAGATGGATGACTTGCTTTTCCCCATGCCAACATGATACAGTTTCCTGAAGTCTCACTGAAATGTCTGAATTTCTCTGGTCAAATACCACAGGGATACAGTACAACAACTCCCTTATCAACTGTTGGTTCAGGTTACTGTTCACAACAGCTGGTTTTTAGGGGGCAGAGTCAACGCCTTTAAGCTAAGCGTCCTTACATTTTGTGCCTCAAATCTTGAATGACAAATTTGTGTTTCTGCAAATGTTTTGGATAATGCAGATTTCAAAAAGGACACATATTTTAGAGCCTCAATCCTTTGCTTTTGGTCTACAAATTTTTAGTATTAGTAGTTGAGTTAAGCACTTGAGTTAAGCGCTTTGAGTTGCCTTTGTGTATGAAATGTCCTGCACAAATAAAATTTCTTTGACTTGCCTTAAGAGAGGAACTGAGAATGTAGAAATACTTTTTTTTGTTCAGATAAGGATGCATCTGACTCAAAAGTTCCATCTTTCTGCAGGGGCAGCAGCTTCTGGACTTGGAGCACAAGCTGACTATAGCCAAGGAAGAACTGGAGAAGACTGCACTGGATAAGGTGACATGATGATAATAATAATAATAATAATAATAATAATAATAATAATAATAATAATAATAATAATAATAATAATAATA
>JAOWBL010000018.1:1599545-1624836 GCA_028564865.1 Zenarchopterus dispar
CAGGTGTGTGTCCAGGTGTGTGTCCAGGTGTGTATGACCAGGTGTGTGTCCAGGTGTGAGTGTCCAGGTGTGAGTGAGAGAGAGAGAGAGAAAGAGAGAGAGAGAGAGAGTGCGCAGGGAGCGGGAGGAGGGCATTAGTGCCTAAGAAAGGGCAGTTAGCACATCTAGAAAAGCTTAAAAAAAACATGCTGACAGATGTTTACAGGCTTTTTTATATTTTTTTTACTCTGAATATTTCATCAGATGTTTGTATGTTCAGATTTGAAGAAAATATAAGGGCTTAGTGGTAGCACTGTTGCCCCACAGCACGGAAGTTCCTGGTTCGAACCCTGAGCCTGGCAGGAGTCTATCTGTGTGGAATTTGTATATTCTCCTCATGCTTGCCTGGGTTTTCTCTGGGTACTCCGGCTTCCTCCCACAGTCTATAAACATGTATGTTAGGTTGATTGCCTATCACCTTAATGAGCTGGGGACAGGTTCCAGCAGACCCCATGACCCTTTACAGGATCCAGCAGGTATAGAAAAAGGATGGATTGACTTAGTAGATTTGTGAATCACTGCTTTTTTTTCTAATGTTTTACGCAAGCCCTTTTTACGTCAGTCAGTACTAATGTAAACAGAACTGATGCAGTGTAGAGGGTCGTAGGTGGGATTTGTTGATGACAAGATGAGGATGTCCGCAAACCTTTCATCCTCAGAGACATGGACGTCATAAATCAGCATATTACAGAACCATAATCTGCAACCGGCCACTAAAGGACAGACTTCTGCTTTGCAAGAAATGAAACTCAGATCATTAACAAACCGAAGAGCCTTAGAAGTTCATTGCAGTCAAAGACTACAACAGCAGGAGTGGCAGAGTGAAAACCATGCTGAAGTGTTGAAAGAACTCTTTAAAAACCTGCAAGAAAGGATTGTATCAAGGGACAGATCTGGAGTAGAAGCCTGTTAGCCCCTATCGTTCTGAAAAAAACAGAACGATAGGGGCTAACATGCAGCATTGGACCAATTAGGTCTTTATAGTAGAAGAGCCCAAATTGAAATGCCTTGGTCAAATAAAGTATTAAAGTTGCTCTATTACTTCAAGTAGTGCTGCAGTCTTTTTTTTCCTTTTTTTTATTATTAACGGTAGACTGACCAGACAGGAGTTATCCCTCAATAAAAATATGCTTGACAGCCCACTGGGAGTTTTGCCAAGAGCTACCTGAACAACCCTCAGATTGTAAGCGACAAAATCCTCCCATCTGATGAAGCAACAATTGAACTATATTCTTCCCACAGCAAATGTGGAGGAAATCAGGCGCTAAGTATCACCTCTTTAATGCAATCCCCACAGTCAAAAGCGGATGCTGCGGGGGATGGTTTTCTGTGATAGGGCTGGGGAAACTATTAGAGGAAAGACAAATGCAGGGAGTTGCAAAGCACTCATGTGAGAACTTGTTTTCTGGAGTGCTTAGGATCTCAGGCTTAGGCAAAGGTATGCATTCAAATAAGACCACAGCATGCCACAAAGAAACTGCGGAAGTAGCTTTTGAAAAATCTACAAAAGTCCTGCAGTGTCCAAGACAGTGTGTGGACGTGAACCCAGAAGATAATTTCACACACACAGCAAGTCTTCTTTTTTGCTTTGTGAACTAATATTTTTTTTTTTTAAATCAGTTCACATCTTACTATATGTGTACCCATAGTTCTGTGTTTGTGCAAGGCCATTTGGCAGAGAATATTGGCTGGATAATTCATCAACTAGATTCTAAACATCAGTTTAAACCCAAGGTTATTAATTTAACCTTGATATTAATACATTTTTTTCCAAACGAGTCACGAAATGATTAAATCATCAGTTTTATTATTGATGATTTCACTCTTAATTGACTTCTATAAAAAAGGCCAGCATCTTTTAAGAAAACTGCAAAAGCAGTAGATTTCTTTAAGCAAGCAGGGCAAAGTAAATAAATAAATAAATAAATAGAGGCCTTGCTGTCATACACAGAATTATGAAGGTCACTAATTTATTCTGGTTGTGCAGTAACGTAATGATAATGATACTCAAAAGACATCTTGGGGTCAACGTAGAATCTCCTCACTAGGTGTTTTGTTTTACAGATTGTACACAGCTGGTAAGCTGAACAGGGAGTCTGTATGTTTCACTGTCTTTTTTTTCTTTTAGACCCCAGCTGAATGCTTCCAGAATCAGACGGAGGACTCAGCACCACAAAGTAGAACACTACCGGAGCTCCAGCAGGTGTGCTTCACTTAAATGTATATGAAAATAACAAGTGCAGACTTGTCACACATTACTGCAGCAAAGCCCTGTCCTTCTTGACTTCACAAAAAATTGTCTGTCACTCAGGTAAAAAGTCTTCTTTTATACACTTTGGCCAACAGATCCTCTTAGTAGAGACTTTCCTGCCTCACCCCATCTGTCATATGTGCCTCCAATCCCATATTTTTCACAGCAAAGACAAACCTTTTAAAAAAGGGTCGGATACTGAGTCCTATTACTGAAAAATACATGCTATTTTAGAAAACAAAACATGTTGTTTAAAGGAACACTACTTAAACATGCCTTCTTTTCCCCATTTCTCTCTGGGACTGTTTTCTGCAGGGAATTAATTTTCTGCAATATTGAGTTTTTACTGCACCGTCTATGGCGGTTATACTATAGAAGAAAATGAAAGCATTTTTCTTTTCTCTTGGGGAGTTAAAAAAGCAAGCCAACCCAAATGCTAATTAATTCAATGAAAGCTAATTGGAATCAGTAATTTGTACACCGAGAGTTAAATCAATGAAATAAGTTTAGTTTAGAGCTACTTTGGAGGAAAAAATACTTATATAATTTAAGTTTCAATCATGCCTTGCAAAAACAAGATATCCGAAAACATATGATCAAGAGTAGTTGATTTGGATTAGACTGGAAAAAAGCAAAGTCACCTCCAAGTGTTTAACTATCCATTAGTGCAGAGTTAAACAAACGGTCTATTAAGGTAGACAGTTTATTACTGTGGCTCCCCTTCCTAAAAGTGGATGCCCAGCCAAGATGACTCCAAAGGCACAATGCAGAATCCTCAGCGAGGACACACAACACAAATCATACATAAAAGCTTGAAGACATCACTGGAACTGGCTATTATCTCTGGTCTACCAAACAAAACATTGAACAAACAGGGTTTCCACAACAGAACACTGTGGATGAAGCTGAAAATCTCTAAAGAAACCTTGCTGTGCAGCTGAAGTTTACCAAGGAGTATCATGGCAGCCCACAGTGGCAGTATGAAAACTCAAATTCAAAAGACTTTTTGTCTTCATGATAACATTTTGAGGACTGATAAAGTGAAAGTCAAATGTTATCATAAATTCTGCCACAAAAGGGGACAATTTACCAAAATCAAAAAACATCATCCCATCAATGAAGTATGGAGGAGGGACCATCATAGTTTGGGCTAGCTTTGTAGCTTCAAGTTGTGGACCATTTCCTTTCACTGAGGCAAAAAAAATGAATTTCCAGTTCTAACTGGAAATTCAGGATAACACCAGGGTGGCTGTCTGCCAGCTAAGGCTCAATGGAAGTTAAATGATGCAGCAGAACAATGATGCCACATGCTTGAAGGCACTGCTGCTAACGGAGGCTCAACCAGCCATTAACTCACTTGCTTTTTCCACTACATCCCTGAATGTTTCATTTGTGTGCCTAATAAAGACAAGAGAAATGGTAATTGTTTGTGTTTGAGCAATAGACAATATTATTAATCTCATTTTTTTGGTAGCACCTGTGTAACTGATTAAACCTTTTTTAAGCTGCTTAAGAAATTTTGGAAATGACTTTGAGATGACAGTAATTCAGGTGCAATGTTAAAACCTATGAAACATATTCTGTTTGTTTTAAAGAACTTTTTGTGAAGAAAGGCTACATAGATGCACCTGACAGCCTAAATCCATTATTCCTGACAAAACCTAACCCAACCAAATCAGGTGACAAATAAGTGAAACAATAAAAATTGAATTAAACTCAAAAAGATACATTACATCAGCTTCACAATCCCCGCCGAGAAAAGGCAGCCAGTCCACTAAAATCTAATATTCTGTTTGCCCATGTCACCTACATGTGTGAAATTCAATGCCCTGACAAAGCCTATGAGTAGCTGCCTCAGTCATCCTGTTACCGAACTGAGTCACACCTGCTTGGTGTTGGCAGATGAAACATCAAAACAATGGACCTCATCTCAGCACAATTCAGTACTCTGCAACTCAGCCATCGTTGTGCATTCCAACTGGCAAAGATCCATATTTAGACATTGGAATTCTATTTACACAAGAATACCAGAATTTTTCCAAACCAGATGTTGAGAAATGGGAGTTTGACTTGACCATTTAGTTTTGTGCCAGAAAAATATCCAACTAAGTTCTGACGGTTGTGGTGTGATTCGACTGTGGACCGTGTCACAGATTCACAGCAGTATAAGAAACAAAAGCATCCCGATTTATTTCAACACAGAGGAAAGGTCAAAAATAGTCCAACAGTGCTTATTTTGTTTTACAATAATACAACAAGCAATATTAGTTGTAAAAATAATGGCAGAGAGTGATTTCCTACTTGTTTTGCAAAGGCAGATTGCAACATTTCAGCTTGACTGATTGGTTTTCAAACCTTTCCAGGGTTATCTGTTTTCTCTTCCACGGCGGGCTGTTGCATCAAATCTACATTTGACTCTTTTCCTGCTGTCTGTTGGTGTCGCGCATGCACAGCTCTTGCCATTCATGGTGTGGTAAACAATTTGATTAGTAGTGATTTGCATTCCAGTCTCTGTGGATCAATCTGCATTAACGCTCTCCCCATTTCTGTCACCCTCCCTTCATTATGTGTCCTCATGCTCGATTTATGAGACTACAAGCCTAAGGGGCGTCTTCCCTCGTACACAGATGCACTGAAAGAAAAGGTTCTGAAATCGTGTGCTTTTGTAAAACAAAAGCTTTCGACAACAACAAAGAAAAATTGCCACTTAAAGTGGATTCAATACACTCTCACTGATTTGATCAGACAAATCAATGAAGGCTTTCATCCCTGTGATCTGAACCTCAACACTCAAGCAAACCAACAAAGATAGAGCTTTTCAATTATGTTGTCTTTAATGACAGCACAGAAAAAAAACAGCATTTCCTCTTTTAGGATTTATTTCATGAGGGTTTTAAGGATGCAGTGTTCAAATTGACGGTTCCCTTCTCATTTACAATGAGTTTATCATTAACTTAGACACTTCTTTTTCTTTGAAAATATGCATGTGTCTACAATATGAATAGTCTCATGTTCTCATAATGCAGTAAGTGGAGAGCCAACACATACACTGTTATTGCTGAATTAGTCAATTCTGATATGATGACCGGCTGGGATATGAAAATTATGGTGCAGCAGCTCCTCAGAGGAGACAAAGGAGGAAAAAAATCTATATGATGAAAAAAAGCATCTATAAATAAGCAATAAATAAAGGTTTGACCAATCAGAACACATATTTTTCAAGCATTCCCAAAATTATATTATAATAGTCTGCTATAGCTAGGGCAACAGAGCCAGAAACAGGGAACTGTAATACACTCTTGACTATAGATTTTGGTAATCAAACCTTTCATGACAGCTAAAAAGGTATAGTCATGGAAAAGCAACCTCCAAACTGAAATTAATAATTTGTGGGACTACAGAAGGAAAAATGCATCTCTTTCACGAAAATAAAGCCTAGACCAAACAGAGCATAAATATTTTCAAGACAATGTAGCTTGTTGTGCTGCTAATTGTACAAACAGACCACGGGGACCGGACTGGTTCTGTGTTGGTCACAAAAGGTATGGGGGTGAAGATTAGCAAAGGAGCCTGAAGCAGCCACCTTCACCCTGGGTAAAGGCTGATAACCAGGGCCAGCTGGAGCATGGCCTCTAAAAGGTCATTTTCCTCTAGTACCTACTTGGCTTGGCTCCACTCAACTCTACTCAGTTTTAATGGTTTTCCACCAGGTGATAGTACCACTTAGTATCTTTTTCTTTTTTTTTTTGCACCTACTTGGCCAGGGTTCTAACCGAGCTGAGTTGGGCTGAAAATGCAATGTCTACAGGCTGCAGGCTACCGATTGACCAAAGATCTCTGATGAGTCTTGAGAGCAACTCCGTCACATCCGTCACATTTAAAACCCGGCAACAGTGACTGCAATATTTACTTTACAACTACACTTTGGTACACCAAAAAAATGGCAAGCAAACCTACTCCGGGGTGCAACAAGGAGGTCCACACATTTCTGTGCCTAAAAAGTGTCACATAAAAAAAAAATTTAAAAATTAAAAAATTAAAAATAAATAAAAAGTGTCACATAAAAGATGACACCAGCTTATTGGTGCCTTGCCATAAAGGCCCCACCCACATTGAGGTGGTACTGAATTGTAATGGAATTCGAGTAGAGTCAAAGTGAGTGGAGTGAAGTCTAAAACTGTATGGTGAAAAAAAAAAAGGTTTAGCTCATCTGCTACTACATCTAACAGTAGCCGTAGCCACTGGTTCCTTTGGTGGAGCCATGTTTGCCCCTGGACCAGAAGCCTTCCAGGTTTACCTACTGAACCGCAAGCTAATGAGTAACAAGTACTTCTGCTGCAACAAGGATTTTAGATGACCAAGCAACCATGAGTCTTGGTGTAGATCAGCTGAGCTGCCCCAGTCCTGATTTCAGAAGGGTAGCTAATGATAGATGGCTAACTTCACCCCCAAAACTATGAACCTCAGGAAATTGTGTCAACTTTTGAAAATGCTATACCAGAAATGTCTTCTATAAAACAAATGAGTGCAACAGAGACAGATGAAGGTATTGATTATTTCACTGGAATTAGTTTTAGGGGTTAAGGAAGGATAGGACAGTGGACTTTAAGAAGTAGCTGAGAGTCAGAGTCAGAATGTCTTTGCCCTTTACACTGCCGCCCTGCAGTCTCTTTAGTTCCCAGCATGGTGTGGATTTGTTCTCGTCTGGGTTTTCTTGGCATACTCTGGCTTACTCCCACAGAACAGAAACATATATTTCAGGTTAAATGGTGATTAGATATTGCAGTAATCATGAGCATGGGTGGTTGTTTGTCTATATGCAGTTCTGTGATGGACTGGTAATCTGCCCATGATGTCCCACTGCCTGTCACTGAAAGAGAACTGGGATAAGCTCCCTCAGATCCTCATGACTCTGACTAGGAAGAGGTTTTTAGTCAAAATTGCAAAAATCAATGCAATTGTTACTTTCTTTCTTTGTGTTAAACCTCGCTTTTTCTGTAGGTACAGGAAAATACTGTATGAAACTGAGAAATATTGAATACTCCCTCAGATTCCTCCAGAACCTTGTTTTCCAAAGGCCTTAGAGAGCTCTTTAGATCTTGGCACACACTCCAACAACAAAGAAAACAGCAGATAACCTGATGTAAGAGATTTAAGTTAGAAATTCATAATCTCCAAGGAGGTTCTACTTATTGATGTCAAATGTGGAGCTCCTGATTCTAGTTTGATGGATCTGCAGGTGTAAAATAAGAATGTTTACTATTTGAAAGTGAGTGACGGTGTTTTCATGAATGTAAATAATGATGTCACATCTGTGTGTGTCATCTGTTAATGTAAATGCTTTCCATTCCTCCTTCAAAGGGATGCAATATTTGGATATGGATATTTAGAGAAGTACCATTTTAAATTTTGGACACAACTGGGAAGCTTTTTTTGTGCAATCAAAACAACTGTTGCAATTAAAATGCATTATATACTTTAATAATTTCTTAGTCACAAAGTTGAAGATGAAAAAGAAGCCACATTAGTGCATCAAGTTATTAAAGATTAGTGGCTTCATCTCATGGATTTTTTTTCTTTAAGTACATGCAACACTTCTCATTATAATTTCATTAAATATTTATCATATACATGTAAAGTAAAGAGTTCAATTCAAAGTGTGCATGCTCCCCTGACAGTGATGGGATTAATTCTGCTGTGCTTTTGTGTGTTTTGCTTCAAGCCAGGTGATAAAACTATAACCCACTTCCACGAGGAGTGATATGTGAACTCAATTTGTGAGCAACCAGCAAGCCTTAAAGCATTCTCTACAGTGACATTGGTAAACACTTAACAGATGCTTTGCTTAGAGAACGGGTTCCCAGAGCCTGTGGGCCATGCTTAATCATGTTATTTCCAAAGACCTACATTATTCAAAACAGCAGAGAAAAGCTGCATTAAAGTTGACCAATTTTGTGTTCAAACTGTTGGAAGGTGAGAAAAAAAAAGAACTCTTGCAATATGGAGCACATATGAAGAGATGCATTGCCACCAGCTCAGCTGAGATTTCATGTTTGACCCAGCGTTAAAGCACATAAACCCCACTGCATTATGGTTTGCTCATGTGCTTTAACCTGCAGCTGAAGGTTCTTCATTTCAGTTGATGTGTCCTCAAAATAATGATAAAATGGCTAGGTTTTAACACTAGTGGAATTTCCTAAACACATGTATCTCACCCTAAATACCAATTTTATAAATATTTACTCTCATTTGGGCACACACAGGATGATGCTTCACATTAAAAAAGATCAACAGAAATATATATATATAGTAGCTTATTTGTTCAACTGGATAGTTTTCCTCTTGAGCGTGGTGTCTTTTCCTGTAGCCTCCGTACTCTGGAGGACACTGTTGATGCACAGATCCAAAGGTAGCTTGTGGGCGTTGCTGTAATTTGCAACTCCAGACATATTCAGCATTAATTATCACAATCTCTTTCTGAGCTCATTTTGGACCAGTCAATTAAGTTACACCTGCTGCTATGTTCTGGCTCCTGTATAATGTGAACTTTAATTATACCACTTGATAGATTGTTTGTTGCTGACTGATTAATTTCACTTTCTGCTCATGGTATATTATCACATGTACCTTTTACCCTTTGTGAAGCCTTTCACATGAGAAGTTGAAAATCCCAGTGGATTCAATGTTTTATTATGAACAGTGTTGAATTTTCCATCTAAAAAGAAGCTAGAAGTTACAAATACGTTTGTGAATTATGGACTCAGCAGGGTTACGTTTTAATAAAACTGAATCTTTCAAAAAGCTGTGCTCAAATCTAATATTATAAAATGATATATTCAATATCTAATAATATTTTTCTTTCTTGAAAAAAATTACCCAGTAATAGTGAAGAGCAGGCACTACTAGAAAGCATGTAGCAGATAATTTTCATTGTGAATACAGGATATTAAATAAATGAATTTGTACAGCCTGTAAGGGTACATAACTTATGGAGAAACAACTAAAGCTTCTAGGACAAAAAAAAAAAAGTTAATCCTTTACTTAAAACATTATAACACAGTAACGCTAACAACGATTTTGAGGTTTAAACTGAAGCTCATAGAGCCTGCAGCTTCTAGTGTCTTTTGTTTTTGATTAAGGTTAATGTATGCAGTTAATTATAGTTTAAGAAAAAAAATGGAACTGGCCAAAACTGGCATTGGCATGTTAGACCTTAAAAAAAGTTAAACAGCAAAGAAGTTCAGCAATATGTTATTTTGGCTCCATCAATTGAAGTAACGTCTTCTAAGCAGGGCATGATTAATGTGTTAAAAATCAGGACAGAGACCGAATTGATTATGACATTCATGGGGAAAGCAATCAGAGAATTGCCATCAATATCATCTTTGGTTAAGAGAAAGCATTTTTTCCTACTTTATTTACCCGTTGTGGAGCTCCAGGAGCATTTCCAGCTCAGATTACCAACTATCTTATGTCTGCTGCAGAATATCATCGTGTCAGTCTTGTTCATTGTGAATGTTTTTCTTTTGAACCAACAGCAAGGCAGCCAAGTGCAGACTGGAAAATTCAACACAAAGCTCGCAGACAACAGCGAGGAGGCAGAGGGAGGCAGCAGCAAAAAGACAAAGCCACATAAAGACAAGTGAGACGATGGTGTATCGTTGGAAAGCAGAGTCCCTGCATCGCCTGAAGGATCTTTCTAAAGAGCACACACTCGCACACTCTCACAAGATTTGTGCGCCCACACACATTAACACACACTCACTTTCAAACACACACGCAGCTACACATATGCATCGGCATTGTGAACAGAAGCTGAGATACTGGAACTGTCTACAAATCTCAAACTGTCATCTGAAAACCTCCATAGTAAAAATGGCATGCATTTAGAAATTCTTTTCAAAGGTAGCAATGGCACTGGTAACTTGTTTCATGATTGTTCATTTGTTGTTTACTTATCTGAGTTTTATTCTTAGTGAGGACACTGCTTTCTAAATGTTTGATCTTTCTATAAAAGTAAAAACAAAACAAAAAAAACTTTGCACTGGTGAGGTCTGACACTGTTTCCTGTGATAAGTATATCAATTGACAAATAAAAAAGTACTCCTACTACTTCATTATTATTACTACTACCCGACTTAGAATATTGTTTGTCACTCATTGTAGCAAGGTTAATTTACTCCTCCATATTTTGAAATATAGAGGCTCAAGTTGGCTGGCCAACTGTTCAACATTTAATACTTCAGCACT
This sequence comes from Zenarchopterus dispar, assembly GCA_028564865.1. Taxonomy (NCBI): domain Eukaryota; kingdom Metazoa; phylum Chordata; class Actinopteri; order Beloniformes; family Zenarchopteridae; genus Zenarchopterus; species Zenarchopterus dispar. The sequence goes on from JAOWBL010000018.1 coordinate 1,610,086, forward strand.
CTTTCTGCCTTTAACACTCTGGAGGCAAAGAGCCAAAGACTCACAATGGGTCGTCTCCCTGAGAATGTGCCATGCACTGAGTAGTAACTCCTAGCTACATGTTTCTGTGTCATCTGACCTTTCTGTGTCCTTTAAATAAACTGTAATTTTCAGTAAATGTGTGAAAAATAAATGGTTATTTGTGGGAAAGAAACAAGAGAGCAGGTCTGTGTTATGGCTTCTGTATATTAATTGAATGTTTTATATTTCTAGACACTACTGCAGAGGTTTCTAGGAAGGTGCTGACATTTCTGAGAAAGATAAATGGTTCCTCTGTTAATTTTAAAGCTCCAGAGTTTTAACTTTAAAGTTGTCTGTTCTCAGATGTGCAGAATCCATTTTTTTTCCCCATTAATAGAAACAAGTAAAGCTAAGAATAGGGCTTTCATGACCTTGGAACAAGCCAATTATACTTTTTCGAAGTCCACCATGTCTAATAAACAGTCTTCTGTCTACATCTTGACATTTTTTAATGTGCTCAGTAAATTGAATGAAATAGTTCCTAACCCAAAGGAAGAAAGCATGTGGTCTAAATCTTATCAAACATCAACTGAAAATGAAGACAGAAGAACAAAGTCCACAGGACAACCTGTCTATATGGCAAAAGCATTGCAGTCTTTTACAAGAGAACAGTAGTAATGGCATCTAAATAAGGATAATGATGGTAAAGATAGATGTAAAAAAAATAAAGATTTAAATCAGTAGGATAAAGGCTTTTTTTGGTTGTAAATTGCAAGTTGGCCACTAGATGTCACGAAACACTTCAAATTATTTTTAAGGGCATGGATTTATATAGTTTGTTTGGGTCCCTTTTTGTTTTTTAGAACACATAAAGTGAGATATGACTTTACTGTCTGTTCTGTACATTATATATAAAGTAATTCCACCCAATCGCAGTCTTTGAATTACTCAACAATTTGTTAAGAAGAAGAGATTGCAGCAGGACCCAAATGCAGGAGATGAGGACAGCATGAACGCAAAACAAAGATCTTTTAATGAAACAAAAGAGGTACACTAGAAAAAAAGGATACTACAAAAAAAAAAAAAAAAAAAAATCAAAATACCTTCACAGGCAAAACTACATCCAGGGAGACAAACAGTACAAACCAGCATGGAGGAAGGGAACGACAAGGCAAGATATATAAACAAGACAGACTAGCCACAGGTGCAAACAATCAGTGCAGACAGGAACAAGGGAAGCCCAAATACAACTAAACACAGGGACACAGACTTTCAAAATAAAACAGGAACTAACCAAAAATTAAACCCATAACACTACTGACTTTGTTTATTACTTTATAAACAGTTTTAGCTAAATAACCCCTTGTAGGCTATGGTAAAAAAGAGGAAAGAAAAAAGAAAAACATAGAATATGTATTTCATAAAAGCAAAGCTAATGCTCTCAGTTTCCTAGTAAATCTCAATCTGAACAGACATGAATGTTTGTTGTTCATTGCAGGACATGGGAAAAAAAAGTAAGAAAGAAAGAAAAAGAGGCTCCCTTTTGAGCTGAGGACACCACCAACTGCTTTAAGCTGCTCTGTGGTCACAGAATCCCTTCAGGTGACATTTTGGTATGTCTCCGGATTTTAAGAATCCCCATGCTGGTAAATGTTAAGCAACAGGTGCGCACTCTATTTTCAGAACCATAATCCATTTTTTTTTGTGAGTTTAAGAGCATTTTCCAGGTTGGCTCTATCTCTTGCTGAGAAGAAAACAAAGGGGCTTGTTGCCAGGATTTGGAAACCCACGGAGGATCCTGTAACTTGTAGTCTGGAAACCCAGGGTCACCAGCAGCTGAAGCAATAGGAGACAAGAAAGATGGCCAAATTTGCTGTCCAATACACCAGCTTGACATATGATCAAAGTGACAGTGGGGCTTTTGTATTGCATCTTCATTTTACTGCCTGCTGTTCACTGCTGCTGATAGTAATGTACTCTTTTTGAGGACAGTTGCTCTTCATTTCTAGCCGACTCACACAAGAATCCTTTTTCCACAAACATCCAGATGATGGGAAATAAATTTTCTTCTCTGCTTATTGTGAAGTTAATACATCTCATTTTTACTATAATTGCTTCAGCCTTTGGGAAAGAGAGGTCATAAAAGTCCTTATAAATCCAAAGTGGTTCTTCTGTTACAGAACAAAGAAGGTTTTAGAAGAGGATGATGTCAGCATTAAGCTGTGTGGTCTGTTTTCACTGATTTTTTTTTTTTTTTTTTAGCTCCTGAAGCTTTTAGTCAAAATACCCAGAAAAAGACAACGTGCACAATATCACAGGCCAAATCAACCATTTATAAAATTATAATGTGCACGAAGGATATGGCAGGTTTGTTAGTATCAGTGTAATCTGTAACTGTCAGTACCAAAATTGATAAGTCATATTAATGTGCTGTATATTTAACATGAATACCTAAAATATTCTACATGTACATAAGGAAGAAGTTGAGGATTTTTTTTTAGCATGGAATTAAATGAAACTAATTTTGAATTCTGTGAAAAGATGTGGAACGCTGTCTTTCTTTTCTTTTTCCCTCCTTTCATTTGCATTCCGATTTTTATTCCTCTACATTTCTCACACAACTAGGCCCCTGACGTCACACTAATGAGTAGAGGTGACACTGAGTCGCTACACTTCACTGTCAGATCAGAGTCACTCACTGTTGATTCACTTGGTTGCATTAAGTTAGTGCTGGTAAATTAAAGGTCACAATTATAATACAATATTAAATTATTCAGACTTAAAACTATAACAAATTAACATTTCAAGACAAAGATTAATTTTCATCCTGGCAAAGAAGTTCAAAAGGTATTTTATCCTGCTGTTAGATTTCCCTAAAATTCCTACAATCTTTCCCAGGACCGAGGACCCAGTACCCAGGACCAGAGTGATATATTTTATCAGTACATCCAGTTCCATCCTGTACTTTTTTTAAACTTGGCCATTTTTAGCCTTCTCTTCAAAAGGCAAAGTTAAACCAAAGCCATTTAGTAAATAGCTCCGGACTCTTCATGCTTCCCATAAACCTTTCAAAATAGATTACCATTTATTATTAAGTTGGTGTAAGGTTAAAAAGTTTAATAAATCCCACTCTGGTTGTCATCTTGACCAAAGTACCCAGAATGCATAATTTAGACTGACTAATGAGAATGTTATGCATGATGGCAGTGGTGAATACTTGATTTTTATTGTGCCTGGTCTCACAACTTTTATTTTAAACCATCACTTGAAATATTCAGATTCATGTGTTGTGAATCTGAATGGGCATTTCAGAACAAGCCTGGTTTAATTATGATTTGTTGCAATGCAAACAAAATGCCAATTCTTCCTTTTTAAAATAGGAGCTTGAGTGTAAGAAAACGATATAAATGGCTTTTCTGTTTATTGAGTTTATTTTATACCAGAAAGCCAGCCAGACAAGATTGATCACACTTTTATTTACTCTTATAGACATGTCTCCTGGCCGGATTGCAAAACTGTAAATTTTGTGTAATTTTAATCACATTGATGAAAAGAAAGATGATAAAAGATCATGGATGAATAAGAAAGGACTTCATATTCAGATGAAGTACAAATAATGAATGTGCTTTGGTTAGATAAAGAACCTGGACAGAATATTTTTGAAAATTTGAATAAACCGATTTTATTCTCTGTGACTTTACTCAGGCTTTTATAGGATAAAATAGATATTTTATTCAATAAATATCTTATAATAGATTAAATGTAGTGCAAATTGAGCAATGCTGACCACATGCTTAACAATTTTAAGAAATTTCAAGGTTTCAGAAAATTTTTATAGTAGGTAAAAAAAAAGAAGTCTTGTTAAAGTTGGAAAACATTCTTGTGTTTGACACTATTACATGCCTTTTGTTTTAATTCTTCTGTTTTCTTTTAATCTATTGCTCTTTTGTTGTTATTTGTATAATTGATGTCTTCTGTAAGGTGTCATGGAGAGCCGGGTAAGGCACCTAGAAGTAAAAAGTATATTATTTTCATTATTTTTGTCTAGTCTCATGCAAATTGTAATGTTCCTTAATATAATTAGTATCAACAACCAATTGGAGCATTGTTTGTTGGTCATACCTGCAAATCTGCAAACATATTTATGTTGCCACTAAAAGATAATTAAACATCATTATTCTTTGTTTTCTGCACTTGACTCCTCTCTCCCTTGAATCCTGACATCCTGAAACCTTGAATAGGATGATGCAAGTGTAAAGTCGTTGTGGTTGCAGATTTTTGTCATTCCTTAGAAGTTTGTAGCACTATGCACCTAAGTTAGTACTTTGAGTTTTATTTGAAAATATGTTTTCCCTATTTTTCATACCTTAGTTGATTGCTTTACGCCAATGCTGAGTTAGTTATCACGTTGCCTTTCAAATCTACAATTTGCTCTGTTCCTTGCCAGATTCCGCTTGTGCTTTACAGTTGAGCCCTCCAGTCATTCTTCCATGATTTCCATATTTCTTGTCAGTTCGTCATGGCAATTCTCCATCTCAAGACCCAAACCTCCTGGCAATAAAGTTGGAAAATGTGGGCTAAACCTCATGTTTAAAGAACTAATTTTACTGCAAGGCCAATAAGTGGTTGTATTAAATATAATTTTTTTTTTAAAAAACTGATTTTTTTTCGCATTTGTTCTCCTGTAAAAGAGAACAGTTCTGAAGGATGGTGAGCCAGTGCACACACACACACACACACATATATAGATACACAAGCACACACAGAGCAAGAAAGAGCTATGTATGCACAAAAAACTGTTACAGGTCTCTTGTAGCTTCAGCAAACTCAATTGTGACAAATGTAGACAGGAAACAGGCAGTTGCTGCTGTCTCAACAGCTACTTTGGTCAACCATACATTCTCAACCGTTGCACAAGTACATAATGTGATGGAGCTGACGCTCGTCTCCCACTTTAGACCTTGGGAAATGATAGCTTCCAGACACTTAAAGCACTACACAGCTGACACTGAGCTGCTGGCGATTGTCAAGGGAGCAGCATTGAGTAGAGATGTGCCAATCGATCTCCCAGTAACTGGAATCATCTTGTTTTCAGCTCAATCATCCATCACAAGAGACCTGCTGATTAGTTTTAGAGTGTTATTCATTCTGAGCTGGGTAAATGCAGACACAAGCCGGAGGATGATTGAGGTCATGCGTAAGTGACACAGACAAACCATCACAGCCAAAACACACTGACATGTTGCGAGTCCTCAAGATCTTCAGCGTGAGTTGAGAAGGCTTGTTTGGCATTGTTCCTAATTTATGCATGAGATAAATGCATGTACAGAACACAGGTCTTTGTAAAGTATTAAATGCATTTCTTTTAATTTTCCCAGATTTAAACTTCACACATTTGGAGCTTGTACAAGCTATTGTTCAAGCAGCTCTCACAGGTTATTCCCTTTTATATCATTGAGCATTTACAACTCTGTCATGTAACATGCAACAATTTACTTTGAGCTTTGAATTAGAAAATGTAATGTGACCTGGCAGAGGTTAAAATAGATATGCAAGTCTCTTTCTTTCTTTTTCTCTCTTTCAGTGCATGTACATTTAAAGAAATGTTCCAAAGCCCATAAGGACTTCTGCAAAGTTCAAGACAACAGGGGACATGGGCCTCAGTATGGAGAGTAAGGGAAATAAGTCAGCTGTTATTTATTTTACCAATATGCTGTTTTCTCTTCCGAATAGTATAGATTCAGCCACAGATTTAGTGATTCATGAAATGAAAAAAGCACTATTTAGTTTACCCCAGAAATGAGGAAGACCATTAATGCTTTCAGAGAGTGGCCTTTTTCTGTGTAATGAGATGTGCACTTTTGTAAATGAAATATATTCCAGCATTGTCATCCATAAATTCCGACACTTCTCAAAGAGATGAAGAACTAATTAACATTTTAAATTGGATTATTAGTAGCATGTAGCTTTAAAGGGCAAATTGACTATTAAGTGTCTGATTCTAGTTTTAAGATGATTAATTTTACCTGAAATATTTCATTTAAACAGAAAACTCTCGAAAACAACTTTATGATAATTTTCTACTATATCAATAAAGTTCAGCTTGAATCATTCATCTAGACTGTAATTGACACTGAATTTCATAAAGATCAAATGATGACTCTATATAAAAGCTGAATCAGCCATCAGCTATGTCCTCATCACCTTTTATGACACTGATGCAAGAAAAGACATTAATTATAACAAAGAAGTTTTATATGCCTAACCTTAACCACATAATTTCAATTTAAATTCTAGCAATCAGTGACTGAAAGAGCAAGGGGAAAGCAACTGAGAAACTAAAATAATATTTCATAGTAAAGTCAATTTAAAATACCACACGTGAATCACTCAGGTATTCAGATTGACTGTCATCTGTGCAACTCCTAAACTGAACCCCTGACCTACAACTATGGACTTAAAACATAATTTTCAAACTTATTTTTCTGGACACTGTACATGTACAATATCTCAATCCTTTTTTTTTCTATATTGTGCTTTTCTATGTTTTCTGACTTATCTACGGTGTGAAGGACGAATTACCATCTAAGATGTAACTTGAGGCTCAAAAAATGAAATAGATGTACTGTATACTGTAGTATTCATATACACAAAGTATTTGGTTTTCGGGGGGCTGAAGATGTTTCACTTTGGAGAGTTTTTTTTTTAAAAGTAGGCTCTTGATGATGTCACAGTGGGCAGAATTTCCTCATGTATTTACATTCTTCAGGTAGTGCATGTTGACAACAACAAGAGCTTCAGTAGTCGTTTTAAATGTGCACAGGAAGGATCAAGTATGTTTTCCCATCATCCTGTTTCACAAGATGAGACAAAAAAAAAAACAAAAAACTTGTAGGTTGTTTTTCTGGAATAGACATAAAACAAATGTATTTGATCTTGTTCACAACCCTTAAAATATGACTGTTTTATGACCAGAGGTCCAGTACACTGATGGATTTGTGGAAAGAATAAAAGCTGAAAGTTGGTGCTTTTGTAATTGTAGAGGCTAATAAGTCAAGTGGTAAGTAAAACTTTCCATCTGTTATGTTGGAAGGATGTGTTCATGGGTTTTTATGAGCCTAACTCTGTTCAATAATAAGTCTTCAAGTATTCAACCAAATAAAAAGACCTGAGTGAAAACTGCTGGTTTTCATAGAGAGGGTCTGACTGTCAAGGCTTTGAGTTTGGTTTGTTTCTATTTTATTATGAAAGTCTGATTTACCTAATCTTGCCTGATAATTTGCATCTGTCTCATCATCTACTGTGAGTTTGTCTATGTAAACTGTTTTGTCTTTCTGCTCCTCTCTGATAGTCTGTACAATATCACATCCTGGTTGCTGTTCATTTTTGTATTACTTCATCTCCAATGCTTTGAGTTTTGCTTTTGGATTTTCTGCTTGTTGAAACAAAAAAAAACAAAGGCAGTGTCACAGATCCACAAAAACTAATGTAGCACATTTAACTAAAGAAAACTACACTAACTTATTAGATTCTACAGATGTGAAGATGTATAAACCATAGGGTTGAAGAACAGAGGGGAGATTTATTCGATTTCCTTTAACAGTCATGCAATGCATAATGACAAACATTTTTTCCCCCAAAATGTTTTTTTTTTTTAAAAATAAAGCAATTCCGATAAAATTAAAATGTCCATCTCATTTGTATATTCAGTTGTTTCTCTGTCCGGGTTGGATAAGTGAATATGTATTGAGTGTTACTTATCTCTTTCGTCCTGTAATATATTGGATCAATCCTGTTGACAAGAATGAATATAAACCACATGATTTATGTTCACCTGAGAGTACTGAATGTGATCTAGAAATCCCAGTCAGCAAAAACCCCCTGCCAGGAGTTTCCTGTTGACCAACTTGAATACCTTTCCTACTACAGGAACATTTTTCACTCTGTAAAAGTTCCTTAAGACCACTTTCACAGGGCTGTTCCTGGTAATGGAGACACACTTAAACCACCAGCATCAAAAAAATCTACCCATAACTGCCGCTAATGAACATGCATCTTTAACTTCTTATTATGCCATATTTAGAGATGCTTTACCACAAACTTCTTGTTGTCCATCTTTGTTTGCTGCATCCCATATACGTGTTTCAGGCTGTGCACCAAAACAGTGTTGCATATGTGCTTGAAATGTTGTACGCAGTTTGTGAACAACCGTATGTTGTTCAGATCCAGACTGTCAAATGATCCAGTCAGCTCGGGGCATGTGCTACAGTAGGATGGCTCTAGAGGTACCAGGCAGTGCTTTATCTGGTGGAGCAGAAAACTGTCATAAGATTTAATTCTCATCCACAAAGACCCAACTAATTAGTGGCATATTAAAGGGTGTCATACTTATACACTTATAAATGAGAAAACATGTATCTGTAGCCAATTTTTAAGGCTGCAAAGGTCAGCTGTGCTGTGACAGTGAATGGCCCATACTACTTAAGTACACAAACTTAATTAGGCACTCACTCTAATTACACAGCCCGAAGCCACTTCTTTCTTTTTCAACTTCTGCTGCTGGGGGTGATATCGCACTGAAACACACATGAATGACTCCAAAATCATTATTGAGCGTGCACAAGTGTCTCAAAACTGCCCACTTCATCTGCTCTTCTTTCCACAGCTCTTTAAGCTCAGCTTGTTAATGTGCTGAGAGGGTAAATTATTTTAATGAGATGGATTGTTGTGATGGAAGAGTTGCTTTATACACCCATCAATTCTAAGCAGTGTGGAAAGCAAACCTGGGCCAAACAGAACATGCAGATTCGTTTCCAAAGAATAATTTCAAAGATGCTTTGAATACTAGAATAAAGACCACATGAGGCCTTTTGTGAATAGTTGGATGTCACAGGTAAGTGTTGACGTGACTTTTAACATTCTCATGTGAATTTCTAGCTCTTTCAAGCAGGACTCCATTTGGCAAACGCTACACACTTGACAGCTAATTAGACTAACAGCATAAGGAAACCGGTTTCCTAATAAAATTGTCTTGTACATCTTTGTACCCCGAGGTGTTTAATATGCACTCATTTCCTTGATTTTTCAACAATTAATCAACAACCAACCAATTTGGGAAATACAATTGCTCTGGTTTGGTTGAATGGGTATCAAAAATAATGAATACAGCACAGGATCATGTTTTCCTTAATAAAGCTATAGGGGATGTATTTTATTTTATTTTTTTAAACAAATTGTTCACGTTAAAAACATTAGCTGACAGTGGGATATGTTCTACATTTAAGATCTTAACGACAACTGAAATTACTCCTAAGAACCAGCTCAGTTACTTTATAATTTACAGTAAACATTAACATGAATGAAGCAGAGATTTCTGTACTGGCATCTAGAAAGTCAGCCATAACCAATATCATTTTTGCTATGCATGCTTCTTTTTAATGCATTATACTTCAATTTTAAAGTGAATCCAGGTAAAGACCAACCATGTGAAAGGCCAGAAGAACTTCCTCCTGGTAGAACAAGGTTGTACTGAAAGAAGATGTCAGCATCTTGTGCTGTTCCACCTCTAGGGGAAAAAAATGAACTAAACTTTTAAAGGCAAATTAAACCAATCACCCTGCAATTCCTTTTCTTGCTGACAAAACTTTTTTCTTTTCTTTTCTTTCAAGCCTGCCATAATACAATTTCAATCTATCCTGTTTCAGCAAACATCTGCATTTTCTAACTCCCTGTACTCACAGACCAAATAAAAATGTATTTTCACACTTGTTTTAAATGTCAAATATGCAAGATATTTTTGGGTGTGTGTGTTTTCATTGTGATTCAACAAGCCTTTTGTCATTCTACTATTCAAAAAACAAAATAGAAATAATTAGCAATCAAACATTCCACACCAAAAGCTTTATAAATAACACAAAAAAAGAAAAGAAAAATTAGCTTTTTTCATGTTTTTAAATTCTATAATACATTCCAATCTGCAGTCCTCACAGGTCTGTTGTAATACAAAGTCCTCTGGACAGGCTTTTCTGATTGGACATGGTGTTATTAAAAATTCTGTTTTTAAAAAAAGAAGAGTAACAGATTGGAACTGAGTGTGATGTACTGTCTGTGGGACTCTAGATCAGGTGTTTCTACCCAGTGATTTTAGATTTGTAATGAGTATTTTGGGAGATTTTGAAACAGTTATATTGTTAGTCCAAGCATCAATATCAATACCATTGAAGACATGACTCAATTCAAAATATCTTAATCAGACTTTTACACTCAAATATTGATATTTCTGATGACTTCACAAATCCAGCTTCAGTCATCAGATGAACAATTAGCCTTTTGTGGACCAGTTGTTCAGTCATTGTGTTTGTGCCCAGACGAGTTTAAATGTCACAGATGTGGTCCACCTAAGAAACCACCATCAGACCAAAAGTCCCATATTATCAATTCCAATTAGGTTCAATCCCTGCCTGGCTGGAAAAACACCATCCATATGCGTCTTCCTTTTTGTTTTTGTCTTTTTTTTTTCTTTGTGAGCTTTTTTTCCCTCCCATCTTAGCATCTGCTTGTTTGAGGGAAACGTTTGAGAATTTAAATGGTGGACACAATATAATTCATAATGCCCTACGCTAAATTACTGCCATTCTGCCTATTTCAGTCCATCCGATGCACTTTTTAAAAAAAAATAAAAAAATTAATTAAGCATGTTGGTTTCAGCAAGTTTTAATTCTATTTAAAATTGGGAAGTGCAAAAGCTTCCACAATCCCGAGTCATTTATTCAGTTCCACAGTGATCTCTTCCTCTTCTAGTGTGCATATTCCTTTTGAAGGCATGAGATGGGAAACAAACAAAATCATTATTTTCAGGCTTGATAAACTCTTGCTCAACTACAATGAGCAGTTTCAACCGTTGACGCAAATGTCCTTATGTCACAAAACAAAATATAATTCCTCCTAATGAGCCATCATAAGAATTACTGGACCTGAAATTACAGTTTCTGCAGTGACTGTTAAACACTCAGTTCCTTCATTTAGATAAACACTTTGCCACAATCAATTTGTATAACTTAGGAAAGCACGCTGTGATTTCTCAGAAAAGAGCCTTTTACTGCTGGTAGACTTTAAACCTGCAAAAGCTTTTTCATGACGTGTATTGTCTCACACAGTGAGTGGCACTGTGATGACCACACCTGCAGCTTCACAACTACAGTCGGTAACCCCATGCACCAACACTTTTAAATACACTGTGCGGCCAAAGCAAAAAATTGCCACCAAATAAAATGTCAAACACTAATATTTTGTTGGACTGCCTTTCACTTTGATTATGGCACACATTCGCTGTGGCATTATTCTGATAAGCTTCTGCAATGTCACAAGATTTATTTCTATCCAATATTGCATTAATTTTAAAATTGGTGAAAATTAATTTTCGCCAAGATCTTGCACTGATGATCGTAGAGTCTGACTGCTGCACAAAACCTTCTCCAGCACATCCCAAAGATTCTCAGTGGGGATAAGGTCTGGACTCTGTGGTGGCCAATCCATGTGTGAAATTATGTCTCGTGCTCCATGAACCATTCTTTCACAATTTGAGCCCAGTGCAAGATCTTGGTGAAAAATTAATGCAAGACTGGATGGAAATAAATCTTGTGACATTGCAGAAGCTTGTCAAAACAATGCCACAGCAAATATGTGCTGTAATCAAAAGCTAAAGGTGGTCCAACAAAAATATTAGCATGTGTGACCTTTTTTATTAGAGTGTGTGATCTTTTTTTTTTGGTGGTGGTGGTGGTGGTGGTGGTGGGGTGGTGGGGTGGGGTGGGGGGGTCCTGATGTGCTAACTGTTCATTTGGAGACAGGTCAAGACTGTAGGAAGGTCAATGACGTGCTTGAAATCTTCTACTCTAAAGCAATCTTTGATGTAGTATGCTGTTTAACGTTGTCTTGTTAAAAAAGATGCAAGGCCCTCTGAAAAAGCCATTGTCTTGATTAGGAACATTTTCTCTAAAATCTGTATAAACATTTGTTTCCAGACATCCAAGTAGCCCTTTCCATAGACACCAGTGCACTCTCATACCAGCAGAAATTACAGCTGTTAACATGGAATCCCAGTAAATATTGCAAATACTGAATCGGCTGATCAAAGCAATTTCTAAAAATAAAAACATAGACTTCTTCTATACATTACATAGCTTTACTCTATGTGTGGCTGTTATGGGAAACTTTGTTCTTACAAAGATTTCTGGATGTCTTCCTGAGCCCATGCCATGATTTCCACTACAGAATCAGTCCTGTTTTCAGTGTCGTGTCACCTGAGGGCCCTAAAATCATGGACATCAAACACTGATTTTTAGTAATGTCCCAAGCACACAGAGATTTCTCTAGATTTTTAGAATCTTTTGATATTATGTACTGTAGGCAATCAAATATTCAATGTCTTCAAAATCTTACACTGAGGAGAATTATTAAAACTGTTTCACAATTTGTAGAAATAGCGACAAAAATAGCAGACTGGTCAACCTCCCCTCATCTCGCCAATTAACTTAAGTACATGATATTCCTCCAGGGTTTTTTTGTTGTTGTTTGTTTTTAGTACCACTAACTCCTCCATCCCTTTGTTGCCTTGGTCCCAACTTTTTGAGATGTGCTGCATTCACCAAATTTAAAATGACTCAATATTTATAATTGTAAAATAACTCACGTTACACTTTTGATACATATTTCACAATGTTTTAAATAAACAACTGAAATATTTTTAAAACAATGCTAAGGGAAATTACATTTGAAAAATTAGTCAGTTGGAAAATATTAAATATGGGTATTTCTCTTTAAGAGTAAGTGTTCCTATATGAGTTGTTACATCAGGTCAGGTAATGCCCATCATTTTGTGGCCAAAGAATTGCAACATCACTGACAGTGCTCTGAGACACAGTACATTAGCCAACCTCTTTCAAGGCTTTACTTGCTCATATTAAAAATGACCTTAATCTATCTACCCAGGAGGAGGACAGCTGATCAATATCAATGAGACGCATAAGATTTCTGGCTGACAAAACTCATTTTCAGGTCTTTACACTGATGCTCAAGGCCTTTATTTGCCTTGCCATTTTGCTCCAGCTTAATTATCAGTCAGTTTCATATAGGTCTTTTTGATTTATCAAACAATCAATATTTTGTTTACAGTGTGAGAATGTGGCATGAAAAAAATGACATCAGAGTTTGAGTACTGAACAACAACCTTGGACCTAAAATAGATTTTTTTTGTCACATGTTTAACAGAGACACACATCTGACAAAGAAAAAAATCTGCAAACAATGCTATGTTTATCCACAAAATTCATCACCCGTATATTTGCAAAATAATGCCTTCTTAGCATTTCTGCAACTATAATTGGGCAAACTACTGTCAGATGGCTTGGAAAAAGCTTCTCGACTGTGCCCTCAAAAGAGTACAAAAGTCCAGCTCTCAGTGAAACTGTTACACAATTAGCCACTTGTTGAGAGCAGTCTGAATATGTTAAGTCAACAACTGGGCACCATTAAAGGTCCAATGAATTTCATGTTCTATGAAGAAAAGGCTGGATTCAAAAACAAGCTCTTGCTAAAACACCACTCTTTGAATAATTTAGAAGATTTGTATATTGGGATTTGTTTTGTGCTCCTCATGCAGTAAAAATATTCATTATGGCCTACATATGTGGCCAACTCATTGAAACTGTCAACTCTCTCACAAGTGTCATGAAAGTGCATCCTGCAGCAAGTGTGACTAAATAACTCTCTCACTGGTCTGATAGAGAACAGATTGCAGTAATGGTCAAATAAATCCTTTTCTACTCTCCAGAAAGTTTAGTTCTTCCAAAGCAAAGAGGTATTTAACAAAAAACACTTCTGTACACCTTTGTACTCCCTCACCGCCACGCTTGAGAGTGAGAGTGAGGTGGTTCTGCTAAAATACTGTTTTTACCTTTTTACCCTGCATGGCATTGGGCATTAAGGCCTAATAACTTCTCCTTGGGATTGTATGATCGCCACAAGACAAAGACCACGATGCTCATGTTTACTAATGTTCATTTCAAAGGGGACCAAAACAGTAGAGTTTCTCCTGGAAATACTTCCAGTCAAACTGTGTTTAGTCTTTTTATAATTGTGCTGTCATGGACATTATCATTTAACATGCTCAGATGTAGATATTGCGGTTTTCTTTTTGTATTGCTTTTCTTGAGTATTTTTTTTTGCTCTATGGAAATTTGAATTCAAATTTCTTTAAGGTTATTGCTCATGTTTTCCCTTCTGGCATTGTGTTAACATGTGTCTTAGTGCTCCAGACCGGCACAGTGACAAAATGCTGCCACACCTGCTGATGATATTGTTCAAGGACACTAACAACACCTGAAAGCAGCTTACTCTCTTAAATCCCATGGAAGGCATGGGTAGGTGCTTAGGATCACTCATGTGGTTTTTCTGTTTGGTTTGGTGAGTAATAGCACAATGAAAAAGAAATTATGTTTTTGTTTCTGTAAGGTTTTGTTTGTTTCTGTAAGGTTGTATTTGACTAATATTCAGATCCATTATGAGCAGATGGTTTATGTTTAAAAAAAAAACTGAAAAAAGACAGGATCAAACAAACAACAATAATACAGACCAGATACCTCACAAAGTGCAAATCAGAGCTTTCCCCCCACGTTTGATTGCTGCTTCCTGCCTTTTTTCAATTTTCAGAAAAGAGCTTTTGCATTTCAGTAATTGACACATAATTTCACA
>JAOWBL010000018.1:1624936-1650965 GCA_028564865.1 Zenarchopterus dispar
TTTGACACCATTTGTACAAATTTAACAAGAATAATAGGATGGGGGAACAAAACAAGAAAAAAAAATGTAGGAACAAAGAGTTTTTATATTATTACTATTACTATTTATTGATAATAGAAATTTTAAAATTCAGAAACATTAGTATACTTGTGCAATTGTCACAAAAGGGAGATCTAGGTTTTCACTTTATAAGAGTTTATGTACATGTAACCCAGTTTTCCTGTTTTGGGGGAAAAGGGATGAATATTTTCAGAAGACACTGCAGTTGCTGTTAAACATTTATCTTAATAGCTTCAGACAGTCAACTACAAGATATTTGACTACTGCTTATAACATTGATATAATCACAGTTATAGGATTAGAAAGTCAAGATATGATCTTTATCTTTAGTCCATTTTCCTACACATTTATACTTTGATCACTGTCAGGGAAAAAGTTTCTTGTTTCTTTACTTTTCAGTTTTTGTCTCGTTGACTTCTGCCCCTAAAAGAGGGATTTCTGCTGCAGACAAATATGAATAAAAGAAATCAGAAATAATAATTTAATTGTTCACAACTGTTTTATTGTGATGCAAGTAAGATCTGATAAGCTATCATAAATCATGTTAAGAGTTTTATTTTAGTGGAAAATGTCAGTGCTGTGTTAATGTCAGACTTAATCATCTTTACAAGAAATTTTGATTCTTTATTTCATTTCGTTGACAATAAAAGTGGAATAATAACTTACTCGACATTAGAAATGTTTAGACTGGGTGTCTAGGGTTTATTTTTTTCCAAAGCAGCTCTAGTGAAAGTGTAATCGTACCTGAATATCCTCCTCTGAGTCGCTGTTGTTGGTGTGTATCGCTGCTGTATTTGAGTGGCTGAAGAAACAACAGGGGACATGTAAACATTTAAGAGAAACTTGCTTACAGATTAAAGTCTCAACACCTGATCTCCAACTCTCTCAGTCACAAGCAAAAGCTGGAACCTCTCCTTTAGTCCCACATTTGTGTGTGTGTGTAAAATCAT
The DNA here is from genome assembly GCA_028564865.1 of Zenarchopterus dispar. Lineage (NCBI taxonomy): Eukaryota > Metazoa > Chordata > Actinopteri > Beloniformes > Zenarchopteridae > Zenarchopterus > Zenarchopterus dispar. The sequence goes on from JAOWBL010000018.1 coordinate 1,625,947, forward strand.
AATAAAAATGATGGGTTTGAGTATTAACTAAGTACATTTCACCAAAAGCAAGAAACAGACTGGAGTAGACAGTAAGCTCTGCAGAAAAAATAATCAGGTCAGGGCTGACCTTCCCTCCATCCAGGACCTGTACCGATCCAGGGTGAGGAGATAGGGAAAGAACATCTCTGCAGACCCCTCACACCCTGCACACAAACTTTTCAAACTTCTCCTGTATGAAAGGTGCTAAAGAGGACCCATCTCAGAGCAACATCGCATGTCTATAAACTTTGGTTCTCTTTTGAGTGTACATATGATTTTGGATGGTCTAGGTTTTATCTAAAGTCTGCTGGAATCAAATTTTGCATTTGTTTGTTGGCAAATTTCTTATTGAGCTTCATATTTTGTCAGATCAATAATGACATGGAAGTTACATGTTGTTTTTCATCTGAAGTTGTATTCACTAAATAGACTGTGTGTGTGTTTCTTACCTCCCAGAAACTACCAGGGTGCCATCGTCTAATAAATAATCAATCACATTCTGAGGCAATGGGAGAATCAGACTGGAAAACAAATGAAAATAATTAAGAAAACAAATAAATGACAGTAACTTAACTGGGAGTAGGCATACCGTGTGCTAAAAGGGATCTGCAACAAATGTGTATTTATGCATGAAGAACTATAAAACTGGTAGCTAATGCTAACTGCTAGCTACTTCACGTGTAACAGCACCAACGATTAAGAGATGATCGCAGACTTTTTCTACAAACGAAGGCTATTTACCTTTTGATTGTATGTTTCTTGAATATCGGATACCAAACCGAAAACTGACAGTTGAAGACTTGCTCCTTCTTCATGCTGTAATATCCTTCAAAGGAAATGTGTCCATCACTTAATGTCTTCCGGATCTCCGCACAGTTCCAATTTTGATAGAGCGCCTCAAGTCAGTCAGTTGTTTTCATATTATGGTATCTATTTCTTTATTTATTGAATGGAAAATCGTAAAATCTTAATATTACATAATTTATTAATCGTTTTAAAAAAAAGTTGCTTATTTAAAGGGAATGCATTTTGAGATGCACACACCAGTGTTTACAAAAGAAAAAGAAAAAAACTGGCATAGATCGTCTATTAAAACATACAATCACTCGATTGTTTGCAATGGTTTGCAACCATCCATTGGCTGTTGCCGTTTACTTGTTAAGACCGATGGAAATGTTACATAATCGAGCTAACATTCTCAGTAATAATTAATTTCACAACAAAGAAATAATATTTGTTAAGAACCAAATCTGTCGTAGATTGTTGTTTTTTTAATTATATGTTGATTGTATAGTCCCTTTTAAATAGAGAGATATATTTAATTTGGACTATATATTTGCTTTAAAAATAGTCAAACTTATATATAAATAATAGATATAGAAATAATTACTGATCATTGTTTGGGGTGTTTTCTATCGCAGTGACGTTTGCAATAGCAGGAAGTCGTAGCAGAGTGACTCATCTGTTTCTTCATCCTCTCTTCGGTCAGTTACACACGGTTGGGATTTCACGTGAGTTAAGTTTAGTTATTCTCAATTTGTAGAAAGGTTTCAATTTTAAAATAAACGTGCCTCTTTTGACGTTGTCACTTGTTAACTACACAACTTCTGTGCAACAGACAGATGTACGCTTGATGTGAAGATTTTACTGGGGAAGTGTTGAATTAAGTATTGTGGTCGTTGCAGCTAATTGAGCTACTCATAATCCGAAACTTTCATTCTCTTTCACTCCGAAAACTGGATGATAGCTTCATAGTTTGTTTGAATTTTAACTGAACTCTCTAAGCTCGTCGTGTTTGGGGTTTTTCTAGGCTATTTAACGCATTTCTCCTGAAGTTTTAGGGTTGAACGGACGGTCAAGATGAGCAAATCCGAGGAGCCCAAAGTGACCACAAGCCCTCATATAGTGAAAGAAGAGGTTTGTGATTTAAAATTCCTCACAAACATCACCTCACCCATGCGACATGTAAAACAATTTCACACATTTGCGAAGTAATGCGCTGACTTTGTCATATTATTTAATAATATATATTGTTTCACTCTTTGAAGATTCACATTATCACAGATGTCACATTTTTGCAGTATCTGAGATAGAGATGATGTGAGAGTACAACAGCTCCCTTTTCAGCCACATCTTTACATCTGTGTCCACAGCAGCCTGTTTTAGTTCAAATCTCAACTTTTTAAAATCTTTAACGCCTATAAACTTGTGATTTTGGGCAAGCACAGCTGATTTGAAGTTTGTTGACGCTGGATAGCTGTAATCCAGTCTGGCTCTGTGACATCACAGTACCCTGCAAATCTCTGAATAATGCACTTTGACCAGAAATGGTAGGACTAAGGTACTTTGGTTTTATTATTATTATTATTTATCTTCTTCTTATTATTATTTCTAAATCTGGTGGTTAACATTTTGAGATGCAATTAAGTAAAGGAAAAAAACAACTGCTTCTAATATTTGGTCCAAACATGTTTTCTTAAGTTAAACTGATAATTGAAAACTTTTCAAAAATCTATTTTTTATTTTATTTTATTTTTTTACCAGACTGAATGAAGACATTAAAAGACCATCTAACTGCTCAATAAGTCTTTTGAATTTTTATTTTTATTTTTCATTAGTTGATCCACAGTTTAGTGTTTAATCGAGTTGCTCAGCTTGTAAATCAGTTTTAACACAATAAACCTGAATTAAGGTGGAGGATTTGAAGTATGAAACATGAAAATGTAAGATCAGTCCCGAAAAAACTCCTTTTGACTTTTTTTCAAAGTTCTTTTTGCTAGTTTTTGAAAAGTTTCTGTTATCTGAGCCTCAAACAGGTTTTTGAATGAAACCAAGCGAGAAGTTTTGCAGTGCAGAAGTGAAATCTGTTGGCTTGGGTGATTAAAGTGTCGTGGATTTTCAGTCAACAGAGACGCAGAAGTGGGAACAAAAATCACAAAAGCCAGGAACACCGCGTGTGAATACATGAACAACTGCTGGACCTCACCAAAGTTCTAGCCATCTAAACTCACCTTTCAGAGCTTCACAGTGAAGCCTTTTATCGCAAATTTAAAGTTACAATTTTTGTGTTTGAGGGTTGTGAGTTTTTAAGGTCTGAAATTGGGAATATTTTATTTTTTGTGGATTTCTATCAGAACACTTTCTTTGAAAAAAGAAAATAATTCCACATAGCTTTTATTTGATCATTTTTTTCCCCTGACTGAAATAACTGTAATACGTACTTTTACAACAACCACAGATCACCTTAAAGAGCCACCGATAGCTAGAAATGGTCCTAACGGAGTCAAACAGTAAGCAAAGCTCCACTCAGATCTTTTTCACGCCAAACGGGGTGGTCGTAGGAGATATGTGAAACAAGTGGGGCTTGAAGGGATGAGATTGTCTGAGGGTTGTAGTGTTGTAGTCCACTTCACAGAGATCCACATCGCATGTCAAAACTAGATGGTGGCAGGTCACAAAGAGATTAAGTCTGGGGGCTGGATTAAGGAGATTACTTCTCCAGAATGGATTCAATGAAATTACTCAAAATTGAAAGGCCAGTTTTGTCATTTAGTTAATTTATTCTTAAATATATTAAGAGGCTGATCTACCATTTTATGAAAATCCAGGAAAAAAACAATTAAAGCACCTTAATAAGCTTTTTTTTGATAAACTTACCTTTGATAAAGTCTGTCTGATTTGGGTTGTAGACGTAACGTGACTGAGAACGTTGGTTCACAGTCAGGCTGCAGCTCTGCAGGGCAAGGCAGACGCAGGACACAACGAGTGCTTGCTGGACTCTTCTGGTGACACTTTTCATCAGACTTTACCCACACTTTGTCCACCACGTTGCAACTTTCAGTTACTAGTTGTTCTGTTGAAAAACATGCAGAAGTTGACAGCAGTGAGACAAATTTACAGCAAGTCTGCGGCTCATGCTGATAGTAGAAAGTGAGCGGAGCAGGCAGGAATGTACATGCTGGCAGTTTATTTGGGTTTTCAATAAATGTGGGGTTTAGTTTAGTCCCCAGTGGTTCTTGCTCCTTTCCTGAGCAGACGGAGTTGTGTTGACTTTATTGTATTTGTGCCACTGTTTGTGTTCCAGCTCATGGCATCAGGGAAGTGGGTGAAGCTGGACAAGACCACATACGTGGATCCTGCTGGGAACACCAGGTACTATTCAGGACTTTACTGATTTTAGCAACAAAGAAAAAAACACACCAAGCAGTATTTTTTCAAGTGTCTATCTCCATCCATTTTCACCTTTAAGAATTTGGGAGAGTGTGAAGCGGACAACGAGGCAGACCAACACAGACACGGATGGTGAGAGTTCCCTCTTTCTTCCTGTTTGTTCCTTATTGAACTATCCGGGATGAAGAGGGTTGGGTTATTTGATCATGGAATAAAAGAGCTGATGGAGGAGTAACAAAGTCAATCGGAGATTAACGGAGTCGATACTGGACTAGTAGGGTCATGGAATAAAGATCAGGGCCTCGCAGAGCTGAGTGAGTTCATCAGGGACCGACAGGCTTGATCGGGGACCAGCAGAGTCCGTGGGTGACCCAGCAGTGTCACGTTAATCCATCAGATTACTAACAGATCCTCTGCAGGTGTGGGGATCATCGCTCTGCTGAAGCGGACGCTCCACAAGGACTGCGTGGTGATGGTGAAGCAGTTCCGGCCTCCTCTGGGATGCTGCACTCTGGAGTTTCCTGCAGGTCAGAGACCCGTTCCTCATTAAGAACCTTCTCCTGGAAGCATGAATGCTTTGAGGAACTGAACTCCTCCCTAATATGTTCCCAAAACTCATTTACAGATGACAGATTCATGAGACTTCTTGAACTTTAGTTTTAACACACAGTTTATGCGATCGACTCCATGTCCAGGCAGTAAGGTCGTTAGTTTTGTGAAACGGTGAATTATCTTTTCTGACAGACACGTTTTGGTTCTTTGTGTTCAGGTCTTATTGACGAAGGAGAAACTGCAGAAGCTGCGGCGCTGAGGGAGCTCAAGGAAGAAACTGGCTACAAAGGGGAAGTCGTAGGAGTCACTCCAGGTATCATTGCTCACTGTATCGCACATTTGATTGCATCAGCTGTAGCTGTATCTTATCTTCTGTAAGTTCAGGGGTCAGCAGCTTTCCAAGACGACCTCACCTTTATCTTTTCAAGACACGGCGCTGGAGATAGCTTGACGGTGTGCTCGCCGTAGATGCTTCAGGTGGCCGTAACGTTTCTCCTGTGATTGCAGTGACCTGCCTGGACCCTGGTCTGTCCAACTGCACCACCCAGATCGTTCTGGTCAACATCAATGGAGACGATGTGGAGAACATTAACCCGACACAACAGCTGGGTGAGAGGACCACATCACATTCACTGTTGTTAAACGCCATCAAAGCTCATTTTAGGACTCAGTTGGTCATAATAACGTATTACCATATTATTGTGTTACTTCAGACACAATTTGAGTCTTGTAGAGGTAAATATGAGCAGGATCTCATTATTCAGGGTCAGACTATGTGGGCAAATGAAATAAAAAGGTAATATAAATGTAAAATTGCAAAAAATCAGTATCGAAGGACTTTAAGGAAATCTTTGTTGGCAAGGCTGGTTGTGTATCTTTGGTTTGACCTTTAGCCCGTTTGGCAGTGCACCACTGACCAACAATAATGCAATCAACAGACGCAAGTTAGAGATGTCATGAATAAGTAATCAAAAAGCATAATAAAGCTTTTACAAGAGACTGAGGTGGAGTCTTGTAGTGTGAACGACCTAAAAGGCAGGTGGAGTCATTCAGCTCATCAGTTACCAGTTTTAAGGATCCATTTGTGCACTAACACTTTCTTTTGCACATTAATGCAGAATGATGCAATTTACAAACATTTGAGTCAAATGTGCAAAAATGTGACTTCTTTGTGTTCACATATTTCCAAAATAAAATGATTGAAGTGTTGTCTTTGTACTATTTTAAATTGAAGATAGGGTCTAAGTGATCACTTTTATGGACATTTTAAAAAGCATCACTTGCAACTTGCATATGAACAAACTTGATCTTTACTCCGATCTCTCGTAGACTTCATGGTGGTATAATCCTGAAGCGTCTGGTTGGTCTCTCTTGCTGCTGAATCAGATACAAAAAAGGAAAAATCTACGGTCATTTCCTGTTTGGTGATTGATATTGAAATATAATAATCTTCTAACTTCTGCTTTATTTAACTTAATACATCGTGATTGTTACAATCCCACTTCCAAATGCATGAAGAATGTGTAAATCGTTAATACAAACTCAATTCAGTCACTTGAAGGTCTCAAACAGCCACATTTTATCAACAACAAAACATCGAAAACTTGGCAAATGCTAAAAATGAGAAATTGATTCTTGTTTAAATATTAGCTCACTTTGAATTTGGTGGCGGAGGCATGTCTCAGTTTAGCTGAAGAAGGCAAAGTAAAGCGTCTCCTTTTTACAAAAGTAAAAGTCCTCATCCAGCCTGACCGGGTCCGATTCCCGGCCCATGGGCCTTGACTGCACCGCCACCCACCCGTCCACCCAAAGAGGCCCCTGGGGCTTTTCACAGAAACAAAGACAAGAGGACGTTTTAGACATGGATTTGCAGTCGACGAGTCTGGGTGCTGAACTGGCCTGCCTGCAGTCCAGACCTTTTACAAACGTAAACAAACAAACATTTGGTGCACCAAAAAATAAAAAATATCCAGGATTGTTGAACAGCTTAAATGCTTTATCAGGACAGGATGTGATGAAATTCCTCTCCAGAAATGTTCTGTTATAAGTTTGTTGTTGTTGGTTTGGTGGTTGTTATTGGTGTCTGCGGGCTTCCTTAGCTAAGCGTTTTTATGAATAACATGAATTTGAAATCGGGACTCCAGTGGAATAAATCAGACAAACTGAATCTCAATAAATGTGATTGAACGGCTGCATAATTGAACTAAATTTCATTGGACCGTATTAAAGCCATATTTTATTCCCAGTTCAATATACCGGTACCATCTTTGTAAAGTGCTTTGGGATTACTTTTTTTATGAGTTGGCATTTAAAAAAAAAAAAAAAGGTTTTATGAGACCTGCAGATAACTGTTTTTTTTTTTTTACACTTTACACACTATCACAACCACTTTTAAAAACAATATTTTGTAGTTTTTTTGTTAATTCTTAAACACATAAAAAAGTGATGATTTCAGCTGCTTCAGCTGCTGTTTTGAACCTCCATAAAACTGTGACTACTTATATCTGTGCTATGATTTTCCCACTTGTTAATGATGCTCTCTCGTGTTTTTTTTCCACAGGTGATGGAGGTGAGAGGCCCTTCTTTCACTTTTCAGCAATATCCCCCTCTCATTACGCCAATCATCACACGTGATTTAATCTTGTCTTTCCAGAGTTCGTTGAGGTTATTCTTTTACCGCTCAATGAATTCCAGACAAAAATCGATGGTGAAGCTTCAGCTTTTTCACATAATTGTCGCTTTGAGCGCGTGGACTGTCACTAAAACTTTTTTTTTTTAATTTTTCCTTTTCTGGTAGATCTGCTGCAGAAGGAGAAGATTGTGGTGGATGCTAAAGTTTACATCTTCGCCATGGGGATGGCTCAGGCCTTCTTCAAGCCCAGGGAGCTGCCGGTCCTGAAGCAGTGATGGCGAAGCCATGCTTTTTAATTGTTACAAGAGGCTCAAAAAAATGGAGGAATTTCTAAGGAGAACTAGAAATTGTTCTGAAAATTACTGTGACATTGAACGTTTTAGTTGTAACTCAGTCTTTTTTTTTTTTTGTATTAATCTTGTTTCACTTAATGGACAGTGAGACAGTGTAAGTGTTGAACTCAAATTCAGACTGCAACTTTGAAAATAATGATAAGACTGTCTCGGGAAAACCTTGAATTTAAAGATAGGTCCTCTGAAGGAGTTTTAACTACATTGAAATTACGTTTTTTTTGCTCTCAGAAAGGACGTGAAATTATGATTCCCTCAGCTGCTCTTAACAATGACGTGCATTCCTGAATTGACATGTAGTCATGTCACGATTCTTTTTCTTTCTTTTCCTTTTTTTTTTTTTTTTTAAAAAAAAGAGATTCAAAGTAGATTAGCAAAGAAGTGGTTTGTTGTAATTCTTAGCAAGTCATCTGAAGACATTCCCTGGTAAGTGCTGACATGATGTTAAACCTTACTGAAGAAAAACCAGCTCTGAGACTATTTTAGTTTGTCACTGAAATAGTTGTGATGACTTTAAAATGTCTGAATGATGTATTAACAGGGGCTTGTGTCTGCAGCTGAAAGAGTTACTCCTTCCATCCATGTTATGGTGCAATTAACTGGATATCGATTGTGTTTGTAACCTAGCAACTAAAAATACTGACCGATTAATAAATATGACGTTGCCACATTCGTCTTTGTTTGAAAGTGACTTTGTAGCAAGTGAGACGTTGACAGGAGTCTCACTAATAAACCTGTGTTGCTCTTTCATCACTTTACTGAAAAAAAAATTTTTTTAAATTATGCACAAGTTCAAATTTAAGACAAAATGCAGGTCTTTGAAATATCACAATATTGTACAAAATATGATGAGCATAACTCAAAGAATTTACCACTGACAGGTTTATTTTTCCACATTGTTTCGATGAACACTTAATGTATATATTTAATTAGATGACTCGATTTCATGTTTGACCAGAAAAAAAAATGCACAAAAAGGAAAGGAGTGGGTGGGGATGGATGGATGTCTCTTTTCCACTAGAAAAGATTTAGTGATGTGTTTATCTCAATTAGGAATTTCTGCAAAAAGAGAAGTTTTACCGTTTTATTTGAGCCGTGTAGTTTAATTGCTCCCTTATATTCTTATTTTCTTTGTAGCAAAGTTGATTATTCATTGGTGGATAATAAGGAAAAAAATCAGCCATCTTTTGGAGAAAACTTACTCAAATGTGTCATCAGAATGTGAAAACAAATTGTGGTTAAAACACCATAATACCTCCTTTGTAAAATGAAACATAACTAAGAAAAATCGCCAGCCGCAGGTGTACGTTTTATCGTGATATATCTCGGTTTAAAAATCGATTCCGCTGTCCTGCACGGTTCCACCGCGGTTTGTCTATATTTTGTCTCCAGTAGGTGTCGATATTGTACCTCTGACGCTTTACAATCACTGAAAAAACTCAACGAAGAAGAAGTCCATGTTTTGCTGCACATCCGAGTCAGAAGCTCGCTTTCGATTCGTCCGAAAGTCAAGGTTTGCCATTCCTGCGTTTTAGAGCAGTTGGATCGCCTTAGACCAGGTGTAGTCATAAAACCACAATACTTAGACTCATCAAACCTGGAATAAATTAACCATTGGAAAACGGAGAATGTATAAAATCCAGTTTGTGATTTGTGAAATGTTTATCTTTACATAGCAATTTGCACATGTCTTCCTCTCTCCATAATGCCATTTTTATCAAGAGTTTTTCTTTATTATGAAAAAAACAAATAACTTCAAAATCAATTAATGCATGTCAAATATTTTGTAATATGCCTTATTTGAATATAACCAAAGTTATATATTTTTTCCTAATTTTGCTCAGGGTTTTGATGGACTGAGTCAAGCACACTACATTTGTATCATTCACAAATTCTGTTTTATATTTAATGACGATATAAACAAATTGAGCTGTATTTATGCATTATGATGACCGGTTATGTGATTTTTTTTTGTCCAATAATAATTTCAGACCACTATGTTCCTCTCTTGTTCTTCCTGACAGTTTATGTTCCTACGTCTGAATGTGAGGCGATATGTCATCTGCATGAAGAAAGAATCTTCTTTACTCCAATATAAGCAGATTTCTGTACAGACAAAATTACGTCCTAGTTGTTGCACAAATTTATAGGGTTTTGTCAGATACGACACTGCAGGCTTGCCAGAATTTCCTGCAAAAATAAAATTGAGATAAAAGATCTTTTTTTGTATGAGCTGATGTCTAGGTGCCTTGACTTCTTACTATGTAAAGTTTAATGATGAAATGACTGACAAAACAATAAACTTTATGATACATAGCTGGATTTCAAATGTGACAATGCAACTATTCTTTAGGTTATTCATTTATCAATTAATTGTGTAATTTAGTGAAAATGGAAGAATTATTTATACAAATGAAGACTTACAAGTCCTTCACAAGAAGAACTTGTTGCTGAGTCCTGTTTTTATCTTTTAAGGCTGACAAAGGTGAAATCGTTTCTTTTCAGGCAGCATTTTGAAGCTTTGTTTATTTCATCCTATTTGGAGTACGGTAATGGACTTTATGTCGGAGTGAGTCAGTCCTTGCTCTCTTGTCTGCTGCTCCATGACTTTTAACTTGTACTCATAAAAGAGAGGACATCACCACCTGTCTTCTCATCACCCCACTAGCTCCCTGTGTTTTATAGAGTTCATTTTAAAATGGTTATGTTTTTTTTTAATGTTTAAATGATCTTGGCCTGCCTTACCTCTCTGAGCTTCTTCACACCTGACCCAGCTTCTCGGTCCCTTAGGTTGGCTGATGCTGTAGGAGCAGTACCGTAGTCCTCCACTAGCAGGAACCTCCTCTAGGAGGACGCTCAGAGGGGACAGGACCTTCTCTGTCCTTGCACATTAGGGACACCCCTTCACTATCCACTTTTAAAACCCGCCTTGCATCTCATTTTCATTATTGTTTGGCTTTTAACCTCAGCGAGACTTAGTTTCCTTATTTAATCTTGGCTATATTAATCTGTCTTATTTGGGTTTAATTAAAATTGTTTTATGTCATTTTTAAAATCTGTTTTGTGTTTCTAATAATCCCTTTTAGGTCTTAGTTTTCAGCTATGTGCAGCACTTTGTTTCAGCTGTGGTTATTTTTAAAGTGTTTTATAAATAAACTTGGTATGGTAAGAACTGTGAATTTAAAAATAAGTCATAACATATATTTCTAATCATCTTTAGGTTTGAGCAGTTTTAGTATTTGGGTTTTTTTACCTGGGACCTTTTCTAATGTGGTGTCACTGCTCAAAAATGCCGAACTGACCCTTTAAGTATTCATATCGAATCGGAAGCAAACTTCAGGGTCGTAACCGGGACTTGTTTCGATTTATTAGGAACAGGGAAAGTTGTTAGAGAGTAAACATGTTTCACTTCTTATTATTCCGAGCTTTAAATTAGTATGTAGGCACCAACAATTCTTGACGTATTTGAGTTTTTCAAAGCGTCATGTCTGCTTTATTTAAAGTGGAGGTTACTACAGCAGGAGTATAAATAAGCTAACTAACACAAATCGTTAATAACAAATTTGTAAAGTTTTAACGACGCCATTCCTACTTGGTTGAGTTTTAAGTTGGCTTACTATCACCACAAAGCTATGTAGATTCGTTAGTAGACGGTAGTCTGAGGGTGGGAAGATGGAGGTGGCGGTCAAAAGTAAGTTGGGACCTTCATGTCAAACGGCGTTAAGAAAGTCACGTGACAGATTGTGTAGATTGTGTTGTAGTGTTAGGCAGCGATGTATCTGACGTCATTGTGGGACTGCGTATAAACGGTATGGCTGTGTTTGTTTGTTTGTTTGTTTTTGTTTTCCAGGGAAGGCCAAGAGAAGGCACCTGAATTCCCAGGAATGTGATGAACTGGGTCGAAGTGCTCTCACCCAACCGCACACATCCAACCAGAGACTAGGAAACCACAAGCCCAACCGGAGGCTCTATCCCAGGACACTGGCCAAGAGACAGAAGTCTGGTAAAACACTGGAAACCTGTTACTGCATTAAAGGCACGCTGCGTTTGCTTTCCCCTCTCTACCACAAGGGGGCAGCAGCACATCAGGAGAGAGTCCACGTGTCAGCCTCTGGCATAGACACCAGTGTAGTGAAATGCTAGTTGACCACCTTCAAATCAAACTTTATTTACATAGCACTTTTCCTACAAAATAAAGGTAGCACAAAGTGCTTTAACAGTAGAAACAAAATCAGTCCCACACATCCACCCACCCCTTCTCCACCAATATATGACATAATGAAAAGGTTAAAATAAATAACATGGAAAACATTGTTGGGCACAGAAGAACCAGTGAGGGAACATTATCCCACTGTCACAGGGAACCGTCTGCATCGGGAGGCGGGTGCCAAACCCCGGAGCCAGACTGCATGGTAAGGGGCCACAGCCCACCCCCGGGCAGGGTAGAGTACCAAACACCGCAACTGTTGGATGGATGTATGGACCCCACCACAACCCAAGGGTCGCCGTGGCAACCAGAGTCAACAGCACCTCCAATGCAGAGGGGTCCCACTGAGACAACACTGGAGTTAAAAAGTAAAAGGTCTCTCCACCATTTGGGCTTGCTCCCTTTAAGCGGAGAGGTCACCACGGCGGATCGGCACAGTCCGCACAAAAACTGGCACAGGTTTTACACTGGACGCACTCCTGACGCAACACCAAAAAGTCAAAAGTATAGAAAAAAAATTCAAATAAAAAACTTTTGAATAAATCAAAATGGGAATAGACAAATAAATAGGATATCTGCAATAAATAACAATAACACGTGTTTTAAAAGAACAGAGTGAAAGAGAAGATCTAAGACGGGAAGTCTAAAACAGGATTAAAACAAATGTTAATTAAAAGCCAGATGCAGCTCTCAGGTTCTCCGGCAGGCTGGTCCATAAACCTGGGGCGTTGGAACGCAGCCTCACCGTGGGTTCTGGTATTAACAACGGGGATTTTAAAAAGGCTGGTGCCGGAGGACCTGAGGGTCCACGAGGGTTCATAAGGTGAAAGCAAATCAGTAATATAAGACGGTCAGACAATCAGACTTGAGCATCAAGCTGAGGAAGAATGCAGGGTTCCCCCATAGACTTTGAAATTACTGGACAGATTATCCATGATGTCGTAGTTTTTTGTTTGTTTTTTTTTAAACTAATGTTTTCAGTATTTTCAGCCGCTCTGCCTGGTTGGTGCGGCTGCTTCACAGTGGTAAGGCTCTTGGTGTGATTCCTGATATCGTTAAGTGTAGAGATTTGTATTTAGATTTTTACAGATTTCTTTTTGTAGTTTCTTTAAAATTCTATTTGATCTGTTTTATAAATTGCACTTTTAAAGGGAAAAGCCACCCAGTGTTTCATTGTACACTGTGTTTTATGACATTAAAAGCTTTTCATTTTATTTTCATTTCATTCCCAGCTCTGAGATCTTTGGTTGTTCTCGACGGGGTTCTGTCAGGAAGGGCACCCGACATAAGACACCTTGCCAAATCTGTGTGCGAGCTGTGGAGCTCTGCTACGGCAACCCCTCCGTCACGAGAGGGACGTAGCCAAACGCATGCTTTCTTTTTCCTTAATATGTTTATTTCTGCTGGAAAAAAAAACCAAAAAACAAAGCTAGACATTTTAACATCAGGGTCTATGGAGATTGACTCAGTTGTGGAGCCAGCCCCTAGTGGTCCGCATAGGAACTGCATGCTTTATTATTTTAGGGCTTGGGTTCAACCCAGAAGTCAGATTGCTGGCGCTTGCACCAACCTGAAGAATGTGTCTGATGTCTCTAGGTAGTACGATCCTCTCAAAATCAAAGTCAAATCCAGAGGGACCAGAGCAACGCTTTGTATCAAAGAAAAGAAAGAAGTAGAACGCCTCATCAGAGTTGTAGATCTATGTGCTTAATTTGGCATTAAAATGCTATACATTTGGTTGATTTTAATATTTTAAAGTGCAGTTCTGACACATGGTACCTTTTGTTGTGTTTTCTAAGAACTACACAAATGAATACTACCAGAATTTATCATTTTGATTAACGTTTCAGTCCAAGTAAATTAAAGCTGAGCAGGCATCAATGGTGCTGATAATAGGAGAGCGTTTCCTATGTGTGGATCATAGCTTGGCTTATCTTCGTGTTCTCGGTTTTATATTTTCTAATCTGTTTTTTAATCAGCCACACATTAACCCTACGTGACTCTGTTGTGGACAAGGATTTCACTGCGCTCGACTGGCTTTAACTCACTAAAGCTCTGATTTTTTTTTTTTTCTGTACTCTCAACCTTTGTACCTGCAGCAGCTGCCTTGGGAAGTCCTTCTGGGCAACAAAAAGCCATCCTCCACTTCTTCTCAGTGCAGAAAGTCATCAGCACTAGTCCACACAAATCCCCTCAGCCCTCACTTCCCAGAGAAGGGTCGGGGATCGTGGGAGAAGAAAGGGACGACGATGAAGATGTCAGCCTGTTAGAAGTCCCATTAGCGTCAGAGCTTCATCCAGACGTTGAAGAGGAGGATGAGATTGATGATGAAAGTCTGCTGGCTGTTGAAATGGAGCCCCATCACGAAGAAAAGAAGGACCAGGAGATTGATTATCTGGAGGGAATCACAGCAGAGATGTTTGGGGATGATGAGGACTTTGAAGAATTTTGCATGGACAGGGAGGAGGAAGAGGTGGAGCCTCTCCCCGACGTCCACTACGGACTCCTGGGCAACAACGCCGTCTTGCTCCAACCCCAGGGCTGCATGGACGACCTCCCGGAGGAGGTGCTGAGACAAATACTGTGCCTTGTCCCCGCTCAGGACCTCTATCGCAACGTGAGCCTCGTCTGCCATCACTGGAGGAACATCGTCCAGGACACCAAGGTTAGTCGAAGGAAATCTCATGCAGTTGCAAGCAAAAGTATTGTAATTAGCAGTTCTTCTGCATAAATTTGCCATAAAATGTGAGACAGCAGTAGACGAGCACGAGCTTTAAGCCGTTAACTGAGTGCAAGTGTTCTGTTGTGTTGCTTTTCCCAGTTTGTGCCATTCAAGAAGCAGTATTACCGCTACATGATGAGAGAAACGCAGGCCGAGCAGGAGGTCTGGTTCATCCTGAACCACAGTGGGATAAAGGAGCCTTGCTCTTCCAAACACAGCATACGAAACCTTGTTCTGTGAGTCTCAGCTTCTTGTGTAGGAAATTGTATAAAAACAACATGATTTGTTTTTCCAATGCATCATCTCTTGATGAGACATCTGTGACATAAATGGAGAGTTTAGTACCGAAGTGTCGTATCAGCCAGTTTTATGGAGTGACATAAGTTTATTACTCTTCACTCTCTTCCTCTGGATGAGCCTGTTTGAAATCGATGCTTTAAGCTCTGCACTATTACTTTCCAGTGTAAAACAACATTGGGTGACATGAAAGAATGAGAAGCGAGTTTACTCTAAGAAGGTTTCAGGTCTAGGTGGTCCAAAAAAAAAGGGACCGTTCCAGCTTCATTAGATTAGACCCTGTTACTTTCTCAGGACGAAGAACTGAAGTTTAGCGAGTGGGCAGTGTAACTGCAGAGGGTTTTATTGCCTTCCCAGTACCTGAAGCTGAGTTAACAGGAGGGAGGATCTAGCTGATGTAGCGCAGGGTGGAGGAAATGGACTGGATCCTTTTTATCTTGAACAGCATCAGGATTTGTGGAGGGGCTTCCCCCAAACGGTGGAACACCAGTCCAGTCTTCTTCTGCCACTCCGGCTGTCGTCGTTGACCACATTGAAGTTCTTTCTCGGGATCTTCAGCTTGTTAATGACCTGAGTGCTGTTTGTCTGTCATTTTAGTAGCCAGTCTTATATTACGGTTCCCGTAGTAATAATAATAATAATATGCCAATTTATGGTCTCCTCGATTCTGAGGATGAGGAGCTAGCGGACCTCCTTGTACTATCAAGAAATCCCACCCAGGTCCCATCCCGTGTCACTCTGTCGACGTCAGATCTTACCCATAGTTAAGTGTGTCCTGGAGGCGAGTTATCGATGGACAGGCTCGACATCTGACCCCATGTCAGTTGAAGTAAAAAGGATGAGCGGCACACTAGATCCAGGCTATAAAAATCGACTTTAACCACCCGAACCCATGGTCTCTGGAATAAAAAAATACTGTCTTTCTTCTTTTCATTGTTTGTCCTCTGGAAGATTTTGGCACAGATATAATTATGTTAATTGTCTTAAATTGTGATCCCTTCTTGACATTATTTTCTTTGAAATGTAGAGGTTTTTTGCCCATTTTGGCCAATTACTAAGACTGAGTTATAAAAGTACGAGATGGCTGGCTTAACTTTTAAATGTGTCTTTGTCGTCCAGTTTAATGGCTCAGCATCACGTCGGAGAGTTTGTGAGGCCGGAGCATGTTCTGGAGCGTGTGAAGAAGCACCGTCTTTATCCACAGGCCGAAGCCTCCATCAGGTTACGTTTCCCTGGCATTCACAAGCCTCACAGCCTTGACATTGAGGTGGGACAAAACAAATATAGAGGGGTCTAAGGTGAACTCAGCCAGCTGGACAGTACGTGCTTCATTAGCATCATTTCCATCTGATTTCAGGGTCCAAACCCGTACGCGGCCATGGCCACCATCTTGATCCTCAGTGAGAGCGTCGGAGACGTTCAGACGCTGGTGTCTCTGCTCTCGGGGTGCATGTCGCCAACGGCCATCACAGAGTACCTCAGTCACATGGCCATGATGCTGCTGGCCTTAGAGAGGAACAACATTCACCTCAGCAGTCGGTGAGAGCCCCAGATGTCAGCATTGATGCTCTCGCGTCACGTTTCGTTCAGTCCATGACTTCATCTTCGCCTCCTGCTTCCACAGGTTGCATTACAACATCTATTACGTTCTCCACCTGCTGGAGAACGGACCCTTTTCTGTCAGCTCCGGACATAACGGGTGAGGCCAAAGTGCAGCAGTTTCATTGAATAGGCCTTCTTATTATTCCAAAACTCTGTACAATATCTGTTGTGTTTTTATTTCTGCACACTTTCAAGTTCTGTTTTTAATAACCACTGGGTGTCATTCAGTAAAAATCTATTAAAACCTTCAATTATAAAGGATTTCATAGTTTTATGGCATTTCATTGACTATAACTTTAGTTAAATTTCACAAAAAGTGACAGAGACTGTTAGAAGACATTTGCACAATGAAGTTAATAGTTAAAATACTGCCAGTCGTTCGACAGCGCTATGGCAACAGTGTAGTGTCCATTTCTGTTAAAAAAGAAAAAGTACTTTATTTTTAAGTGGATTAAATCCTCATTTTTAGTCCATTTATAGAAATCTACACCATGTTTTAGACATTGTTGTAGTCATTTTCCATCAGTTTTTTTAGTTACATATAGTGTATGTGAAGGAAGCTCCAGCAGATGGCAGTGCAGTTTAATACTAACTCATTCATTTTGACTTGTATGATTTGATACTAAAGACAAAATTTACTCATCTTGAATGTGTCGTGAAAGACTGTAAAGGTCTTAAACTCAAGTGCAGACATCACTTCAACTGAAACTTATATTTTAGCTCATGTGGTTTAAGCAGCGTCCCCGTGCTCAGAGGCTTTATGACCTTTATGAATATGTACTCGACATTTAAAACAGCAGAAACCTTCGTATGATTATTTTAACCCACATCTTCATGTTTGTCAGTTGTTGTGCAGCTCATCGTTCTCTCTGTCATTCTCCAGACGGAATGCAGTCAATTATTGAGCTACTTCCTGTAGTCGTAGCCTTACCTTATAAACAGATTTTGCAAAAACATTTTTACTCTCAGATGAGGTGTTTTTTTAAAATTCTATATGAATGCAGTTAATTTGAAACTGCAATGAAAATGGATCTCCAAGTCAGATGATGTAGTAGAGACATAGTAGCATCTGGACGAGTCACTTCCTGACATCAGAAGTTGCAGAAGTTATCCTAAAGATCCACTGCTCCTCTCACATCGTCAACAGCGACTTCCTAGCCTCAGATGTTGCCACCGCTATGTATTTGTGGAATAAAAATAACCACTCGAGTAGTCACAGAGATGGAACTGAACCTGGCGGTCTGTGTTTGTGTTTGTTTTAGTGGGTCCCAGATTTACCTGACAGGAGAACAGCAGCAGATCCTCAGCCATGACGTCCGGAACGACCACGTAGTGAAGATAATCGCGTTTGCAGGTGTAGTGGAAAACACTGAGCTTCATGTGACACCTGCTTCCACCATCTTTTAACTTTAAACACAATAGAGGGTCATGAACAGGCTTTCTGCAGAAACACGAATGTTGTCCTGAAAAGTCTTCCTTGAATTTTTGAAAAGTCTTAAAAATCAATTCCGGCGACAGCAGTGGAGAAATGCCTCTCCAGATCTGAAAAATTGGTGTCATTGTATGTGTTTTTGGCAGTTTGTGTTACTGTGAAGTTCACATTAAAACTCTTAAATCCGGTTTGAATTAACCTGCCGAGCCTGGCCAACCATCTTTTCCTCTTCGATGCCAAGAGTTAGTCTGGTTTCTGAACTCATTTGTCATTATCACATACAGATGCAAATAATGAATTAGTTTATTCATCATTTGCACCTGTATAATTTAAATTTCACTTTCCTATGCTCCTGTCCAGAAAAAAGAAAAAAAAAAAGCATGCTGTAATACTTCATTACACCATCTTTAGCTTTAATTGCGTCACGTATTTGCCGCGGCATCATTCTGATACGCTTCTGCAGTGTCACAGCGTTTATTTCTGTCCAGAATTTTATTAATTTTTCGCCAGGATCACTACACAACCACAAGCATGCTCCCTTAACCATTCTTTCAGAATTTGATGCCCTTTGAGTCCTGGCATTGTCATTTTGGAATATCCCCGTTCCATCAGGGCAGAAAACATCCACTGATGTAATAACCGGGTCATTCAGTATTTTCAGGAAGTCAGCTGACTTCATAACATTGCTAAACCGAGACCTGACCAACTGCATCAACCCCAGATCATAGCTCCGCCCCCACTTCATCTGCCTCTCTTCTTACCATGATGGTCTATCACTGTGGAACTCTGGGTAAACCTGGACTCATTAGACCACATGCTCCAGGGTCCAATCTTCATACTCCCTAGTAAATTAAAGCTCTTTTTTTCCTCAGTACCCTCACTGATAAGTGGTTTTCTTAAGGCTACACGGCTCTTTATTCCCAACCCCTTGAGTTTCCTTCATTGTTTGTGAGGAAACGCTTTTACTTTCACTGTTAAGCAAAGCCGTGAGTTCTGTTGTTTTTTTAATGATTTAATCTCACCAAGTGTTTAAGTTATTGCCGATCCCAATCAGGCAAGATTTTTTTTCCAACCACATTTCTTCCTGGAAGATAGTGGATTCCTTCCAGTTTTAAATAATTGCTTAAACAGTTGTTAAGCCAGTTTTGCTAGTTTCAACAATTTCCTTAGATGTTTTCTTTGCTTGATGGGACTAATTTGAAGCTTTTGAAACGGATGAACACCTACCTGCAAACCAGTCACTTTTCAGTGAAATCCACCATTTTACATCAAAATTATTTTTTTTTTTTATAGAGAGCAGGGTGTAATTGCCCATAGACTGGACTTTCAGAACTGTCAGTATCATCTTCACAATTACACATCTTTAGTGAAACAGCATGGGCACATAAGTCTTTCAGCCAATCACAACCAAGAAGGTCATGGCTACTTTCCCATTACGTGGTGGGGTAACGGCATATTTTTTGTTTTATGTGACATTACACAAACCAGATTTAAATAGATTCCAGCATTTGTTTTGAGTCAAGTCTCCAGTGACATAGTGTGCTTCCTGAGTTTACGTTAGGTAACGAAGTAGGTCAGAAGTTGCAGAACTGGATTTAAGACCACAGACGTGTCTTCCAGCATGTTTTTTTAAGAAACAAGAACCTCCTTACTGCACCGGTTAGGCTTAAACAACTTTTCAGCTGAAACATAATCATCCATGCAGTCACTATCCTTTGGGAGGCTCTTTGCTTAGTTAAATCCAGATGTTTTTTTTTAAAGGGAAAAGCCACCCAGTGTTTCCGAACATATTTACACGTAAACTGCAGAGCTGAAATTTGTATTTGTGAATCTGCAGGAGATTTTTAGTAAAAAGAAAATTTCTGTGCAGATCTACTCACAGATTTCTAAAGATTTCCCGAATGAGCCCCAACGTTATAGCTGAGCACTTTTACCATAATTCATTAAGGAAATAGGTTTTCTTTTATTGTGTCATGACTGGATTTCATGTAGTTAAATGAGTTCCTCTTTATTTTGCCTGACCTCATTGATGTCACATGTTTATCAGCGGTTTTCCACTTTTATCGAGGTTTTGTGTTTTCTTCTGTCAGATGTACATGTACTCAAACTTCTACTTGGAAACTTGTGGTTTTTCTTTCTCTACATGTGACAATAAGGGAACAACATCTGTGTGGTCACTTTGTTTTTGCACCTCGTGAGATAAGTGCAGTCTTTTCTCAGAACTGATGACCTTTTGAAACAGGCACTGGGAAGACGACCACGCTGGTCCAGTATGCTAAGCACCGGCCCCACCTCCGCTTCCTTTATGTGGCCTTCAACACCTCGGTGGCTTGTGAGGCGCGTCGGCGTTTCCCCAGAAACGTGGACTGCAAAACTGTCCACTCTTTAGCCTATAATGATGTTGGAAAGAGGTGAGAGCTCTTCAGAATGGGTGTAATAAATTCCTGGCTGTGTATTACTATAATAAGCACTATGCAGCAAAGCTGAATGAAGCTTCAGACACATATAAGTGATGAATGAAAACTCTCACCTCTGTAATCTTCTCTGTGGCAGTTATAAAGTCCATAAAAAGCTGGCCTTTAACATCAAACCGTTCACCATCAACTTCGTCCTGCCCGCTGGACGTGGCGGCTTCACCAATGCCAAAGTGGTAACCACGACTCTCAACACCTTCTTGGCTTCAGCAGACCCGACCATCTCTACCATACACGTCCCACTTTACTCCACCCAGAAGAAGGGCGTCAGGATAATCATAAGTCCTGAGGAAAAGCAGGTGGGCCCATTTTCACTTGTATAACAGACAGTAAATGAATAAGAAACTGTATTTAAACTGTGTCTTTTTTTTTGAAATGCTAGCTTTATGTCAGAGAGGCAGAGATGATCTGGAATAAAATGAAGGATCTCAAGGAGAAGTCGAAACAGGCTTATTTCATGACCCACGATGGTAAGGCCCACGTTAATTGTGGAAAAGAAGTAAAAATGACATAGATGATGACTGGGGCGTTTCCTCTCAGGTTATTTAAAGCTGTGGCAGCTCCAAGACCCAAAGCCGTGCTTGTCTGACTGCTATGATGTCATTTTCATTGACGAGGCTCAGGACTGCACCCCAGGTAACCCGAAAGAGTCAGTTTTACCCAGACTGGTGCGTTTTGTTTTGATTTCTTTATAATCTTAACGTCATCATCTTCCCGTCGTTTGTCACAGCGATCATGGATGTGCTTCTGGCTCAGCACTGCGGGAAAATCCTGGTTGGAGATCCGCACCAGCAGATCTACACCTTCAGAGGGGCCGTCAATGCCCTGCATACTGTGAACCACACTCACATCTTCTACCTCACCCAGGTGTACATATACACTCAAGCAGAGAGGGGTTGAAATGGAACAAAAGCATCCTTTAGTGTTGGAAATACAGTGTACTTTTTTTGTTGTTGCTAAAAAGGAAACATGTCCGTATTGTAGTTTTTGCAATAATGCACCTGTTTGAGGTGTCCATCTATGTGGTTAAAATAGAGAATTACAGTTCTGCAATGAAAGAAGTTGTGGTAACTGTGAAGTACCGAGAGGCTCGCCCACTAGTTGGAATGTGGGCTTGGAGTAACAGAGAGGTAGTTTCCACTTCAAAATAGATAAATCTTCATATAAAACAACACTATCACCCCGAGTGACCAGCAGACAACCTTCTTCTGGCTCCTTTCCTCAGTGAGCAGCCCTCCTTTATGCTTTATCCCACCCAAATGAGCTCAGTTGGGCAGTGGCCATCTCCAGAGGGATGCTCTCAAACAAAAAGCAACATCACAACACAAAGAGGTTCGAAAAAATAAGAAAAATCAAAAAACCTAAATAATACAGACAATCACCAAAGTACAAAGGAAAAAAAAAAAAAGAATAGTGGGTACCACGGAATATTGATAGCACCGAATTACACCCAAAACAGCGACAATCACACATGACTAAAATATAAGATGATGAGGGGGAGAAGTGGGCATGTTCACCTTCTCACGGTACCATTAACAGGTTGTTGCATTTTTTTTGTGACATCTTTACTAAAATATAAAATAATCATCAATAAAATCTAATGTATTGATTCGATGTGTTCATTAACCTCTACATGTGTGAGTTCCCAGAAATCTTTAGGGTCCCACTTCATGTATGTGGGTGGTTCAGCCTGGAGGAAAACCTTGACTGTAAACATTCACAAGTCACAGTCTAACATCTTTTTTTTTTTTTTTTTAGCTTCAGATACAATACAGATTTACAATAATATTTATTAGTATTGACTCTGAACGGGATTGAAGAGGATATTCAAAAGGAATGAATGAATGATCTGAAAGGAAATGAGCATAGAAAAATAGTTAAGACAGGAAAAATATACTTTTGTATTTAAAAAAGGCAACTTTAAAGTACTTTTTCACACAGCATAACTCCAAAAAAAAACCAAACAAAAAAACTGGAACTGATTCAGAATGACACAGATCTTAAATCAGGAGGGGAAGCTTTCAATGAAAACAAGCAGGTAGAGCCTCTCCACTAAACCTGTGGTTGTGTGTTCTTATTCATCACGTGTTTCAGTAAACGATACAATGGATAAGTGAACTTCCATGTCCTTGATGTCTTTGTCCAGAGCTTTCGATTCGGTCCTGAGATCGCCTACATGGCTGCAACCGTCCTCAAAGTTTGCAAGAACGTTGAGAAGATTCTTGTTGGAGGAAAGCAGAAGGGTAAATCCTACTTTCATCTGCATCAGAGGGGCGTTACGTTTTTGGGAACATGTGATCTGCATCTGGAAACCCAGTTTGTTATTCAGTCAATGAAATGATTCAAAATACACCAGAACAACACTATAACTATACAAATTACATCAAATGACAAAATTGATAGTACACAATAATGAAAAGTGATTATAATTCATGTCATAGTTCTAAAAATCTAGACAAATGTCAGAAAAAAAACACTAGTTTTTCTTTCTGTTATTGAATTTGGACTAGGACTTAATTACACATGAGTTTATAGTGTGTTATTTTCATCCCTCTTCATGATTGTACCATATTTTCACAACCATAAGGCCCACTTAAAAGTCTTAAATTTTCTCCAAAATGGACGGGGCGCCTTATGTGTGCACCGAGTTCCAAAATCTGTAAACGTTGTTGTGTGACTTTGATGAGCGCTCCTCTTGACTGACTGAGGGCAGTACCTGCCGCTGCTTATATAGAGGAAAGGCGGACGTGACAGAGGACAGCATGAGAACGTTAAAGGGGGAGGTGTGGGCGTGAAAGAAGACGCTAAAGCCACGCCCCAGTAGGTATATAGTGCCAGCATGTGCATTACACACATACCGGCAGTTGAAACTGCAAGCTTTCAGCTACGTGGAGGAACACGGGAATTGCGAAGCGGCGAGAACATTCAAGGTCAACGAATCCATGGTTCGCAAGTGGAGGAAGCAGGACAACGAGCTTTGCCAAGTCAAGAAGACGAAGCTGAGTTTCTGCGGAAACGAGGCGAGGAGGCCTGAGTTGGAAGACCGACTCGATCAATGGATTAAAGATTATAGAACAGCTGGGAGAAGCGTCTCTACAGTCACCATTCGACTGAGGGCAATAATGCTTATAATAACAATAATGCTTATAATAACGGTGCGCCTTATGGTCGTCAAAATATGGTATTTTTAACATTTGGGTTTTTTTGTTTTTGTGTGTTTGACTATTATGAGTAACAATTATTTAAATCTACAAACTAGAGGTGGTAATTCAGACCAAGTGTTTTTTGTTTTTTGCTGTAGACTGTGTGTACGGGGAAACTGCCAGTAAAGCTCTTGAGGCGATAAAGACGGGTGGGACTCAGAGCCAAGGGCAGGTCAGCATCCTCTCAAGATGTAATTTTGGAGTATTCAGTCAGGCCGTCAAGCTCACCGACGCCAACCCACACTGCAGGATCCACTTCATAGGAGTAAGTGTTTTTATTCTTTTTGTCCTCCAGCTCTTAAATGGGGTAAAATACTGGATTTGATTCTGGCTGAACACTGCTGGCTACCGGTTACACCATTACACACCTCAGACCACTTCTTCTGCTTTTTCTGTTTGCCTCCCTGGGACATCCTCTTGTGCTAGCACCAGTAGTCTCAATTCCCTGTGGCCTTGGTAACCTGTCCTCAGTGCCCTTCACCTCAGTCGCCACTTCCTTGCTTCCTCTTCCTACATTCTCATCTCCACTCTGAACTCCTGCCTTGGTAGTCTGTGTCCTCTATCCAGCAGTCCTGCTCGCTCTACCCAGGCTTTCTCTTGGCTGACTGATACCATCCGTAACGTGCACAACACTCTGAGCTGCAGAAAAGAAATGTCATGAAACTTCTAATCCCCCTCATCTCAGAGATTTTCGGTCTCTCCTTGCCTCTTTCTCTACCGCCATCACGGATGTAAAAACGGCTTATGATGACATCAGCTGCACCACAGACACCGGGAAACTGTTTTCTGTCTTCAACTGGCTGCTGAACCCTCCTTCACCTCAAATCTCTCAGCTGACAGCTTTTCTTCCTTTTTCTACTGGAAACGTAGCTACCATAAGTAATCACTTTAGTGACCCGTCTGATCCCAGCCTCTCACCCTCGGTTAAGCGTCAGTTCCTGATGACCACATGGCTTCTGCAAACATCACACATCGCAGTCCTTGTAGCGGCTCAGTGCTCTCTTTATTTTCTCTCCTTGTGTGTGAAGTATCCAATCTCACTGGTGTCCATCCTACTACCTGTCCACTGGACACAGTTCCTTCAAACCTACTCCAAGCCATAGCTCCCACAGCTGTGCCAGCAGTCACAAGCGTAGTAAATTCTTCGTTTGCCTCAGGCACATTTCCTTTTGTCTTCAAACAAGCTATGATCACGCCACTGTTAAAAAGCCCCCACTCAACCCTGATTGAGAACTGTGATCCAGTATTCCTGCTTCACTTCCTTTCCAAGGTTATTGAACTGGCAGTTTCTAAACAGGTCATGAACTTCTTCACACTAGTGGTATTAATATCAGCAAGTCTGGTTTTATAAAAAAAA
>JAOWBL010000018.1:1656532-1682393 GCA_028564865.1 Zenarchopterus dispar
ATATATATATATATATATATATATATATATATATATATATATATATATATATATATATATATAAATTTAATTTCTTCATTTAAAATGTTTTAGGTAACTATTATTTGGACAATACAGTATATGTTGCACCATTAAAGCATTTGGTTGCAGACTTGCATCAGTTGATTCATCTCTAACTGGTAACGTGTCACGTGTAGTGGTGCTATTGTCATCAATTACTTGTTCTGAGGGATTTGTTCAGCTGATGGTTTTCTTTATGTAAAGTACCTTAAAATCACTCTTCCTTATGAATTGAAATATCTATAAATCTGATGTATAACTCCAGTCTCCTCCACCATCACCCCATTCCCTACCCTTGTGTGCCCCTGAGCAAGGTGAGGAAGCTACAGAGAATGGATAGATGGATTTTTACTTTGGTCCTTTTAAAAACACATGAATAATCATTCTCCGTACACCTTATTATGCCAGTAAAAGCAGAATCTGCAGGAGAAGCACGCAATTAACCCTGAAATTAATTATACAAAAGGACGCAAGACAGTCCTTTCAAGAAAGGTGCTGACACACCACTTTTGTCAATAAATACAAGTCTTCTTTGTTCCATATGTCTTCTGTTCAACCTGAAAGCCAAAATGTAGCTGTCTACATTTTTTTTTTTAATTTTGCAGCGTGATGGTTTAATTTTAGCCATAAGATGACCTCTTAAGTGGTTCATCTGCCAGTTAGCTATTCTCGTTATGGCTCATTTTACAGGAGAGTAATTTTCCAATGAGTGCCCTCAATAAAAAAAGTATCTAGTGTTTACTTTGTGACCTTTCAACTAAATGTGTCATAGTTGCTACTTTAATTTACAGTAGTAGTTAAAATTAATATTTTTGGGAAACAAATGCACACACAGTTAATTACATACACTCTTACTTTCTATTCTGCAATGATGAGTAATTTGGGAGAATTTCAATTCTTTTACATTACTAACAAACAGTATTTTGTAAATGTTTGTGAGCAGCCTGAATGATACTCCTCTGTAGGCTTCAGAATGGTGGTGCAGTCATGAGACTTTTTTTGTGGGAGAGGTCAGCAAAGTTGAGGAAACAAAGGAGTCCTAAGTATGTCATGGTTATGCTGAGTTCTTGATCCTGGAAGACAGAATAGGAGGTTGGTGTCAGTGAACAAAAGCCGCAAAAGAGTGTTGGTGTGTAGGAGGGAGTCTGGTTATTGAGGTCACTGTGAGTGATAAGACTGAGTTTGAATTAGATGTTGTGTGTTACGGGAAGTCAGGGAGAGCCCTCAAGGGCAGCTGCAGTTTGGGGTTTGGAGAGCAGTGGAGTTCTGGATGTACTAGAGATGTTCTGTAAATTGAGGTCTGGTTGATGCACCTGAAAGAATGCTGTAGCAGAAGTCAGGTCTGGATGTGAGGGAAAGTATCCATGAAGGTTCCAGCAGGAGAGCATAGAGATGTGCAAAGGTGAGCATTGTTTTATTTTCTTGTTTTAACTTGTGTGGTGTTCAAACAAAAAATAACTTAACAACAACAACAAGAATATATGAAGAAGAGGACAGACAGAGGTTGTCAATACTGAGGTAAAAATATATTAAATATTTTATACTCATGATTTCATTTGAGTGAGATACTTTGTGATTCCTAGCTTTCCCCATACAATACATATGGAATTGTGATTTTTTAAAAAAATGTATTTATCTACATTTTGTGGAGTGATGTTTGAAAACTAACAGAACTGTCACCGTGAAACTGGAATTAACATCCCATGTAAAAATGTTGTCTTATTTTCACTTTGCTTTTGCTTTAATTGTTTTTCTTTTTTCTTCTTTTTTTGCAGGAGTGGATTATTGGAAACGGCTTGACAAAATTAGGAATACATCACTGGAATGTTGTACAACATTAAAGGTGTAAGCAGAGAATTTTTTGTGAATTTCTCACATCAAAGTTTCTTACCAACTGGTTTCAGTTGGTAAGAAACTTTTATTAACATCAAACATTTTTGGAAATTTTGATGTTGACAAGATTTTCTCCTAAACCTTTCCCCTAAACTTATTTCGTTATCTTTATTTTTGATTTTTTTTGCTTATTCACATGTATTTATTTTTATTCTATTTTTACTTTACATTATTCCATGTTTTTATCTGCACCGTCACGTCAGAGCAATTTCCTAGTCTGTAAACCTGTTTACTGGCAATGGCAATAAAGTGATTCTGATTCTGATCCTGAAATTACAAATGCAAACATACACAGCAGAAAGCAGGCTTATAATGATAAAAATGGCAAATGCTTACAATAAGAAAAAAAACGTCCATCATAGAGAAATTAATATAAAGTGCAGGGAAAACTGAATTTTGACACATTATCACTTATCAATTCAATAAAAATGAGATTTAAAAAATCAAGGAGAGACTGTGCAGATGTCACATGTCGATTCTGTTGAGTGTAGTGTCAACCTCTTTTTATTGCCTCTACCATGAGTAAGATCTGTTTCCATCTCAGCATGTACTTGTCAAAGATGCTATGAGAATGTTCTTTAAAATAATTTAAATCATAAAATTAATGCAGGATTTTCAGCTTTTCAGAATGTTTCTTTGTTTTGTTTTTCAGCAGATACCTCCTTTGTTACAGCCTGTTCCCATCTGTTAATTTTATTTCTTTACAAATGAAGTTCAGCAAGTGTCTGCCCTCAGACTTTTCCTGAAAAGGTCACTGCACAGTAATTATCACAAGGTCTTCCTGAGAATGCCTCCGTTACTCTTATTCACGTGGAGGGAAATCATTTTGACACGTTGCTAGGTTACAGATGTCTATCTCTGACATCATATGCAAAGCAGACTTATACTTTAGGAGTGAGGCGTTGCTATGTTACAAGCAGCATTGTTGTGATGTTCTGGAAGTCGGTGAAAAGCTGTTCAGCTGATTGTGGAACTCAAGTGGAACTACCTGATAAATAAACTGTCAAGTATTTTTTAAAGAAGCTGATTTCCTACTGTAAGCTAACTATGCACTGAGCCACAAGAAACAAGTTGTCTAATATGGTTTACCAACAGGTATCTCTGAAGCTGACTGGGAATAATCAGTCAAGTCTTTATGGATAGATAAAAGCTGAAAGTCTACCGTAAACACACTATTTCAACAAAAAAAATCTGTTTTTTAAAGCTGATCAAGTTGATTGATGGGAAGAGTGAAACATCACACTCAGAAAAGCAAAAATAAAGATACATTTTAAAATAAACCTGTGCAACATGAACGCAACAGCAGCTTCCACTGACAGTTTAATTTGCTAATTTATGTGTAATGAATGTCGGTGAATATAAGAGCAGATGATAACAAGAACGAAGGTGAGGAGAAGAGGTAAAAATGATGCTTTTTGTGGAGGTGTGACAGCTGTTTCCATATGGAGGCGTTTGTGAATGTGCAGCCAGTCAGTGCTGAAATAGAGATGTTATTGGTTTCAACACAACAGATTTTATCCAAATTTTGAGGAAGTCAAGTGTCACTTTCAGTTACATCTGTCAGCATCTCTGCCGGAGACTCTCAATGTAAAAATCTTCAGAGCTTTTCCTCAAACAAAAGAGAATAGGTGAGCTTACCTTGGTTTTACAAGAAGTATTTTGATGGGCAGCAGGGTAACTTTGCTGCCTCACCATCAAAATCGAAGCTGCTCTACTCTTAGAAGATAGCTGGCAATTTCACCTACATCCACAGAGCTATGAAGAAGAATGAACTCAGCTGTCCATCGGGATGATGGACAGCTGAGTTTATCCCCTTAATCATGGTCAACCTTAGTGTAAAATAAAGAAAAAAGAAAAAAAAAAGCAGCAGATTGGACCATGCCCACTTTATTGATTGAAGTCTTGCAAAGCTTCTCTAAAATTTTATTTGTGCCTCATTCCATACTTTTGTTTGCTATACTTTAATACACACATATTCTGTTATAGCTCTGGCTTTTACAAAAAAATATCACTCAGTTATTGATGCGCAAGACCGCATCATTACTCCAATGACTGGTTTCACCCCAGGTATAATCTATGTCTGTGGCTGTCAGGTAACTGCCGTCTACACAGGATGATGACAAGAGTCGGCCAATGACTTGATCATTACATGAATTCTGGCAAAACAAAGTGCTATCTTCATAAAAAAAAAGAAAAAGAAAGAAAAGAAAAGAAAAAATATCCAACCTACATCTGATTCAGAACACAAGTGAAATCAGCCCAATTCAGAACTGAAAAATATCAATGTCCTGTGACCTGAATGCTTCACAATGTTCAAAAGCAAAAGTGAGCTTAGGGGCGCTAAGCTAAAACCAACTCTGGTTTCCAGTGGTTATTTCCAAAGAGCTTTGAACATTTTTACATGCACTGCTGATTCCTTCACAACCTGTCCTTCAAAATGTTTGACATCACAGATGTTATAAAGGGAGCATGGTGAGCATGTTACATTACCAATATATATCATGGCTATTGTTTTCTTTCAAATAACGTCATTTTTAAAATGTTTTTAACAGCTTGAATCTTTTTTTTTCAGTAATTTAAACCCATGTTAAATCAATACACAGACAATCTATGCCATCAGTATCGGGAAACATTTCAAGGTTCTTTGACCAAATGAAATATCTATGAGACTGATTTAATAAAGGGTGTTTCTAAGATAAAGAATAGCGTTTGTCTTCTAGCAGTCCCTTAAAAAAAAAAAAAAAAGTCACACCGTCTCTAACTCTGAAAGATGATGTCATATCTTCTGTACATTTGAACCTTTTCACTTTTGCATTACAAACACAGAAATAGAGTGTTTCCTCCTTTAACTTTTTATTTATGTGGCCTTAACTATTTCAAACAGCTCTGTGGGAAAGCCTGAATTCTAAATACCCAACACTCATCTCCACACAGTGTACATCATAAGAAACAAGAAATGAATAATACAGATAAAGTAACTGCACTGAAAGAAGTGGTAGATACAACTCAACATCTTCTTACATCAGTTATCTCAGACTATTACTCTTAGATATTTTAATTATTTCAAAAGTATGGGATACTGGTCCAACAATTCAACTAAATCAGAATGTAAATACTGCCGACTTCAGTTTTGGCTTTTCTTGCTCACAAAACGTCTGTCTCACAAACATCTCTCCTCCCTTGAGGCTCATTCAATATATTTTATTTCCCTGGTCATTTGGTGCATCTTACTGGTGTCACAAAAACTTTCCTATACACACTAAAATCTCCTCAACTGTTACATCTTAAAATCTTGGTTTTGCAGTTGCTGTCAGAAGAACCAGTTTAACAAGTAACAGTTTTATTTCATAGATTATTAACAGATCCAGTACATAGTTTAAACAGATCTTTTATTCCATCAAAAATTCTCACTGAAATTTAACATGTCCTACAAAGTTTATGCCAAAGCTGAGAATAAACCCCTCAGTGACTCCATTCACATGATCAACAATAATCTGATTATTAACTTTAATCTAATCAAGAAAATATTCCGATTAAATGTTCACATGATTTGTCTTAAGATTATTCTCTTCATTATGTGAGTTGACATGTTGAAGAGGAAGCGACTTTGGCCTTTTCTGCTCTAAAGTATCAGAAGTCTCAGGTTGCAGGTTTTTGGACTTTGTCGGAGCTGCAGCTTGTTTTAGGTTTGGTCATATCTTTCTCTTGCCACAAGTAGAATCATGCTCCACAGACCCTTGTGCAGCGTGGTGGCTCATTACTTAAAGCTCACACTTGGTACTGCACACACACTATCACACTACACCCCACATCCTTCCAGTTAAATAAAACGTGACACTGAAAACTGTCTATCATTCCCACTCACTTCTGCCAGTGCACACACACATGCACTCTCTCTGCTCCCTGATCTGACTCTCTGAGCTATTCCATTGGGGACTTTCAGCTTTAAAAATGTATTCCCTAATTTTAATTGGTTAAATTCAGTTTTCTGTAGCAAATATATTTGAGTTGAAGGCTTTCAAGTTACTTGTCATTATTGTTCATTAAGTCACAAATAACATCAATTTGGTTTTTTGGGGTTGTTTTTTTTTTCATATTTTTTTTGAGATCTGACAACCTTGGTCACTACGCCTTGTGTTTGCCATTCCCTCCAGAAAACTGCATATCTCAAAACGAGTTTACCAGCATAAAGATGGCTTTTATCCTCCTCAGTGCTTTGCTTTAGATCATGTTAAAGCATCAGTACAGCCTCTCATGTTCAATGTTTTACTGGCTAATAAACACCAGCTTGCTGTATTTTCATTCTGCAACTTTTCTACCCCACGATTGTGGCAGCACTGGATGAGGATTAGAAGTAAAGACTGATGAGATATTTTCATGGAAATTACTGATGCAAAATGCCACAAAAACCCCAGCATGATGTCATATTTAGATTAGGGTGTTTGCATGTCCTCATAATGAGACTATAAATCGATATATGCCACCTGCCTTAATGCAATTATTGCTAACTACGACTATGACCTTAATTACATGAAGTTTCCAGTTTACATGGCACTTGCTTAATCAGAGTTAATGTCTTAATCTGATTATAATCGGAGTTCTGTGGTCCTTGTAAATGTAGTCAATCATAAAATCATTATCAGCATCGGTGATCATATAGTTGTGTTAACTGGCCATTAGGTAAATAAGTGACACAAGTTCTTTAAGGCAGAACAAGGGAACATTTGCAATATTTAGTTCAGCACATCACCATATAGGTATGGAGGTTACGTTTCTTTTATGACATGGGAGACCATCAGAGCAAGAGAATGCTTTGTAAATGGTATTGAAATATTCCATCAAATCAAAGTAAAGCACCTCTGCCTATCGGCTTAATGAGCTGGGATAGGCTCTAGCAGACCCCCGTGACCTTTTACAGGATGCAAGGAGTGTAGAAAGTGGATTGATGGATAAAAGTAAAGCCAATATTTTAACATGAAAGAAAGTCTTTTGTGTTGCTTTGACGTTGGTGTGTTAAGCTTTACCGTGTTTTCCAGCTTTTCTACAATCCTAGAATTGTACAGTCTCAGAAGTGACCAAAGACCCAAACGTGAACTAAATGTATGTTGTAGTGCTCCCATGAACAAAAATATTCAGTTTTCAGCATGCTGAGAACGCTTCTGGAGATTTCTTTTTCTAACACTGTGTGATGTCAGAATCAATAAGAATTTCATATTCTGTAGGTCGTGTGCATCCACAAAAACAAGAGCTTCAGCAGTCTCCTTGAATGCAGAAGCGCAACAAGGACTCAATACGTTTTTCATCCTGGTGATGGATAGAGTTCTTCCTTCTGAGAATTTTGCTTTTGTTTCCAAAAAAGAAAATTGTTTTTGAATGTGAGGGAAAATTGAATACAGTTTGTTATCCAGGCCAGCAAAAGCATGAATGTATTCACTTTCACTTCACAGAGGATTATTATATGAACAAGGCCTAGTATGCTGCTGGATTTGCAGAGTCAACATAATCCATAAGGTTAGAAAACCAAAGGTAATGAGTATAAAAGGAAATTGCATTTATAAAAGCACTTTTCTAGTCTTGTTGAGCACTCAAAATGCTTTTAGACTCCCCCAGCCATGCACACTTAGCCTATAGAAACTCTTTTATTGAGATTTTTCTGTAGAGTGTACTCAGTCAGTGCTTTTTCTTCTTATTATTATTTTATTTATTTATTTTGTCTCTGCAACTCATTCTTGCCCGAGGACAGTTTGACATATGGACTGCAAGGCCAGGATTTGAACCTGTGCCTTTCTAACTGGCAGTTGGCCTCCCAAGCCACAGCTACTTTGAGCAATTAATGGGATTAGCGAAGGACAAAAGCTGAAAGTCAAATTTACCAAAATACTGTGTAGTATTTACTGAACAGCAATATCCTGCTGTAATCCTTGTTGTTGGGGTTTGTCATGTTGTGTGCTCGCATATTCTGACTCTAATTTCGGTTCAAATATGCATGAAAAGATTTCAGATCTTGAAGCAATGCACGGGAAATATAAAAAAAGTAGTGCTGATAATTTATTGATATGTCAAGAGCATATATAATCAACCAGGACTAGGAGTTGCACACATTTATGAGCCGTTAGCTCTGCTCATCAGCAAGCAAATCAAACCAATCAAAAGGTACTTGAGCCAAACCCTTGTGGTGTTCAAAAATGATTGCAGGATTTACAGGTGTGGCGGGTTTAAAGCTACTCTAAAGGCACCAGAGACTAACACTTGAGGCAAAACATGGATATGATTTGGTGACTTTAAGGTTAAATATGCTTTGCAACTGATTTTGCAAATGTGCAAAAGCCCTTCATCTATTTTTCATCACAAGATTTAAAGCAGATACAGAATAAGTTCTATAAAAGGATCAAATATTTAATCCTTAAATAATAGTTAATCCTTTTAAATATTTTTATTACATTGATTTAAAGAAGGTGACCCAAGGATAGTCATGAAAATCAGAGACTAATTTGGGGGGAAAAAAAGAAAAGATTTAACGTCATTCTCCGCCAATGCTGTTGTCAGAAGTCTGTTAAGAAAATCAAGGACAGAGTAAAAAATAAAAGAATAAATGAAAATGGAGTACATTCATAGGACAGAATATGAGCTGTCACTTTTATTTCATTCAGTTTATTGTGATGATGAAAAATCTGTTCAACAGGCAGAATAAAAAATTGAACTTGTAACCTTCCAACAGAGAAAAAACAAATGTGTTAGAAAGGCTCCCTCAGGATGAACCTTGGATGACAAATTTCTCATTTTTCGTGAGTGCTATATGTCTTTCCTTCACAGGAAAAGACAGAGCAGCTTCATCTCAGAGAAGCAGGTCAGAGGGTTAAACATGACTGGATGTTTTTTGATGAGAAGTTCCAAGTCTGTGATGCAGCTGAAGGCTACACTGTTCAGATGTCTTCTAAACCCATTACAGACTGAAACCTTCTTCCTGTAATCCCAAGAGCAGACTCACTTTACTGACAGGTAAAGAAGAGTGAGAGCCCAAAGCAGGTTTCTAGATAATAAATAGAAAGTCACATTTTATTCTGTAAAGACTCAGCCCTATGACAGTGTAAGAACACTGTAAAATGCACTTGTATAATGTCAGCAATATAGTAATTTAAATATGCAAGACTAACTTCAGTATTATACAACAGCTTCTTCTTCTTCTTCATTCGGCTGCTACCTTCAGGGGTCACCATAGCAAATCATCTATCTCCATCCAACCCTATCCTCTACATCCTCCACTCTCACACCAAACACCCTCATATCCTCCTTCACTAAAGCCATACACCTCTTTGGTCTTCCTCTAGGCCTCCTACCTGGCAGTTCCCAGGCAGGAGTCCTAGAAAAACAGGATGCTAACATCCTTTTCCCAATAAATTCACTATCCCTCCTCTGTACATGTCCAAACCAAACCAACAACAGCTACAAAAGAGTTTTCATTGTCCTGGATTGAAGGGCACTTTTACTACAAGCGTTTGGCACATTTCTACTGCAAAGAAGATTCAATTCAATTCACTTTATAATAGTCCAGTTTAGTAGTACACTGTACAAAGTCCAGCCTAATTTAGTCCAATTTACTGTAATCTGCTTACACATTTCATTCCAATATTGTCCAAATTTAGAGGTCGTATAACTGCAGTTCTAAAAACAGCCTAGCTAAGGACCCCAAGAGATTTTATCAAATCTTCTCTTCTGTGCAGTCTGCCATGCTAAACAAACACAAGACAACAGTCAAAAGGAAAAACACCCAATTAACTGAAAGAAAAAAAAACACCAACCAGAACCAGACTCAGGGAAGGCGACCACCTGCCTCGTTGGAGAGTCTAAGATCACAGGAAAGAGAAACCAAAAAACACAAAAAGATTAGTCCAGGGGTATCTGCCTATGAGACACAATGGAGAGCATTGTTAAATCCTGTAATAATGACATTCATTCAAGAAGAGTAAAAGTAGCAGAATGATGAAAGGGCCTAGTTCACCATGGCCTCTTTAGCAAAAGGAAAACTTTAAGACTAATGTTAAAAGTTAGAAAGGCTGTTTGAGTCCTGAATACTAACTGGTGCTGGTTCTACAAGTGAAGAGCCTGACAACTAAAGGCTCTACCTCCCAATCTAATTTTGGAAATTCTGAGAACCACAAATAACCCTGCAGTCTGAAAGCGAAGTGATAACATGGAACTATGAGCTCCATAATTTTTAAGGTAATAAGATATTTTAGGTTAGTCAAGAATCAGGACTAAAATTTCATTGCATTATATGGAGGCTTCCATGTTCATGGTGACGAAGAAGGCAATCTATTCAACTTGATGGACAAGTCTGCAGAGAAAAGCAAACATTTTATTAGTTTATTGGCAACATGAAGGTAAAACACATCTATCATACTCTGTCTGTGGAGTGGTCTCTTTTTTTATCTTGGAGGACCTTTGGTATTATTGTGTTCACTGCTTTAGTTCCAAGCCTTTGCATTTGTGCTGAATGTGCCTCTAACAAAGTGTATTATGCTCCCAGATTGTGTTAAATTGTTGACAGAGGAGTTCAAGTATCTCAGGGTCTTGTTCATAAGTGAGGGAAGAATGGACTGGGAAACTGATAGCCGGATTGGTGCAGCGTCCGCAGTGATGCAGGCTCTGCATCAGTCTGTCGTGGTGAAGATGGAGCTGAGCTGAAAGGCGAAGCTCTCAATTTACCAGTCAGTCTATGTTCCTACCCTCACCTATGGTCGGAAGTGCCGGAAATAAGTTTCCTCCACATGGAGGTCTCCCTTAGAGATAGGGTGAGAAGCTTGGTCATCCGAAAGGGGCTCAGAGTAGAGCCGCTGCTCCTCTACATGAAGAGGAGCCCAGATGAGGTCAGGAATCTAGTGAGGATGCTGAAACTTAAAAACTTAAAAATACAGCAAGCAAGTATTCACTTAGTGAGTTTCCATTATCACTAACCTCATCCTCACAAAGAAAAACCTGTAATGTAAACAGAATTTAAAAAAGAAAAAAAAACAAACTTTAAAATGTTGCAGAAACCTTTTTTTTTTTTTACACTTTCATAAGCTTGTTTTTCAGATGTGTCATTAATCCGATTTACCCAAAAAGTGTAATGGAAACCCTTTTTTTGCATTTGCACATACCCCATATCACTGGATGTGACATAGTCGGTCACAGTGATCTCTATTACTGATTGGACAGATTATATTGGCTAGCGTTGAAGGCAACGTGCGCATAGCAACGCTATTTTTGAAGAGTGCTAGTTCATATATAAACACACAGCTGTCAATAGTGTAGGCCTCAAATAAGCGTGTATTTTACCTCGTTCATGATAAATAGTTAACCTGATTCAACTCTGCATTACTGAAGCACTATGTGATATAATATCTAAATATGACTAAACATGAAAATTACTACTTACTTGAGAAAGGAGGTGCCCTGCTGTCTTAAGTGATCATTAGCATCGTTGTTGCTATCCGCCTTGCTTGCAGACGAAAGTAGCACTTTTCAAAATGGCAGCATCGTTGACACGTCAAAAGTCACATTACGTCCAATCCAGTAATAGAGATCACTGGTCAGTCATATGACCAGATCATATGACCATTTGAATGATAATCCGCTGCCTTCATCTTCTGATAACTATTTTCGCAACAGTGCTAGCAGCAGTTGCAGTCATTTTTCCAATACCAAAGATGTTTTGGTCCATCTTGTTCAATGTTAAAAGCCTCTTCATCTTTGGTTTGAAGACAAGTCTCGCAGTTCTTGTCCTAGGAAATTATGTTCATATAAAAGAGTTTCCTGGGACGATATTTGATGAGAATTACACTCATTCCCAAATCACTGCTCAATGGAAGTACCAGCACCCCCGTAGCAGAAACAGCAGCACAGTTTCAGAATTGCTGCTTTTGTTTTGTGAAAATGTGAAATGGAAATCCACCTATTGTTTGTTCTATAGAGAAACAGAGGGGTAATGGATATATAAACAAAGAAGAGATAACTGTCTGAAACAGTGATGGTAGTCAGTTCGTTATCTTATTCACATTTGTGCAAAACTGCGACCTAGCCTAAACTGATTTTTTTCGTTTACTTAATAAACCAAGCTCTTCAGCTCTCAAAATGAAAATTATAACACCAGACTTTAATGAGAACAACTTTGTAGTGTATTTTTGCTTTAGTTTCAATTGGGTTAGGCAATTTTCTGCAGTAATTTGAAACATTTGAAAGCCCCAAAAGAGGCAAGAAACACATGTGATTGAAAGGCGCAAACTGCTTGTTGACATGGCCATGACTTGTATGTTTCATAATTCATGGGATACACAATTTGTGATGCTAAAAAAAAAGAGGGAAAAAATCATAAATGATTGGAGCAATTATTTTATGGTTTTCAAATTTGCTGACACAGACGCACAGAAAAACACTTCCTTCGGAAATCAGCTCTGCATCAACTCCGCTGAATCAGCAAAGGAAGCCAGTCATTTTTCTCAGATGCGGACATCTCTGTGCCTCTGATTTACTTCCCATTATTCAGGGTGTATCATGTGGAACAGGAGGAAGACTTTGAGTTAAAAACGACATAATTTAGGTGAAGTTTTCATTAAAGCAGAGATGGATTTAATACTCCAGTGCCCCGCCTGTGGTTATTAAATCAGGCCAGTTTGAGATAATGGATCTTTAAAATTCTACAAGCAGCTCTCACAATCTCTTCCCCCACTTATTCCGCTCCTCCCGCTGGACTCTGTTTCTTTACTCTGTATTTATTAGAAGTTTGGTGAAAGAGAGAGAGAGCGTGTGAAAGAGATTTCCAGCTGATAACATGTTTATAATTTAACTGAGGAGCCTCGGGAAAGAAGCTGCAGGTTCTTAAAAAAAAAAAAAAAAAAGCCTGATGATTTCAAAGAGCAGCAGAGAGTGAAGATCTGGGAAAGAATAGCAATTCCAATTCAACCTGAGTCGACACAGTCAATAGTGCCTCGCTGGGGTGAGGCACTTAAGAGGAAAGTAAGACAGCTACACTGAAGTCAACTTTCTTTTCTGAGATCCAGGCGAAGTTGTTAAATCTATAGCTGTCACATTTGATGTTGGTATTGATTCATGAGGCTGGCACACTGAAAAGACTGTCAGCATCAAGGGATCCCACTGTTTAGCTATGCAAAGCTTGCTTTTAATCCCGTAGCAGGTTTAGGCGCTTCCTGCTTTGTGTGCAGTCCTCACTCTGCACAGCAAAGTAGCATAATGTCTAATGATCGAAATATTGAACTACACATGACTGGAAATAACAAGTAGGAAACTCTCTGGGGTTGCATCTCTGTCTCTCTCTCACTCTCACACACACACACACACACAAACACACACGCACAGAAAAAATGAAATATATTTTAGCAACTGGCAAATCACAACCAGATTTGTAGTTCCAATGATTTACTTTAGGATGAGATAAATGGAAAAATAAACAAAGGTGGGAACTACAATCTGCAGTTGAGCAGACGTTATATAACTTGTACTTGAGGGAAAACATACAGTAGCTGAAAATAAAAAAGGTACTCACGTAAAATAAGAGTGAAATATGACAGCTTCAAGGTCAGCCCACCCCATTAAGTCCTGCAAGGTCCCAAATCATCTGCAAAGTAGCTGCAAGCTACTTCTCCCCCGTCCATATCTTTTTCACAATAGTTTTATTATAGTTTTTCATTTGCCTTCAGTGTTGTATTTCCTTATCTTTCCAGACTCTAGGTCCCCAAGTAAAATAAGCTCAGTCATTGCAGTTGAAAACCCACAGCCTAACCTTATGTGCATCCGCATGTGATAAATACCCACTTCCACCCGGCAGCAGCAGAGGAAAGCACATGACTGTTGTTGTTACTGCTGCCAGATGAGCTACATATATTGACACTCACTGCTGAAAGCTGAGGAACTATTCCCTGTTTTGTTTCATGGCAGATTTGTTTACCAAAATGAGCACGCTGGCACCAGGATGACGACCCTGTTCGGTGCATTATGACTTTCTGTGCTTTGTTTTTTTGCCATATTGAGAAAATATTTTTATTTGTTCCAGTAACTGAAGAACTCTGTGAGAGAAACTGAGATTGTTCATCAAAATAAGTTATTTTGACATTAAAATTAATTGGTAAAGTGGTAATTTCACCTGTTGATCATATCAAGGTTCTACATTCTCAACCACCCATTCAGATGAACACCTATTTGAATTTGCGTGAATAAGGAAACAATTTTATTCTTACTGTATTATTCTGCCTGAATTTATTCTGTATATCCAGCACTCTTTCTACAATCCATTTATGAGTTTTTCCTGAAAATTAAGGGTTCAAGTTAGTGCCAAGGTAAAACCAGGAAACAAAAAAGTGAAAAGAATACAGGCCTGCGTCTGATGCATTTAGTGCTGTGAAAAGAAATCAGACAGAAAATGTAAAATTTCAGTGGCATTACAAAAAAAAATTAACTACTGCCTTAATATTTTTATATGGTACATATATATATTTAAATATGTGTACGTGTGTGTATGTGTGTGTGTGCTTGAAGACACGCTGAGTATTTGTGTAGACTTACAATCATCCAGGTCATGGTCATTCTCAAAGGCTTGAATGAAATGCAGTTGGACAAATGTTTCTTGTTTCTCTCAGATGTTTCTCATTCTCGTCAGAAAGATTTGTTATTTCCAGATACAAGAAAACTAAAAGGTCCAGCTGTCTTTGCCTTGGAGCATATCATAAGTACAAAAAAAGAAGAGACCATGGAGTATCCAATGCTGTCTCCAAATCATGGAATAATGCAAAAATGGCACAAAAAAAATAAAAAATAAAAAAAATAAAAAATAAAACGCCCAGTTCTTAAAACAAAAACAAAACAAAACAAAATCTTACACTTCTATGTTTCTGTTATTGAAATAATGATTTATAGGCTTCCTATGTAGTCATGACAGGATTATTTTTGACTGCTAATAGAGACATACCCTTTTTGTCAAAAGTTGACAACTTTCAGAGATCTTAATGATGTATAAAATACCACAGACACACAGCATAGCAGCTCTCTTTTTGAACTCATTTTTTCAGTTCTGTTCATATCAGCTGGTTCAGGAGGGTGGATTAAACAACTTCACTTCATTCTTCCTATTCTGTCAGATGTGCCTACTTTCAAATTCATTTTACAGCTTTGTGTTACAAGTTTTTAAAGAAGGTAAAACTTGATAACTGAACTCTGATCTGGGTCTGTGATGTCACATTAAACTGTAAATCTGGACAACTTGTTTAATGACCCCCCCCCCCAAAAAAAAAGTGACAGGGCTTCAAATCAAAGTTTTTGACTTGGCATTTTCTTGATTTACCCAACCATATGAAATAAAAAAAAATCTTTCACAACATGTCCCCTATTCAGTACCTTAAAATGCCTGCAGGGAGATGGAGGGGGTAGCTGATGGCATTAATCCGTGGACTGCCACAACACAGACCTGAGTTTGAACATTCAGTGTTGGGACGAGAGACTGGTTCTCAAATGCTGCGCATCACTGACATTCTTCAAATCAGCCAAGTGCCAAGATTTTCATCCACACATTATTGTTCCTGCTTCCTCCTGTTCAGCCTCATGTGGAGGGTTACAGCCTATCCAAGCTGTCATCGTAGAAGGGAGGGGAACATTACATCCTGGACAGGTTGCCAGTCCATCACTGGGCCACACTGGGACAGCTATGACAAGCAACCATTTATGTACACTTACTCTGACTGGCTCACTGTGGAAAGTCTATCACCAGTGGAGTAACATATGTTTTTTTGGACTGGGGCTACAGCTGTGCTGCCTGCCAAGTTGTCATATGCAACAAACCTAAATAGGCACCCTCTGTTTGCAGGACTGGTATAATTAGCATGTTCCCAGATTTAGGACTATCACATGAGGTGTAAATTATCATCTTTCACACACATGAGGGCTTTATCTTCAACGAAGACAAAAAATTGCATAAAACGTGTAATTTTCATGAACAGAGATGAGATTTTAGGGATTTAATCACTAGCTGGAGACAGACAACTGAGGGATCTAGAAACGGCAGCTATGCAGAATGCACATATTGGTTTGCATAAGAATTTGGGAACATTAAATAGAAATAAATGATAACTCAAATATCTGAACTAACAGTCTGAAAAACAGCTTTAAAAAAGGGTGAGACTGCAGTGTGAAGATCAGATGAATAATTTAAAGCAGCTCAGAATACATTTGTTCATATTAAACATGATAACAGCAGAGCTTTAAATAGTGCTACGGAAAATTCCAGGTTTGACAGCAGATAGCAGGTGCGACTTTGATATATAGGTGTGGGAGGAAATCAGCATCGACTTCCCTAAGACAGTATTTCAAGTGCACCAGAATCTTCACTATTATGCCTGGATTGTGGTAACGTTCATCATCAGTCTAATATTACCCTGATGCACTCCTTCCTCATTATTTTGTGCTATTAAATGGTAAATAAAACAATTTTGCCAACTTAAATCAGTTGTGTTTTTCTTTTAACCTTTTTCTATGAGTTCCAACTTTTTTTCCCTAACAAACTCCTACGCATAACATCGTTTGGAGATTATGACATTTCTTGTCAAAAGAAAGACACATTGTGTCAGCCTAGAAATCTACATCTGCTGCTAAAAAATTTAAATTAGCTTTGCAGGTCTGTCTTGCCACCATCGGTTGGAGCTCATTAACTAGGGGAGCCTATCAAATCGGTTTGTCCTTGCAGAGAGAGCCTCTGGTTGGGGTTGACATGATGACAACGGAGCAACAATGTAATCTGGATGTAGACAGTGTAGATGGCTGCATCTGAGGATTAACAACCATTTGAATCGACGATTTGGTATCGACGGTTAAAGATTCTTACTTTTTCTTCAAAAACTGAACAGAAGACGGCACTCAAACCATTCCTTTGAAAGGTAGACATATTTGCTGTTTTGCCCACAGGCTACAGTAAAAGTTTAATTTACTCTTCTGCACAGCACACTTCCGTTGAGGCATCTCCGTAGATCTAAATACGTTGTTTGTTGCTCTGATTTGTCACCAACTCTGTGCAAAAACAGTTTAATAAACAACCGTTGATGCTGCGCTTTGGATCAGGAGGCCCTACGGATTGTTTTCAGACCCTACACCTTTCTAGATCTGGGTCTGATCAAACATTATGTGGTCATTTTTGAAGGAGTTTGTGGAGAAGCTGAATTGTTTTGCTACTGTTTGTGACATAAATATTTCAGTGCTCCATAGACACGCACGCGCTGAAAAAAGCTGAAAATAACCTTTGCTTCAGGTTGCTAATATGTTTTTCTGCTAATGTGTTATATTTGTATAGTGAAAGACTTATTCAAGGGTTAGTTATTTTATTCACTGTTTTATATATTTTTTAATTATTATTCATGTGTTGGCAAGGTAACTTTATGGCAAACTGAGGCCATCCAGAGTGCTTTTCATGGGCAAATTATTACATCAGAATGATTTAAATGATAAAAGCAAAGCTATGAAGATAGTTTGTCTAAATCTATTAAAGCAAAAGAAATGCATGATAAAAACATGAATAAAATATATATTTTTTAAAAAGTACAAGGAACAATAACAATTTAGGTCAGTTATAGTGCAGTAAGCTAATTAAGCAGAAGAACAGCAACATTTTCACTTTAAAAGTAACTAGAGGTTGGGCACATTTATTAAAAGTTTTAGCTAAATGCATATTCATCCTGTTTTTTTCTTATTTGAGGTTCTACCAGTTAACTGTCCCCTAAAATTTGAGAGCCCTCCATTTTGTCATATCCTACAAAAAAGATCAGAAATGTATTGTGATGCTATGTTGTGTAAGTAACTTTTTAATTGATTTAATTGGTCATATTGTCGTGGTTTTCTTGATTGATTATCACATTTCTAGCAATTTTAAATTTCTTTCATTTTGTGCAAGTAAAGGTACTTTTGATTTGTATGTTACATTTCAATTTGTGTTTTCAAGTCAGTTTTGCTGTGAGTGTGTGTGTGTCTGTGTGCGGTGGTGGTGGTGGTGGGGGGGGGGGGGTGCCAGAACCCCATATAATCTGTGTGGCATTGAATATTCCTTTTGTGAATGTATGTTTACATAATGTTTATCAATGAGTGCATGATAAATAAAACGTGAAACATGTGAAGGTGTTTGGGTTCTACTCTTTTTTTTTGTGTTAAATATCTTACCAAAAAAAAAAGAAAAGACATAAAGGAAGAATTCAATAAATAAATCAAACTGCAATACTAAAGTGTTTACTGGCTCAGCTGAGTTCGCTTCCTGTCTGCTGTGATGCTGGCTCATGCACTGAGGTAAACATTTGCTAATATTAATTTCAGCTTGTCCTGACATTATCTTGTTATCGTGTGGTCGTGCAGCTGTTTGTTTGAAGTGACTTCACAACTTTTTTCTGTGTTCCAGCAAAGCAATGATATATTTATATGATAATGAAAACAAAAATAAAGACACCATCTCAGCTAGAATGGATTATGCAGATGATGCGGCAAGTTTTATTGCTCTAAAAGCTGACTTTCATGCCTTACAGAAATGCAATGCAAACCGCAAACTGCCTTGAAACTCTGGTGAAAAAAATTTACACACAAATCTATACACCATGGATTGTTGTGGTAAGAGTTCAGCAGTAATGTTAAGTGTATCTGACTTGTAGATACTGGGCTGAAACCCGTTGGAATGCTGGATCATTTTATCGTGCAGATACTGGACTCATCCCATGTTTCATCTGCAACAAGGCACTCGCTGAGCTGCCTCACATAAATAAGACAATAATTAATATTATCCCAGTATCTGGAACATGTGCAGTCATCAGTTTTACTGGCGCTCAATGTGTTCAGTAAATGCTTCATCTTACGAGAGAAAACATTCATGTCTTGTGATTGTGAAGTTAATGATACGCTTGAGGCACCGAGAGGTTATTTTTATGCAGTTTGTTTGAATATTAACCAACATACTGCATTGGAAAAAAGATTGAAAAAAAAAAGAAAAATACAACACTGAAAATGTAAAACTCAATGGAAAAAGCTGAACGTCCAACATTGCAGTAACAGCAGCAGTCTGATGCAAAGTCAAATAAACTACAAGCAGGACTTATATTTTTAAAATGGTTAGAGTCTGGAAATATGGGATCACCTGAGAGGAGCATTAACTCTATCACCACAGCCGGTCTTCAGGACCTGCCTGGACTGTCTGTTGACTCTGCAGTGTGTGCAGAT
Organism: Zenarchopterus dispar; assembly: GCA_028564865.1. NCBI lineage: Eukaryota > Metazoa > Chordata > Actinopteri > Beloniformes > Zenarchopteridae > Zenarchopterus > Zenarchopterus dispar. The sequence continues at coordinate 1,675,715 of JAOWBL010000018.1, forward strand.
TAAACAAATGTAAACACTAAATCATTACTTCAAGTCTTTTAATCTGTTCCCAGATGGTAGTTGTTAACTCACTATTTGTCCTCTCAAACAGGACTGTGAGATATACCTTTCATCACGAGATGCAGCGTGGATGTTGGGAAAAGAGGTACGTGGTGTAATAACTTTTCTGTCATCCTGATGCGAACCAAACTGATCAGTAAACATGATAAAAATGAGCATGACTGTCACTGGATTTGCAGCCTATGTTCTTTCTTTATTTTCAGTCTTTGTCATTTCGTGCAGGAATTTTCACCTCGTCTTGTTGAGCAATGTGTGGACTTCTTTGGCAATGATGTGCTGCTCAACATTGCCACCACCACAGAAACGTAAATGACCTTAGCCAAGGGAAATGATGCAACCCAGTACAATCACAGAGCCTGGCTTTTGAACTTGTGCCTGATCGGTCTGGTTGGTTCTTTCAGCCTCTCGTCTGGAGTTTACGCAACCCATGTCTTCCAAAGGAAAAAAAAAACAAAAAAAAAACGAGATCCAGAATACTACATGTTTCTACTGCATGATGGTCCCCCCTAGATGCCTCAGATCCAAGTGAAGTTGATGCCTTCTGCGCCTTCTCTTCCCTTTTGCATTTTTGCTTCATCTCTTAGGTGTTTCAGTGGACAGACGGTACAGTATTGACTGTATTAGTCACCTGCCCAGGCCTGTGCCTCGCCAATCCCTGTAACACCTGGAGTTTACAAGAGCAAAAAAAATATTTTCTTTGCTCCACTTCATGTAAAAGCACCTCTATCGCCACATCTGAAAAATGTTTGTCCTTATCAATGTGCGCCTGATCCACTGGTAGAGATGCACAAAGAGGATGCATCTTTACACCTTACATGACTGTGGGGATTTATGATAATGTTCTGTGTGAACGGGGGACCAGTTTGCAGCCGACTGCCAGACATGAGCAAGCAGATGTACTTATGATAAAATCCGAGTTTTACGAAGTGCTCTTGAATCTGGAGTAGTTTTTTTTTTAATAAGAAGGTGATTTATGTGTAAATCTACTCACAGATTTAAGATGATTCAATGAATGATGCTCATCATCTGTTAACATTTTAACAATTTTCTCATCCATCTGTTGATAAAGTGTAAATCCTGTGCCTGTTTTTGTTATTGAAACGCTCAGCTTTTTATTAATACTACTTTTGCTTTCTTTTATAACTTAATCATCATTGCTTCGAATTGTTAATATCATCTGTTTAGAACAATTATGTTTATGGCTCATTTCAGTATTAGCATTAAATTATCCTTGCACCAACTATTTTAGAAAGTGTTGCATGCCTCAAATTTAAAAAAGGATGTGCTTTAATGACTGAAATTAAATTAATGAGAAAAACATGAAATATCTTGGGTTCATCCCATCTGTAAAGAAATAAGTTCCTTTTTAATTTTTTTTTGTTTGACTACCTGATCAAGAGAAAAGAAAAAAGATTAATATATCCTTTGTGGAGAGAGATTTACAGTGCAGCATTTACAAGCAAATATCTTGTAATCTGACAGAAAATGTCTAATTAGCCGCACTGATGGACTGCGTGTCCACTGTATAGAAATTAGAACTTGTACAAAAACAACTAGAGGGGTTGTAGAAACAGCAAGTATTTCACCAAAAGTGTCTACAGGGTTTTACAGAAAACACAATTTTATGTCCCTCCTGGAGATCCACACAACTCATCTGAGACGGACCAATTTTAATCAGTGTAACTGATTTTTTTTTTTTTTTTTTTTTTACTGGCTCAGATTTAAAAAAAAAAAACAAACAAACAAAAAAAAACTTATCTTACAGCAAATATGAAATGATTCCCTGCCAAGAATGTAACAGCAAGTGCAGGCCAGGAGATGAATGTGGTTAAGTCACAGTACAATGTTACCTTTAGACAGTTGGCACAGTCTATTGTCTGATATGTTGGCTGTAAAGGCAAAATAAAGGCAACCCATGATCTATTAACATGCATGGCCAATATGCAATTAACAGAGGTGTTTGAGGGCTGTTTATCTAGCAAAAAGAAAATAGAGAAGTGATAACCAAAGCAGGGTTCCAGTAAAACGCAAAACTGGGATTACAGTAGAGTTTATTTCCTACGAGTGCCCTACCTGCAACTGTGAGCACAACTCTTCTGCAGTTTAAGTCAATTTATTTAAAGGAGTAGCTGCCTTGAGTAGTTTTTGTTGTAAGCTCTATTTTTTTTAATACAAAAAGAAATTGTCACTGACTGCGATGAAAGGTTTGGAGTCATCTGATGGCAGCGTTCAGCTTTTTGATTGTGTTTCAACAGTGTCAAGAAACATTCCTTGCAGGATTGTTAAAAAAAAAATCTATTCAAGTCGTACAAACCGTTGATTTATAATTTCAGACACACATTGACACAAACATGTAAGACTGAATCTTTTCCCCGAAAAGAAAAGAAAACTGCATGTACAATAGAATAAAATATTTTCTTGTTCAAAGCCCGATCAATTCTCTGAGATTAAAAACAGTGGGAGCATCATCATCCAAACTCAGGATGTAAAAATGAGGGTAAGAAAAATATCTGTATAACCCGCTGCCACTCTTAAACTGTTTGTGTGACTGGTCTTTTAAAAGCCCCATGTAGGGTATTTGCGCAGCGGAAGCTAAAGAGAGGCTTATCTTTGCTTTGTCATGTGTACTTTGTGAATTAGCCTGGTCTTCATGTGGCCATTTGATGGACTGGAGACCAGTCTAAGATCTACCCCACCTCCACCTGGTGACAGCTGGAAACAGGCTCCAGCCCCCGCCATGATTCAGCTAGCATGGAAAATGATGGAATGAATGTGAAACATTTTTGTGGCAGTGTGACAGCCATGGCAGTCTGTTTTTCCGAGGCTTCCTGGCTCTGCTCTTTGCCGCAGGTGCTTCTGGCGGCCCCACTTGCTGGGCTGCTGCGCCGTGCCCTTTTTTTATTGTGTATCTGGCCAGATTTCCTGTTGGTCATGGAGCGCTGCCTGCTCCTGATTGGCTGATTGTGAAGAGCATAAAAGCCAGTTCAGAGCAGAGTGGTGTTTTTGTTTCTCTCCCTTTCAGCTTAACATCCATGTGGCTCTCAAACCGCCCCTCACCTCCATCTCACTCTAAAACCTGGTTCCACATTTCATTATTTCAGTTTTTCTTCTTCATCCATTCATCTACTAACATGAACTACAAAGAACTATGTGAGCTTCCAAAGATGGGGAGTAATCCATTTGTCCAAGTAAGATTAAAGCAGCGTCTTCAACAAAGTGAAGATGTAAAACCACAAAGAAAGTATTTAGCTTGGGGGAGTGGGGGTGGAGACTGCCAACAATGGGACATAATTAGATTTAGTTTTAGAGAACAGGCTCATGTTTTCCATCAGTCTTGTTTTATTGGTCAAAAAGGCAGAATTATAAAAGGGATGTGACAATTATAAATTACACCCTCAATTTTTCATTGTTTGAGAACTACTCTGTCCAAGATTTCCTGCTGTTTTATGAACTGAAATTTATAAAACAAAAGCCTTCGGGGCTTTGCATAGTTACATGTTCTTCTTGATGATTTTAAACAAAAGCCACAAGGCAACAATGGCCACGATGAGGCATGATGCTTTAATGTTTTCTTGCTGCAAGCCCAGTTGACTCAGAGCATATGCTGTGTTTGTATTCTAATGCCCTGGTTTTTATGAAAAAAAAAAACTTGGATCTGTGAGAAAGTGTGCAGAATCAAGCATGAGCAAGCTGTGTCTTGACAGCAAAGCACCACTGGCTGGTTTTGCACAGAATGAGCTGGATACAAATCTAGAAGGGACGGCTTGTGTTTTCTGCTATAATGGCACGCACACTGAGCAGCGATGTTGTCCTGTCTGTACTTCTGACACAAAAACACTTTGCATAATTGTCGGCAGCCTGCGAATCCTGCACAAAATAGGTTGCATCATCCTCTTCACATTTCACTGAAGCTCAGCCTAAAATCTAAGGAAACGACTGGTTTGAGTGTTTGTGTTGTAGAGTGATGTTGTACCATTTATATTAAAGCTCATTATCACGCCAAAGCATGCATTACAGGCACTAAAACAATCTCACCATGTCATGTTTAACCACTTCTATCAAGGACATTCCTCAAAATAGAGCTTTTTTAATGGGGTTAAAGTAAAGAATGTTTTTATAATTTGTATGAGACATCTGCAAGGGTCTGTTTTAACAGAACAGAGAATAATCTGACCAAGTAGATTTGTATATAGGTCCACAGGTGTCAAAACAGAAATAGGCCCAACATATGATGAATTATGTATAGAAAGTATGTGAAACAGATCCCGACATTAACTAAAAGAAATGTCACAAATTGCTCTTTTTTTTTCTTAGCACTTTATACAGGTGTACAGGTGTACCAGGAGTCCCGTAAAGTCAGGAAGGTTATGATCCCTCATCTCCAAGGTAAAAGTTCAGAAAATTACACAGATATTTCTATTCTCACAAAACTTCACATTTGAACATATCCATTTATGCCTGGGTGATGCAGAACATGACAGGAAATGGTTCATTTTCAATAAACAAGCAGGTACACTAATCTAGCAGGCATGGAAAAAATGAAACAACCCCAGGAAGTTATTTCAGGGGTTAGTTCTACATCCTTGTATTTCTATGTAAGCCCGATTGAGGGATGTTTGAACAGACCATAAAAAGTCAAGTTTTAAAAACATTACAGTGGGAGTTATCTGACTGAAATGCTACAACTTTCAATTTCTAGAAACCAGCATGGGATTTTTGTTTATTTTGGCCCAAGGGGGCCTCATAAGTGCACATTGCCTGCATTCCCTACATATACAATTTATGTTTCATTTTAAATTTCAGGGACACACATATGACCAACTCAGCTTTGTGTAAAAAAACACTTGAGATTGGGAGAGTAAACTTTAAACTACAGACTGAGCACTCATGAACCAGAGACAACCTACTCAAATGAAAACACAAACATAATATTGAATTTCTGTGAAAAGATTGTTCTTAAGTTTGAGGAGTAAAGGGAAAACAAAACTTATAATGGAAGAAGTTGTCAAGTTAATGAAAGTAGGTATTGTAGAGTTAGAACGAGAACTCTTGAATATAAACTCAGTAAAAAGCTTAGCAACAGCAAAGTGAGAAATCAGATCATCATTTTCAGTCATGTTTGTTTTATCTGAGAAACCTGGATACTGTTTATTTGACAACACCACCCAAAAATACTTATACACCTCACAGACCTCTTTTTTCCCCCGTGAGGTTACAATGATGTCTAAGATAAGAAGCCATTGCTGAAACTCGATACAAATCCAAAAACAGGTCCACTTTCAGAAACAAATGCACATTCTGTGTGTAATTCATCTCATTATGCTTTTCTTTCCGTTTCTCACAGTAAATTATCAATCAGAGTTTTGGTCATTAGTGTCTATATACACCATAAACAGCCAGCTCTTAATTTAATTCAGAAAAGATTCGTAAATAATTTGCCATTATGAGTTATATTGCATTGTAGCATAATATCACACACTATCTAAAGAAATGTACCCATATCTCTGCGTACACCTGCCTGTAACATTTTCGCTTCAAAATAAATTCCACCTCCTCGTTTTCCACTTTGAAATCCATCAAAGGTATTTCATTTCGCCTCCCTTCATAGAGACACAAATGCAGCTGGATGAAGAAGGTCAAACAATAGAAGCTGGAAAAGTAACATCACCTTTATTGCATCCCCCAAACAAGTGTGTGTCCTCAGTGCAGTGGTCTGTGGCAGATTTTAATCAGCTCCTCACCTCTGCTCCAGCATGATGCACGCCACAGGAGTGGTTCAGACCAGACACATAAGTGACACAGAAGAGCTCTTAATGGCACTGAAAGTGGCCAATGATTCAGGACATCAATTATCAACAGAGGCACAGTGTGAACACTGTTAACTGTGTGGCATCTCAAACCATGGGAGCAGAGTGTCTATTCCCACTCTTACAGGGAAGATGATTAGAAAGGAATTTATTTTAGTGGCTGATTAGCACTTGTTGCAGACACCTAATTATGCTCACGGTGTATGTCACTATGAAATGGGCTTGACGCAGCACTGTGACTTTTAAAATAAAACAAATCAAACCCTGATATACCTGCAAGTGCTAATGTGCGTTCCCTACTGCTGGTGAACTGCAGCCGCACTCGGAGCCATCGCGCTCATCTCACTGTGTCAGCGTTTGCTGCAGTGGCTGCTTTGCAGTCAGATCAGAGAGGGTATCTCCACTTAACACCAACTCCCAGCATTCAAACGATAAACAACAGTCTCCCACTGAAGTCTTAGATGCTTCTGCTCAGCATCCACAGAGGAGTTTTAAAAAGTACTTGGGTAATGAGGCTGTACCAATTATTTTTTTGGCTTTTTTGTTGTTTTGGGTTTTGTAAGAAATTAGGATTTGCTGTTTATATAAAGATATACTATTCAGTTAGGAATGTTTTTCCTTTTATTTGTAGTTCTGGTTTGGTCTCAGTCACCTTATAAAAATGATCGGTTCTTATATATATATATATATATATATATATATATATATATATATATACACACATACACACACACGCACACACACAGCTGGAGTAAGGGTGGAGCTTTACGTTGGAGGGTTAGGTGTGACTGAAAGCAGCTCTGCAGGACCAC
>JAOWBL010000018.1:1698463-1712643 GCA_028564865.1 Zenarchopterus dispar
GATAGATAGATAGATAGATAGATAGATAGATAGATAGATAGATAGATAGATAGATAGATAGATAGATAGATAGTTTTCTCTAACTGTTTTTCAATTCTTTGTTCAATTTTTTAACTATCTATAGGGAAAATCTAGTCAATAATTTACTTGATAATGTACAATATCTCTGCTGAAAACAAGTTTTACCATGTTGGTCTTTTCAATATAACTCTGAGAGCACGATGATGCTAAAAACTGATCATTTTATTGATCTCATGACCACCTGCTCCCCACCCCCACTTGCCACCTCACACAGAAAAAAAAACTTTTACTTAAATTAGATTTGACGCAGTGTGCAAAGGTTGAAAAATTTCTGGAAACTTTCCACATTTTTAAAGGATGCAGTAAATTCAAAGCCCTTTCAATTTTAGTAGCATTCCAAAAAAAAAAAAAAAAAAAAAAAAAAATTAACTAATCTACCAAGCACCTCGGGGGATATAGGGCTACTCATTTTATCACTAGAAATAAACAATATTTAAATCAGGAGAAGTTTCTGAAAACAACAGAATCAGGTTAGTTCAAAGCCTGTGTTCAAAGCCTGCCTTCACCAATAAGATAAAGATAAGAGAAGTAAGATAAAGTGGCTGGAGAAAATTGAAAAAAGAAAATCAGGCCAAAAGCATATTGTTTTGGAGATTAAAACTGTTAGAATTGTAACTTTAATATGACTTGGTTAAAAAAAAAAAAAAAAAAACATGGTTGGGTTTTAATATCACTGATTCTGATACTAAAAGCATTTACAAATAAAATATCCCTTATTCTAATTTTAGAGGCTTTATTGTGTGTGTGTGTTTTTATGTATAACTTTTAGTGTCCAAGTGTATTGTGTATTGCTCCAGATCTTAAATATGGCAAAGATTTTCATCAGAACGCAACATGTTCTTATCTTTAAAATATGTAAATAACAGTCAAAATGCTGCTGCACCAGCGCATTGAAAGCTTGTCATTTCACAAACACATGCAGCTAAGTGTGCTGGAGAATCTCCTTAGTGTGCAACCTCTTTCATTCTGAAGGAAACCTGGCAGAGGATTCCTTCTGAGGGATGTGAGACCCGGTGGATGCAGCCAACCTAAACAACACATTATACTGAGAACCAGTACGTCTACTACAGTTTGGGTTAGAGCTATGAATTTTCTTGCCAGGCTACAGCTTGTGTGGTTTTCCACTTTGTCCTCATTTGTTTGTTTGCTACCCTACAGTGAAAACATCGAAAGGTGTGTTGGTTTATTTTTCTTTCGATATATTGCAGAAGGTAGAAAAATTTCCAGTCGGTGTCTGAGAAATCATTCACTACCAAGTTTGACTCGGCCTTCAACCCATTGTGAAGTCATGAACTTCAAATCTCTCCTGGCGCCACAAATCCTGACCCACAGAAGGTTCTTGATGGATTTGTGGGATTCCTTTTATATATGCAGATATTCGATACAATTATTAATCACTGAAATGCTTTATTCTTTTGTGACAGAGTAACTAATTACACAACTTTAAATTCATAAAAAAATATGCTGTGTTAATTTTTACAAAGTTAAACTTTTGCTGGTCCTGCTCATGCATAAAAAACTGCAATCAGCAAGTTTGCGTTTGAGACTCTCTCGTAGCTGTTTCATCAGCGCTGAATCACAAAATCGAGTTGTGCAGAATTAACTGGCTGCTCTGTGTGTTTATTTTTCCAAGTGTCCTGTGCCATGAATAAAGAGGTGCATTATTTATGCTTCCCAAGTTCATACACCTCAAAATCCCTGAAGTCATTATTTAGTGAAAAACACACATACTGAATGATGTCAGCCCGGACTGTATATACACAAGATAATCGCTTGATCATTATCATTCTTGTGTTGTAGCCTATGAGATCACATCTCATATCCCATCTGTACCCACTGATGTAATGTTTTTATATTCTTTGGAGTATTCATTTTGTGCACAGCTCAGCAGTTCATTACTTTTGGTATGTGTGTTTATTTCTTACTACATGTAAGCAATTAAAACCTAGGAGTCTTAGTAGTTTGTCTAAATTAATAAATTCAAATAAACTATTATCTGAGGTAATTTTGTTGCAAATATTAGACTAAAGCTTCTATTTTCACTACCATGTATTTACCACCAAGCTTAACAGCTGCAAAAGTATCTGTTAAGGCCCTTCCAGTCATTATTTCTTTTGTTGCAGGGATTGTATAATGAAGTAGCTGAATTCACCACCAGACAAAGTGCAAGGATCACTATGTTTCTGATTTCTGAGAGGAAGAGGAGTGAGGAAGGGCTGCTTTGACTCCTGCCAAACTTCAAAATCTCTTAATCAAGATTTCAGTGAGCTTCTTCAAGCTGGAATTATATATCTTCCATTACTCAGTCATTTGAGTATAATTTTTTCTCCTTTTTGTGCAATTAAGCTGTCTTCTTGAATTTATAATGTAGTTGTTTTCCACTTATTTTTCCCTCAGTTTTCTTCCCAGTTAATTTTGGCATATTTTCTCGGTTACATACATCATAAGAGCAGCGGCGCAGTGTTACCCGCTGATAAAAAGGCTGCTCTGCTGAAGTGTAACTTCGGGATGTAATGAAAATGCAAATGACAGTCTTTATTTTCTACTAATTGTAAGTAATGTAACTGGAGATAATGTATAAATTATATACTCAGTCTTGTAATCGGTTTTAAATTGGTTTTGTTTCTGGACTTGCAAGATGAGTCGGCAGCAGCAGAACATAATGTATTCTACTGGAAAAAAAGAAGAAAGAATCATATGTGATAATGGAGATGAAGATTATAAAGTTGCTAAAGCATAGCGTATCTTTTATTGCAAGCGGAGAAGGTGCAGATCATCCAGCTTCTGTCAAAGCAGTTCTGACCTAAACATTAACAAACACTATACTAAACTGTTGAATGCAGATTCATCCTGATATTCCTCTCCGTCTGTATCATTGTGTCAGATACGGGAGACCGAGTGGAAAAATGCACCAACAAATGGAATATCTATATTTTTCCTTTTACGTGTAGTGCTTTTTGCTCATAGAGTGTGTACTGGTAAGTGTTTTGTTGAGAGTTGTGTTGCCCAGTATTTTCGATACTGACCTTAGACATTTCTGTCCTGTGTTGAGCAGCATCCAGCCTTCTCTAGCCCAGGTCCTCAAGGCCCACCACCCCGCTTGTGTTCGATATTTCCCTCTTCCAGCACATCTGATTCAAACAAAGGTCTACAAGAATCTGCAGACTTTGATGATGATCAGTTCATTTAATTCAGCTGTGTTGGACCAGGGGATCATCTAAAACATTCAGGGCACAGCACAGTTCAAAGGAAGTCTCAAGGCTGCTCAAATAGCCAAAAAGAACATATAATGGGCTAAACAGAAATGTCTCTACCAGAAAGGCAAAGCCTGTAGATTAAAAAAAAAAAAAAAACAGGAAACAAAACAGTAATGTTATTTATCAGCCCTTTCATGAAAGAACTGGACTTTCCTATGAGCTAAAACTTTATTTACATGTTTTTCTAACATGAAAAAGAAGATAAATATCTCTTGGCTAGCTCAATCCAAAACAACACAGCAATACAGCTTTAAAGGAAAACTATGTCTTTTGAGGGGCATGAGCTAACCTTTTAAGCAGTAGTTGAAGGTTTCGTGAAATATGATATCTGGTTGTGATAAAAGTTTTGCCCAGTAGTCAGTTGACTTATCTTAGTACAAAGACTGGAAACAGAGAGGAACAGGCTGGCTCTCTGTAAAGTGATAAAATGTATTTAATGGATCCTCAAAGCTTTGGTTGCCTGGCAACAGCTAAAGAGACAAGGGGTGGCGAAAGAGAAGATTTTGTTATTTTTGGAATGAGAAGATTTTCCAAATATTCTAATAGTTACAATAACCAGTTGCTATAGCTGGTACTTTTTCTATGATTTATAAATGAGCATGATATTAATTATTTGATCAAAACAAAATAAAAAATTGATTTAAACTTCTGATTTAATGTTTGCTTTGATACAATATTTAGAAAATAAACTGCACATTTGTCTTGAGGCCGAGGTTGTCACTTATGTTACAAAACAAAGCCCAAATACTGAAATTTCATGGCAGTTTTATTTGAAATGAATCATTTCTTGGCATCTGAGGATTTGTAGTGAATATTATACGGTTCCAAACAGAAACCGCACTTTCTCTGGAAACACCATAATCTGGATGCATTTAATTTCTTAGTATTCTTCAAAGAAATAATGATTAAACACCCACTGTCCTAAATCCAGCTTTTTGCAGGCATAGATGACAAATTTACAAGAGTTTCACTGCAGTGAAGTATTCCCTGTTTTTTAAACATCAATCAAGCCCCACATGTGCGTGGAAATGGTGCCAGCAAAGGTCCCAGCTTTGCCGTCTATTAGTCATAACTGTCTTTTCTCTACATGGTGAGTCAAAAGATGTGAGCTAGTCTGTGAGGCAGCAGCTGCACATGGCTGTAGGGTAGATAACCACGATTAGAAACAGATAGGACTTTTGGAAACTTTAAAACTAAAGCTATTTCAGATTTGAAAATACAAATTCAAACGTGTGAGTCTTTGCATGTATGTGTGGTAGAGATTGATTGTCTTACCTGACAATTAATTTCATATGGATTCAATAACGTTACAAAAAACAGCCCTCTAGAAATAAACCTAACATTCCTAAATATAGTCAAAATTGTCTTTTTTTCAAGCAAAAATATTTCTGCTGATCAGACAAGAAAAAAAATTCTTGTCTAGAATTCTAAGAAGCAAATAGTCTAAAATGGTCTTATTGTCTTGAAACTAGACATGTTTACTTTCTTAGAAAGGAGTTTCTGCAGTGAGCATTCAATAAAATATTCAGTGTATCATCAAAATCAAACAAAAAGAAGAAAATTGAACTCTTTCCCCACAACTGTCACTTAATGAAAACAAAAAGACATATTAGGATTTCAGTTTTTCATCAACATTAATTGTAGTTTGACAAACAGACCAATGCATCATACGGTTCAAGTTTACAATGAGAACCCTCTGTGTGGAAAGATCTGATAATCACTACATGGGAAAACATTAAAATTGGATCCACATTGGCACCGAAGGGCAGAGGTTCACATGAGGCTTTCATCCTGTGAGTAAAAAGAACACATTACCTATGTTATAGCATTTTCCAAAGTAAAACTCAATTACCAGTCATTCTGAAATATCTTTTGTAATGACATTGACGTTGAGTGTGCGAAAAAAAAAATTGATTTGTCCTTGGGACGTTGTCTCATACGGAAAAGAAATGGCTTCATTAGAGAAGCGGGCACACTGGGAGCTTGGTATGTGGAGCAGGAACTAATAGAAAAAGGGAAGGAGGAATAAATAAATTCCAGTGGAATAAATAATAGTAAGCATAACGGAAACAGCAGTAACAAGAGCATTATGTTAGAACTGTAAGAATGACAAATGTGAGTATTTGAAATACATGTATGCTTCTTGGGGAGACAGAGATACCACAGTATCATATGCTGTATCAAACAAACAATATCTGGGCCTGCTGGACAAGGCATTTGCAAGGCAATATCTGGTGATAAATCAAATTTATGAAAACAAACTACCTCCAGTAGATGAAAAAATTGATGGTTTAATTAAATTATTTAATTCTCACCTCATGCATGCTCAGGAAAAGGGATTATATCAAAGTGAAGATCAATCTGTTGGGTTCCTTGGCCTGGTTTTTATTTATGAACATGGAATTTTAATAGATTGAATTAGTTTATAGATAAATTATAGTGAATTGGATTTTGTTGGAATGTAAATCAGTTATAACCTGACTGAAATGAAATGCATTTAATTGGACTTCACTGAACCAGTTTACTTTCTGTGTGGAGTGCTTTGGAGATGACTTTTATTGTGAATTGGTACCATAAAAATAAACTGAATTTAATTAAAATGTTATTTCATGGCAATTCACACAAGCTTTCACCACAAATGCAGTGCATCTAAGATGTTGCCCTGAGGAAAAAGGTAGTTAAGATATCCATTCATAGACTCACATAGCTAGGAGTTTTGTTGGAGTTGAAGTTATCTATAAATTAGCCATAAATATAAATGGATTCAGTTTACATGGGTCTGCATGTAGAACAGATTTCTGGGTGTCAAAATGTCCACCTGCCCATGTCTGAACAATAGCTATAAAAAAATATATACATATCACAAGCCCTCTCATGCCAAATCGTCAGTTCATAGTGAAATAAAGATTATAATATGTTCTATCTTTTACATTTACTAGCTTACCTGAATACACTTTTTTTTTTTTGCCTGGTATACAGATTTGAAACGGTCCAGAAATCCTGTCACACGTAAAAACAGAAATGGCTTAGATGCGTTTCAGCAGCGAGCAGTACACTCAGAAAGTCCTACTCACTTCATAAACTTTCCATGAGCCACAGGAGCAGAGAGGCAGTACATATAAATGGCTGAACCAGGAGCTCTGCAGATACTAGATGCATCACTGATGCATTGTTTGAGACTCCTAGGATGAGGTAGTGCATCTTCACCCTTGGCTCGGGCCCTGCTGCACTATCTAAATCTTTTCCCTGCAGTCTGTCAAAAAGTACAAAGGATTTGCTGACTCACAGAAGCAAGTGACAGATGGATAGGAGCATAGTGAATACTGGAAATCCTCTTTTTGGTATATTTTACAAAACCTGAGTTGTGGACAAACATTACGTAGACCTATGAAGTTATAACTGTATGTAACCTTTCACTCACTAGTTTACTGTGCATTTTGTGTCTGTTCAGATACATATGGTGTTGTTATCAACACACACACACAAAAAAACATTATGAGAGAGCTTTAACCGCCTTTCTTGAACTGCTGTAAATAAAAGCTTCCACATTTTATGTCTTGCATCGCATTCTGCATCCTGCGCGCTTGAAACAAATGGCTCTCCACATACCCTCCCTCACATTTCCAGCTGCGAGAGCACATCTCCAGCTGGAAATTTCCGGCTGTGAAATGCTTGTGCGAACACCGCGCGCCAGAAAGCATCCAGAACAAATTGTCTGCACGTTCTCCTGAACCTCTCCGGTGTTCATATGTGAAGATGGAAAATGGCTCTGGACGCCTTGGACGGAAGAGTTATTTCGTACTTATTTTAATAGTGAAGATTAAACATAAATAACACACAGCACAATTAAGGAAAACAGGCTTGAAATGTTTATGGCATGCGGTCTACCAGTTAAGTAGACTGCAGGTAATTATTGCTTTTGTAAAAGCCAATGCATGTTTTAATGAACAAATAAATAAACCACTACTCTTGAACACTTAACAGCAGAAATGAGCTGGAATTTGCTTCTTTTGGAAAACTGATGGCAAGCATGTATGCATGTGTAAGTTTTGTTTGTAAAACTGGGGACGGATGCATGGGTTGGGCCACCAACAAGCAGCAATCATCCCTCTATGCTTTGAAGACCTGCTTTAACCCCTATTCTGCTCCGAATCATACTTTCAATCAAGTGCTGAAGCACGGTAATCTTTTTATTTATTTATTTTTTGCTCAGGAAGGTTCCCATCAAAGTACAATGACCTGTAACTACCTAAGCAGCCATCATCATAAGAGTTACTTGAACTATTTACAGTAAATGCTAAGAAAAGGAGAATACAGGCTAAGCTTCTTTTATTATTGCCCTTAGCATATGTGACATCAAATGATCCTTATTGAAAGGAAAAGAGAGATAATGTCGTTTCACAAGGCTTTGCAGCTGTCACAAAGAGAGCGACTCTTGATTGTTATCACATTATATTATTCATGCATATTACCCTTGCTGCAGTCTTCGTGTTAAATCTCCTTTTTTCTGCTGCCTGGAACAGCCTCCAGTCTGTCTCCGGTTACCATCCCTTTATACCTCTCCCGGGTAAACCTATAATCTAATCCCCTGTTTCCCTTCCCTGGATTCACTCAGTTTGGATTATCCCATCCTTCTCAGTTCTCCCCACCATTTTGAAGTTCAGTCATTCACTCACTCTCCAGTAATTTAACTTGATCTAAATTCTGTTGAGTTTTTAATTATGAAAACAAAGTGTTTACAGTTCGTTTTGAGTACAAATAAACTGGAAAGGTTGTTTGGTGATCACTGATGCATGTGAAGTAGAAGATCAGGGGAGATGTTTATCATGAATAGGTGAAAACTTTTCACATTCCATCAATCAAAAGTAGGCTTGGGAATGATGTCATTTTCCAGAATAATAATGCACCTTGCCAAGGAACAAAGAGTATTCAAACTTTTCTTCAGGAAAGTTGTAACATAAAATTTATGGAAGAATTGAAAGAAATGGTTCATGACAAGGCTCCATCCTGCAAAAACGGTTCCATCTTCCACTGCATGAGTTTGATGAAAGGTATTAATTTTCATGGGTGAAGTTCATGCCTCAAAGAAATCAAACTGTCAAAATTGGGGTTTGTTTTGTTTTTTGTTTTTTTTGTAGTCTTTTTTCTCTATACTTGGTCTGAAAAAACAATGAAAATGTCCCTTGAAATTATTTTTGTTGTGAACTAACACTATACAAATAAAATGGGTTGAATTGAGCTGTAATTACAATACAGGGACAGTTCAAGTTAGTGCCAGAATTTAAAAATAAACCCTTTTTTTGCAAGCATGAGAAGCTCTGAGCCTGACTGCTGAATCACTTTGAACCGAGGTCAGTTTGAGACTTCAAGAAGAAACTTTAATTCCAACTTGGTCAGTTTATCTCAAAGTTGGACCCACTTTATCACAAATGAGGTAGTTGTACACTGTTATATACTGTTAAATTCAAATTTCATCCAACACTCTTGGTCTAAGCAATGTGGTTTAAAAAAAAAAAAAGACTGGCTTGTGTTTGGCATTCTTGCTTTGGTGATAAAAGAAGGAATTTACCCACAACTTTTTGCTGGGAGTTTTTTATGACATTGTCTTGCGTGAGTCGGTGGAGTTTCTTCATCTCTTTCAAATGTTTTAATGTAAATCTAGACATGTAACAAAATCCTTCAGACCATAACAGTGTCAGACCCAAAACCCACATTGTGACATCATTTTCCATTTTCTTCCCTTTTTTTTTTTTTTTTTAAATTCAGTCTGCCACCATATTGAAATTTGCTCCACAGCATAATGTCGCAGACCAGGCACTAATAAGCTTCTCCAGGTCGCTCTGAGCTTGACAGCGTTCTCTTTTAGTGCTGCCGGTGGTGTAGGTTTCTAATAAACGAAATGCAATGAACAGTAGAAGGAGCCGTGTTTTTTTTTAAAAATCTTTTTCTTTCTTTTTTTAAAGTTCAGTTTATTACTCATACAACAAACACAATTCCCAAGTCACTAGTGTTTTTGGTTTTATATGAAGATTATGTCAAGGCAAACAGAGCAAAACACAATTGTGGGAAAGCAAGACAGACTATTCCTGGCCCAAGTTATATTGAGTTAGTCTGGAGGACACCAGCCTTCATGGCTCAACCCATTTATGTGGCAACCTGCAAAAGAAATGCGCACCAGGAGAGTCACCAACAGTGGCCCATACATCTTATTACTGTGGATAAAACCGATAACAGTAAATTCACAGAACTTTATGAGCAGTCACAATACTGGCACAAACACCAGGTGATGGTAAACGTCAGTTTCTTTCCGCCGTTTGACTTATTGAGGTTAGATACAGATGTGACAGGATGAGGAGTGTGGAATTTCTCCACATAATAAATCACACTAATACACATTGCAGACTCTGGTTTATGTAAGGGTTATGTAACATAGTCATCCACTTTCCATTTATGTGCTGTATTACAGCCCTGCTTCCAAAAATAATTGCTATGCAATTTAAATGAAAACTGCAACAATTTGCAATTTGCTTAAATGCTCTATTTAACTGAAAATAGTTCAGAAACAACATATGAAACTAAATGAAGTAAACTCAATGGTTCTGGCACCTTCTAAAGAATACAGTATATGTACATTTTAAATTGATGATGTCACAATATTTGAAATGATCACAAGAGCATAATAGACGGTCATCACCAGAAGGTTTCCTCGTCTCATCTTTTAACAACAGTGTAAGTATTTAAAAAAGTGTTGCAGTAATTTTAAAAGTGAATCTGTCTGCACATTATTACTTAATGTCTATCATTCGTACAGTTATTAGGCAAATTATAATTCATTTTTACAGTTCAGTGAAATTAGGACTCTATCAAAGCAGCTATTGGACCTAAATTAATTAATATTAATTATTTCCACTTAGTTCCTTTGTATAGTGCAAAGTCACGGCTAGATTTGACAGACCAGCTCAAACCAATTATGATACAATTATATTCCGACATCTCATTCATTCACCAATTCATTAAATGTGTTTTTATGTGAGTTTCTAAGAAAAGAAAACGTTGCATCAGATGGATGTCTTGTTGTGAAACCACAGAACTGTTAACACCTGTATTCGTTTAATAAATAACGCCACATCCGTGTAAATTGAAGGCGTGTGCCAGCTGTTTTTAATTAGTAAAAGCCCACAGGTCTCTATAAAAAAAAGGAACGAGACTGCGGGACTGTGCATACTCACAAAAATCAAAAAGCTGGTGGGTTAACTGTACAAATGGCGCTGCAGGCCATCTTTACAAATGGCCACAGTCTATTTGAAATCGTAAATATAAAACTCATTTGCACTGTAGGCTGTTTTCTCCCTCAGGTGGTGTGTTTAAGATTTGTTGTGAGCCACTAATAACTGTCATGTAAAAGTTATGTTCATTTTTACTCAGTTACCGGCTCTATAATCAAGTTATATGACTGCTTTTAAGAGGAAGTTGTTGTGTTCACCTTTTTAAAATATACATAGCATGCTTTTCCACTTAATAATGGTAATAATAATAATCCTTATTTTGTTTCAGTATTTAGTCCCCCAACACACAGAAATTGATCCTCTGCTTTTAACCCGTCACTACTTAGACTAGAAGAAGTGGACTGCCATTTCTCTGAGAAGTTGTTGGATGGAGGTGAGGGGTCGTTCAGGGGCCCACAGTGGCTCACCTCCGTTACCAACCAGGGGACTTGAACCTGGCACCTAAGTTCAAAAAAAGCTAAAAAGAAAAAAAATGAGATGCAGAAGGTATTTTTGCATTTCTATATAAAATAAACATGAATTACCCAAGTCTCTCAAAATCTATGGAGCATTTATTGTGGGATTTCAACAAATATGTTTTAAGGCAGGGATTGCATTGATTGGTCAGATATTGGCCATAATCTAAAGAGGGTGGGGGGTACATGTTCATGATCAGGACAGCTTCTGACTACGCATCATGATATCAGCAGCCCAGCGAATAGGAAGCAGTAATGTAGTGGGTGTACCATAAGCTATACCATATATGGACACTGATTTCATTTTAAAAGCAAATGTTTTAGACAGTGCACCAAGAAGGGAGTGACCAACCTCTGCCTTGAGCAAAATGTTCTGTTTTTGTTTCTGTAATGTCTTGGAAGAAATGTGAATTTGGTTGCAAAGATGCATTGAACTTTTTCCAATTTTAGCTGGATTTCTTAAGCTTTTTCTATTGTCCCAAACAAGGACGCTTACAAGATTACAGGACATAATCTTTGTTGTTGTGGTTTCACATTCTGGATCTGATTCTGTTTTACTGTTTGACTTTTGGAATTGGCATTTTTGAAAATGTACGTCATCTCTCAAAATCCTGCTTTGCAGACCATCTGGTTTAAAGCTCTGTGTTTTGTTCTTGACCAGCAACAAAAGTTGTGTGCATCCATTTGGGGAACCCAGTCTTCACAGAAATCCTGCAGACATTTGAGCCATCAGAGGACACTTAAGACAAAATGATCTATTTTATAGCAAGTTGTGTTCCTCATGAATATTTTTCTTTATTGTTCTAAAGTCATTACAAAGCATTTAGTGCAGAGAAGTGTAGAAAGACCTAGATAAGACATAAACCAGCTTGAAATGGTTATCTGATGTCCATTTTAGAAAAAGGGCAATTCTGTAAACAGCAATTATGAGTGGAATCACTTGTGATGGTGATATTAGGGAACATCTGGCAGGGATGTCTTAATGTTCACATGCGAGCAGTCTTTAGCACTGATTGTGTTTAAATAGCCATTTTGCCGGTAGAACTGTTTAGATTAGCAAATGGCATATTTGTAACCAAGTCCAGTTCCTAACTAACATATAAGGACAGTTCTTACAGTTTTTAAGAAGAATGATTAACAGTTAGTTGCACCTAAACATTTGGAAAATAGAAACACCCAAATAAAATACAGGTATATAAAAAGTCCATTGTTTCCATTGACTTTCCAGTAAGTTCATAAGTTAATGTCAAAAGCTAGAAAAAAACATGCCATTTAATATTGGTATTTAACCTTGTCTCATGCTTACAGACCTTTCCTTTCTTTCCTCATTTTTATATTATGTATTATGTAACATTTCTCTTTAATCCACATAATCTTTCACAAAGTTGAAACCTTTCTTTTGTTTTATTTTGAGTTATCGGTTATTCTAATTTATTATGACGTTTCTCCATCTCTCCATTTTTCACCTCTCCCAACTTTCCTTTGATCAATTTAGCAATTTGTCAAATATATTTTCTAAAATCACCACAAATATATAAATATTCAGTTTTAACATGTGATCTCCTTGTCCTATATGTCTCATATTCTGTAAACTATATATAGTTTTCTACTTCTTGGGTTTTTTTTCAATGCTACACAGAAGGTTATTTTTTTAGTGGAAACTCATTTTATTTTATGTATTTTTTAAAAATGTGTTTACTACTTGGATAATGTTTTTACGAGCTTAATTCGTGCACATCCCATTCCTGAACAATTACCCAGGCTGTGGAAAAAATGAGCCCAGGACTCACTGGAGGTAGATGATAGTGTAATGCCTGTTCTTTCCACTGGAAACGCATGCACACAGTGACTGACATTGTGGGTTTAGTAAATTAGATCACTCTGTACATGCTGGCTCTTGAGCAATAAGGATTATGTCAAAAGCTGCATTTTTATCCTTGCTTCTGTGACTAGAACAGCTTACTTAAAAAGTGTTCCTCTGGAATGGGATCTTTTGTACTTTACTGGACTAATTATTTAATTTGTTTCATCACACAGTTAGAAGCCCTTCTTCTTCTGACCAGGGAAAGTCTTGGTATTCTGCCAATATAAAGTCACAGACAATTACTTTTTTACACCATGCCATCATTTTATCAAAACATGAAGCTGGTTGGAGAAGCTGGTGAGGAAAACTCCCTCTGTGACTGGAATGAGCTGGCCTCACTTATATCACTAACAGAGGGGAGGACCATGAAGAAATTTCAATCCATCATGGACAATCCACACCGCCCTCTGCACATCGCTTTCTCCAGGCGAAAGAGCTTGTTAGGTGGTGGGCTGCTAAACCTGTCTTGCTCAGCAGATAGGCAGAGGAAGTCTTTTGTTCACCAGGCCATGGGGCTATACAACTCCTCTCAGCGATTGGGCATGATGCTGTGAGCAATCCATCATGCTCGCTGCTTGCAATCTGTCTGTGGCTGCCAGTTCAGTTTAATGTATCTGTTACTACTGACAATTGCCCCATGTACAACATATCACCTGAAAGGGAGAGGCAGTCTTTTGAGTTTTTGCACCCTTAATACTTTAGTCTGTTTTTTTTTTAAAAAACCTGATTTCTACCTTATCCTTGAATGTTCTATGCTAACTGTATCAGGCTATTTGTATTTTATGTTGTATATTTTTGGATTTTTAGAGTGTGTGTCAAGTTTTGCTGAATTAGCTATCAGATATTTTAACAATATCCCTCTAGATGAATAGAGCATCTTAAAAAAAAGAACCAAGTAATAAGTACTTTTATGATTCTGTAACTTATAGGTCCACCTTTAGCAGCAGTAATATAAAGTTCCTGTTTATGATTTTGTATGATCAGTTTTTCACATAACTGTGAATGAATTTTGTAC
Organism: Zenarchopterus dispar; assembly: GCA_028564865.1. Lineage (NCBI taxonomy): Eukaryota > Metazoa > Chordata > Actinopteri > Beloniformes > Zenarchopteridae > Zenarchopterus > Zenarchopterus dispar. Next base: position 1,712,422 of record JAOWBL010000018.1, read on the forward strand.
ATTCTTAATAAAATTGCCTCACTTCATCGAGTTTTCTGGGCATCTGCTTATGCTAAACTCCCTGAAGGGCCTGCCACAGCATTTCAATAGGGTTGAGGCATGAAATTTGACTTGACCATTCCAATTTTTAATAATTTATTTTTCTGATGTGGATTTGCTGCTGAGCTTCAGGTCACTGTTCTGTTGCATGTCACAGTTCCGATGAAGGTTTAGCCATCAGGC
>JAOWBL010000018.1:1715829-1739494 GCA_028564865.1 Zenarchopterus dispar
TATATATATATATATATATATATATATATATATATATATATATATATATATATATATATATATATATAATTTACCTGAGGCCTGATGAACAAAAGCTTCTCGTACACTTGGCTATTTAAGCTTCGTTCTGGTGTTGCAGTCTTCATTCTGGCTTCTTTACAGCCGCCCCACATTTCTTAATTATCAAACCGTGTATGACTTTAGTGTCATGTCTGTTGTTAGTCATGCTTCCTCTGTTCTCTACCCTGAGGGGTCTCTGCTGCTGCTCTCACTGCCTCAGGCGCTTCATGTATGCATGTTGAAGGGCTGAAAGTTCCCGGAGCGGAGCCATACCTGTAAATCCAAATGACTTCAGATGAAAAGAATAGGCCATTTGACCAAATTGGTCCTGACAGAACTAATATTAAAGTTTGATTACAAGTTCATTTTAACAAGCTGTTTGGAAATTCTGCGGTTATGAAAATACTTTTAAAGAAAAAATGTAATACCTATTTGGAGGTTGACTTTCATGGCAGTAGTGAAGGAAACGTCACTGTGGGTTAGTAACCGGTCCCAGAAAGATTACACATGAACTTGGTGGAGAAGTGGAGCTTCAGCAAAGTAAGAACTCATTCAGTTTTAGTGCATTAATCTAGAGGATGTGTTTCTAGTTGCTCTTTGTGACAAAAATGAGATGAACTGATCCATAGCTGTTGCAGAAATTTTGACTAGAGGAACTTTAAGAGCAAGAATTTGCCTTTCAATGCAAGTTGCTGAAGGAAAGTTACAAATAGAGGTAGTACTAGTATTATTGCTTATTAAAATCTTCAAAGTGAACTGAGATACAGAACCTATTAATGTAGTTTTCAACTGAATGTCAGATATATCTTTTCAAAATGTGATTTGTATCAGGATCACTTCAGCTGAAAACACCCTTTCAGAGCATTAATCCGCGACCACTGTGACCTGACACTAAAAGAATTTCCTTTTGATCTTTCACATCTCAGATTTGTTGTTATTCCTCTGAGTCAAAAGCAAGCTGATGTGATGTGCAGATTACATGATTAGATGGCAGATATTCATGCGAAGTTCTCATATTTCATTGAACCCAGCAGGCGCACTGCGAACTCTCCTGATAGCAGCCGGCGTGACGAGTTTCCAGAATGAGATTCCCGCTGAACTGCAGCCAGGACTGCACAGCTGATGTATGTGCAGACTGCAATCAGTCGTAACCTCTTTATCACGACTGACACCCTAAACTGAAAAGCTGAAACAATGTGGTGTCTGTACAAGTCATTTAGGTCCAGTTTCATAAGTAATTGTAACGTTCAGGTTTGACCTTTGCCCCAGTTTCTCATGCTCTCGTCTTATTTTGGTCTCTCTCTCTTTCCCTCATGACAAGTTCTAACAAGTTCTTGGCCATCGGAATTGTGCAGCCAGAAACTGATCATTTGTGACAACAGCCTGGAGGGAGGTCTGTGAGTCATGATAACCGTGTTCCTGACTCATGTAGCATCTGTGTGCGCTTTATGCCTCGCTGCCTTTAAATGACGGGGCTTTGAAATTCCACATCACCAGTTGAAGTCACTTCGCTACATCTCTGAATCTTCACAGCCTTCAGAGTAACAGTGTCTTTTTTTTCTTTAGTGGTTTTTGACACTTTAGAGAAGGATACATTGTCCATGGGGTTAAGCCTATTTGAAGGCTGTTTTAAGTCGGTGGATCCTGAAAGGACACGTGAAGAGGGCCCGTAAACATCAGCCAGGTACACAGCTAAACCCTCCTTCTCCCGTAAATGTACTTAGCAGCTGTTTCTTTGGAAGTCACTGGAGAGAGGCTTCATGGAAAAAGGAGTGGAGCCAGCTGGGTGGAGACCTATGGAGGGATTTTTTCCACTTCTGTCTGATGGAGACTCGCTGACTTTTCTCAGCCAGACATTCGTCTTCATATGTTCAGACTTTTGCAAGCTCCACCATTTGTAAATGTCATGGATTCCTGGAAGCAGAAGGAGCAATGATATTAATTGTTTAATTTTTGGATTAGAAAAAAGTAACAAAGAATCTGTCACAGTCACTTCCATGATCTGTGCTTTTCAGGAGTTGGGAGTCGGGGTGCATTTTGTACGCTGAGCACAACGAGCTTGACAAAGCTCGCACCTCGTGGTGTCTGTCTGTGTCATCAGCCGAACAAAAACATAATTGAGATTTATCTGCCTGGAGCGGAGGTGCATTAGAAACGGACACGCAGGCTCCCCTTTAACAAGATGTTAACAAAGGCTTCCCAATATGGAGGAGAAAAACTGATGAAGCATCACGCAAATTGCTGCCATCTTTGTTAAACTACGACACTTGTTTGTTTGACGGAGGACAATCGTTACAATGACCTCTCTGACTTTCTGTGTCCCCTTTCTCATTTCAGAGCGTTATTGTTGGGACTCCAGCCTGCGCATTCCCACAGCCGATTATCAGGAAGTGCTCCATGACGATAAGGCGGCGCTCGCCTGGCTGTTGGCGCTGCGTCGCGTTGGCATCGTTTACCTGAAGGGAGCTCCTGCGACACAAGGCCAAGTGGCCAGACTCGCTGAGAGGATCGGCTATCTAAGGCTGACATTTTACGGGTAAAACCAAGCTGCTTCTTGATAAATCTGACTTCCCACTAAATCACAAGCAGTTGAACCATCCACAGATCACATTTTAGCCCGAGCAGAGACTGCTTTTGTTGTTGAAAAAAACAAAAAAAACAAACGAGATTGAGTGCAGAGAATCTGAACTAATCGGCTGTTTTAATGACAGAAGCGTTGACATTGCTTTAGACAAGAATTCAGATCAAATGCATCCACTACTGATTTATCTGTAGCTGTGATTCACGCGGCTGCACGGAGAAGCTCCCAGTGTCTGTTGGCCCTTTCATCACACCACAGCTCATCACGTTAGCTTTTACTGCCATGTTGATTATTTCAGGACAGAGACAGGGGAAACAACTTAAAAGCATTCCAGCGTTTTTTAAACCGGAGATATTAGCTGATGTCAGAACGGAGGTGGGGAGCATAAAGTTTTACCTCCGTCAGCCGATGAAGGCCTGCCATCAGAGGAACTTTAACGATTCAGGCTTCATCCAAAACGAGGCATGCAAACAGAGCATGGGAGATAACTTTAGCTCATTAGTGCTCGACTCCTGCTGCATGTCAATGAAGAATCTGTTTAAGAGTCTGTAGTCTAAGCATTCCTGTGAAGCTGCTCCGTTTCCCCTCAGGGATCCCTCCGAAGTTCATCTCATCTCATCCTTTTCTCTTTACAGCCTAATTGTCGTTTCTGATCTTCTAAAGCTTAAGTTGAATAATTAAAGTGGCTTTAATTAATGAATGTTATCCCCGTTCTCAGGCATACATGGCAGGTCCAGGACAAACCCATGGCAAACAATGTCGCCTACACGTCAGGGAAGCTCAGCATGCATACAGACTACCCTGCACTGCACTTTGCACCTGGAGTGAGTCAAAATCCCACTTTTCTGCTTAGAGGATTAAAACTGCTCTAAACAGGAATGGCATCACTTCCAAATCACGCCTGGCATTTCCTCTTAAAGAGTTTAGAGTTGTAAAATGAGCATGTGTGTTCTTGTGGTGTTGAAGGTGCAGTTTCTGCACTGCATCAACCAGGCTGTGGAGGGAGGAGAGAGCGAGGTGGTGGATGGCTTTCACATGGCTAAGAAGCTGCAGAGAGAAGACCCCGAGGCCTTCAGGACTCTCAGCTCACTGCAGGTGGACTTCACCGACACCGGGACAGACTACTGCGACTTCATGCTGCAGTCAAAGAAATGCATCATCGAGTGAGTGTTGAAGGGCTTTCAGCTCGCCGTTTACTCTCATAATTGTGATGGCTAAACCCAGCAGTAGTTTGTGTCCATGCGCTTGATTTGAAGTGAGACACTGCCACCTGCTGTTCAGAACGAGAATGTCGACCTTGACTGCAAAATCTAGTGGAGAGGCAGTATTCCCTGCATCATAGTCATTGTGTTCATGTGCTCTTGATGAGCTGTAAACTTTAGTACACAGAAATGCGTTAGCTATTAATAAAGCTTTTCAGATGTTTACAGTAATGTCATAATTGATGGTTTTACATGTTGCTTTGTCTGAGCAACTTCACAATCTCCATAGATATTTGCACATTCAGTTATGTTAAGAAAAGAAAACAGCTTATTATCATAAGCTGAAAAAAGAGATCAAAGTTGACCTTGTCAATGAATCATATTCACATTCTTTTGGTAAAATGTTTAAGATTAATTTTCACCTTTTTCTTTAATTTGAAAGAATAAGTGTTACCTGTAATGGTCATCTGTGATCCTAAGATTTGAAGATGTCACCTCTCACTTTGTTTTATTTATCACCTCCTAATACTGGGTTAAATTAATTGATCGATGGTGGTGGTGGGGTAATAGATAAGCTGTACTAAAAAAACATATAAACTTTCAGTGTCTAAGTTTCTCAGCTAAAAGTGGTACCTCTCGCTTGGCTCCCTGTTGTCCTCTTTGACCAGTGTTGACTCTGAGGGTCGAGTTGTGAGGATAAACTACAACAACGCCACCAGAGACTCGGTGCTGGACATGCCCGTACATCAGGTCCAGCCGTTCTACAGAGCCCTGAAGGCCTACGTGGACATCATGAACAGACCGGAGAACGTGGTCACCTACATGATGGAGCCAGGTCAGTGTGCACCTCTCAAAACTTTACCCTTTGTTCAAAAAAAAAAAAGGATTTGTGGAGATTTTATTTGTGTTTACTGCATTAGAGGGCTCCTTTGCCTAACACTGTTACTGAGATTTAAAAATTAAAAAACAGGGACAACAAAAAGTAATGAAAATATCAGGGTGCTGGGAAGAAACGGAAGACACTCTTTCTTGTAGTCACCTAAACATACACCGGTTCACTCATGTGCAACACAATCTTTGTCGTCATTGTGGTCATCATGACATTAGAGAGATGTCACTTTGATCTGCATCTCTGCAGAACAAGTTACGCTGATAAAACTCTTGAAATAATTGCTGCTGAGCAAAGAGTCTGCAGCATCAACTGACTGATATGAAGGAATTAAACCGGAGGAAAACACTTGGAACTTCAAAGTGCAGCGGGTTGCTGATGCTGGTTTCATCACGATGACCCCGGTCATGACATTCCTTGAAACTCGAGAATATGCCCACTTGTTGGTGCTGTCCAACCACAAGTGGTCTTGTGCTACAAGTTACCTCTATGCCCTCACAGCAGACGCGTCTGATCACGGGTTTTCTGTTTCAGGTGACATCGTGACCTTCGACAACTGGCGTCTCCTGCACGGGAGGAGGAGCTACATTAGCAGGCCAGACATGCTGCGCCACCTGGAGGGCGCCTACCTGGACTGGGATGAAGTCATGTCTCGTCTTCGGATTCTCCGCAAAGCGGTCCACGAGGACGTATGAGCATAGGTAGACTTCCAACCTTTGCAGGGAATATAAAACTAAAAACATTGTGATGAATCGCTCTTACAACGCAAGTCAAGAGGAACATCTCTGACCAGTAATTCAGGGTTTAATGGGAAAAGTCTGCGAGGTTTAGAAGTCCCAAACAGGAAACTTGGTGCAACACAATAATGCAAAGATGAACAAAAGCATCTTGATTTTGGTGCAAAGGTGCTTTTGGACAGACATGTTTTTTTTGTTTTTTTTTTTTAAATTAAACTTCGGTTTAGTTTTATACATTGTCCTTATTAGTTTTCTTAAATAATCTATCATTCCCAGTGCTTTGGTGGAAATATTTGGCTCAAGACTTCCTGTTTACAGAATAACATCCTATTTTTCTAGCAGAGAAATGGAATCATTCATGACTTTTTCAAACTCGGTGATCAGTGACTTCGAATGAGCACAGGGAGCAGCCAAAAAGAAAAAAAAGATTCCCTGTAAGCTGTATTGTGATGTTTGGACATATATGTGTTCCCTTTATCCTCTGTAAAGCATCTTCCCACTTGTTTGATCATGTGATTGTCCCATAATTCAGTAAAACTTGTCTTAAATCGTAACTACGGCACAAGTCCTCCTGAGGGAAACGTGAACTAAAATGGTCAAACAGGGTTCTTTTTCACATTTACAGACACATTTTCTCTACTGAACTTGCTGTCGATGCTCCAATTTTTATCTGCCAAGATTTCCACATTCAGCACCAGGATGTCTACAAAATTCGAATGTTACATATCCTGTTCAGAAAATGATTGTCCCACGTAAACGATTCCTAAAAATGTGTCATATGTACCTGCCAGTGCAGCAGCTTGAAATCTTGCGAGCATCCTAATAGGATCTGTTTTCCAGAAACTTAATTTGAAACAGATTTTTCTTTTTACATTTTTTTTGGGGGGGGGTGGGTATTATGGAGCTGCTGGGGGAGTTGGGGCTGTGCAATTAACCCTCTGATGCATTAATTATGAAAGCCTTGGTCAATATTTATTTCTGAAGTGGTTTTTTTTTTCTTCTCAGGACATGAAAAAAATGTTGACTTTTTTTTCCCCAAAAATATAATTTTTTCATAAAGTTAAAGAGCTGTCCAATCCAGTGGACTATATGCATCTGAGCACTCAACATAAAACCTTCTGAACTTACTGTAAAATGGATTAACTTGTGTTCTATTGTAAATATACAAACACTTGTTTATGTTTTTAAAAACATTTCAACATTTTTTTAAAATTTAAATATCAACACTGTATTGGCGCACTGTTAAGGCCTAAATAAGGAAACCAATGACACTCATAACTGTGACTCTTACACCAATTCTTACAGACCAAACCGTCTCCAACAGGAGAAGCATGATTGAGTCTCCACAGCTCTATAAGGATGCAGGACGGTATTACCAAGCCCTTATAATGAGTATGTTGGAAGAAACTGACATTTTAGTCTCTACATCTCCCAACACTTCTGTGTTCGTCACACCCAGGATGTATGAAAGTTTGCAAAGCACCCAGGACAGGGTGGCACACAGCCCTGCATGCAGGTGTATTTGGTCCTCCGTGTGCATGCAGCATCATGGGATCTGTTTGCATATTTCACCTCAGTGAGTTGAGGCCAGTGATATCCTGTGCTAAGCCTGACCTCATGGGTTAGTTTGGTGACTCCTCTCCACTTCACGGGTTGTGGGGTCCCACTGGGTCTTCCTCTTTTCCTTTGCTGGAGGGTGCCACTGTTTCAGTGCACGAGCCACGGAAGCTTTGAAGCTTTGAAAACCAGACATCAGGTGGAGGTGCCAGGCATTTACAACGGTCACATCCAAAAAATGAAAAAAACACTCTTGTTTCGACATCTGTGGGGGTACATTGCCAGACATTGGTCAACGAGATCAACCCCACCCATGTGTTGATTGTAAAGGGCCACAGAGAAGGGTTTTTGGACCATCATCATTCTTTTTCTTTCTTGACCCATCTGTTGGCGACATCTTCGGTGGACTGGCCAGCACAGGACGAGACCATGTGGATGACTGAACTGTTGAGTGTGACAGTGATGTTTGCATTTTTGCTGACAACAGAGCGAGCTTCTCTGCCCATTTCTTATAGTTGTTTTTCACTCTTGAGTTTATGATTTGCCCCTTTCAGCCTTTTTGCTCTGCATGTACCTGTGCCATAGATGACTTGGTCTTTCAAGGCCTCAATGCTGCAGACGAAGTTATCAAAAAACACCTTGTGATTTTTGTGTTTTATGTCATCACAAAGACACATCACCACATCTCCAGGCATTCCCAGTCCACTGATGTGACCACTGCTTGCAGAGCTTCTGTACACTTCCAATCTTTTCGTATAGCCTGAGCTTCCTGCCCTCGCCCACATGTTCACTCCCCAGGGTTTGGGCTTTTTTGGTATGTATTGTTTGATGAACAGAAGGTCTTTGAAAGGAATGATCTGCTCATCAGCTGACTGAAATTCCTCAGGGTCTGCTGCTGCCTTTGAAGGTCTCCTGAAGTGCACTTAGCAATGGTCTTATTTTGAAGAGCCTGTCTGTGTTCGCTGGCTGGTAAGGCAAGTTGTCCACAAAGTGCAGGTATCTCAGAATTTGCTCATATCTGTTTACAGACACGGCATTTGCAATTATTCCAAGACGAAGGCCATCCTCACTAGACCAGTACATTCGTGCCCGCCAAGTCTCCATCAGTCATTGTCTTGGACTTTCCAGATATTTTTGCAGGCTTGAGTATGGTCAGGAGCCATGTGCCCATGTTCCACGGCTCCCTGATCATGCTGACCTTCCTCTGCGACCTTCTTCAGCATCCTCACTGTCTGCATCTCCATCATCTTTAGCTCCTACATATCTGTTCTTCTCTGGCAGCCACTCATCATCACTGGAACTGATGATGAGTATTCTGTAGGCTGCCTTATTCTTTGCTGTGTTTGAAGCCTACAAAATATGATAAAATAATCATTATAGTAACTTTACCAGTAGGGCTCTTCTTGACAAGATATACCAGCAGTGGTCGGCAGGGGTGGCTGTTTGTCGTCCATCTTGGATTCAGAGGAAATTGACTTGCAGTTACACGGACTGACCACTGAATTGACCTCAATGGAGAATAGCAGCAGAGAGCATTCTAGACACTAATATGCAGTTCCACCTTAGAAATCAGTGCATTTAAGAGAAAATTACTTTTTAGTAGCTGGCCACTGCAGTGACCACTATGCATCAGAGGGTTAATCGTATTTAAGTTGTGATTTCAATTTTATCTCCAATCCCAAAAAGTTGTTTTGCCTCATTCTGTTGCGTTAACTTGCACTTCAGGCAGACTCCACTTGACCCAAGGCGAGCGAGGCCTTCTTCCTTTATGTGACAAGTTTATTTAATCAGTATTGAAGTCATGCTGATGTTTCTGGCCAAGATCATTTGAGCGAGCAACATCTGCTCTGTTGGCCTGAAATTTTATTTGTGCAATCCAAGTTTACCTCAGAAATTTTAACACTTTAAATTCTGTAATTGTGATGTGATTCAAGTCAGGGGATAAATGTTTTAAGTGAGGTATTCAGTGTCAATCAAAATAATCACAACTAGAATTGTTTTTCTTTAATTTTAACAGCCGAGTACAACTTTGTATGTGTGCAGGAAACGAGAATTAGGGAGGGAATTAAAAAAAACCTCCTGAGTAATAAAGATCTCAGTACGGTTACCAGGGTGAAGTTGTGCTTGTTTAGATGTTTTGTTTTTGCTTGTCTGCAGTTGGAAATCTGATACTGATTAGCCCTCGTCTGTGAATGCAGCTTAAATGTGCCGTCTGCATATCACAGTAACAAAAATGAAGTTGAACTCTCACCATTTTTCGTTTTTGTGTTTAAGTGAATCTTATTTTATTCATTTGACAACATGGAATAACGTTCCTCTGAATGAAAAACAAGTCAGATAAGGAGTGTTTAAGAACAGTCAAACGTGCCTACGGGTGATGGAGGTCCATCCACTCCAGAACCTTCGCTTTTTTGCTCTTTGCACATGTGTGTTGGAGTTCAGTGTGACCTCAAACCTAAAAAGCAAACTTTTATTTTGAGAACACTTGGTGAAATAAAATTCCAAAGCTCTCAACCATGTTTGTCTTGATTTCATAAAAGCACAACAACAAGGTTCATCTGGGACAACTTTATTATATTGCCAAAGCTGTACATATTCTATAAATATTTTCAGTTACTGGAATGCTTACACCTGGCTTCTTTTTCCTTTCTCTTATCAGCAGCCACCCAGGTACAATGACAGAAGTGAGTTGTAATATTCCAGTTAAGAAAACAAAACATAAAAGGTCCTTTTTAACTCGAGCAAGAATTCCCAGATCAGAGGTGCTTCAGGTGGAATTTTGCGTTTGTGAAACACCATCTTTTCCTTACACAGATTAACTACTAAAAATACAAGCATGTCAGGATCAAAATAAACCTCTTCCAGTGATATAACTCTACCAATATATTGCTGACCAGGAGAAAATGTTTACACAACTGCACACACATACGCGCACACACTGTTTAAGTTGATGGGTGTGGATTCAGCTTTTTTTTTTTCCTTCCCCCTTCCCTCCACTATGACCTCCGACTGGGCGGAGAACTACGGCTGTTGGCTTCACATCTGACGGGTCGATCACGGGACAGAAATTGAGTCGAGTGGTTTTAATTACAAAGTAAGCAGTTATGGAAAAGCAGGTGGGTTTTTTTCTGCACTGGGAGTCTCCATCTCCTCGTGTTTTTACTCATTTAACTTCTGACAAGGTGACCAAATGTGGGACAGAAATACTCTTCTGCAGCATTTAGGATCTTTTCAGATGCTTTAAATGAGACAAGATTAAAACTGCATGAAGCGGTGTTATTGAAAGTTTTAATTCTCCAGATTCAAGGTACATCGGGTAAATATTTAACTAAATGCTTTTTTGGGTTTTTTGTTTTCTTTTTTGATTTTACTCAGTATTTTCTGACTGCTAAACAAAGTTGAATAGATGGGGTTTAACTTCAAATTTTAGGATATTAACAACGCCTTAGAAACTGAAGCAGATAAATCAACTAAAGCTGAAGGAAAATCTGAGTTTACAGATTTAGTATTTCCACTGATTTAAACTGCTGTTAATGATCTAAATGCCAGTAACACATTCACGTAATGAGTCCAGATGTGAGTAGTTATAGCCATATAATTATTAGTTCAACTAATTAACATATCCATGACTGATCTTGTCTGGAAAAAAACAAAAAAAGCAAACAAATGCTGATATAAACACAGCTGTGCTCTACACATCTGACAATAGTTAAATGCAGCAATTTGTATGACCATATCATCAATTTTACCGCCATACAATAGTGAAGTTTGAACGTCTTCTAAACTTGGCACAGAAATGACACGCGCTCGCTCGTGGATGCATTAGACGCTGCCCACAGAGGCAAACGCACCTGCTGTCTGAAAAAAAACACCTGCTCTGACATAAGCGACAGTGGGCGTGGCTTAAATACAAACATGATCGAGATGGCGATCTGCTTCCTGTCTCCCGTGATGGACCGATCCCTTTAGAGGACACTTTGAACAGTCATGTCACACCAAAATCAGAATAATCAATACACACCATTTAAAAAAAAAACTCTTACATTCTTCGCCCTGTGAAAGCCAGTTCTGTTAACCCGGCTCTAGCAGTGGCTTACTACTTCTGAAGTATTGCACATCTAGCAAATCAACATTTTGGACAAATCTACAGTCCATATATGTATATATTAAATAAATACTATATATAGAAATATATATATATAATATTTATTTTTCATCCTAATAGTAACATGCATTTAATAACAGCAGACCACAGACGATAACTTACAGTAGAACTAGAACAGTAATTCAGCCTGGAGGGCAAATCGAGGGCAAGAGAACACGTCTGAGAACACTCACAGTATTTTAGGGTTCATACACCATTAAGAAGCGTTTACATGCGTTGCTCCGGTGCGGTATACAATAGCTTCGTCAGTATTGGAACATCCTGCACTATAAGAGGGTCTCTGGATGTTTCACCGGTTTAAACTTGGACAGACTGAACTTTACGGTAACCACATATCACAGAATAACACGCAGTTGTATGGAGACAGGTCTGTTAAGAGCGGGGGGTGGCTCACTGTAGTGAATGTCAAGGCTGTGCACGGGACCTGCATGCACTCTGCCTCGGGGTAATCCCTCACATCTCATATTGGTAAAAACAGCAGTTCTTGGCAGCTGGAACAATAGAGACCCACACAAAGCGGAGGAGCTTGAGGGGAGTCACTTCTCCCAAGGTGAGGAGCAGGCAAACACTGAACTAGCTGGAGCAAACGTCAGGACAACAGCAGGGAGGGGGGCTTGAAGTATTTACACAACATCACAGACCAAACATGTCTACACAATTGGAACTAAAAAGGTCTTAGGCGTATATATACAGAAGGAGAGAGAGCAGAAGTTTGTGTGCTTAGATTCAAAATCAGGGATTGTCAGAAGTCTGGTTTAAGCGCCGAGATGCCGTTTCACGCAGAGAGGCATCCTGGAGGAGGGAAAGAGAAGGGAAGAGAAAGCTCAGGGTGGTGACTAGCTTGGAAGTGGCCTTGGTGACAACATCTTGGGTTTTCCTTCAGCCTCCTTCCCCTTCACTGCCGCAACGTACGAGAAAAGACAGAGGACCGAGTAACAGATCTGATGTGCCTGCAGAGGAGGACAAAAGAGAGGGATGAAGGTGAGAAAACAAAGGCTTTCACATCCAACAGCAACTAACAGATTCTGGTGTAAAGCTTTATGACTACTGGAGAAAACAACTTTTCAACTATTGTGTCATTTTTCATCAGTTGAATCACAAACAATCCCTGTATTTATTTAGAACGCAAATCATAAACGTGGAGAGAAAACCCAATAAAATGACAACAAAAACATCCCATTCGCTTCTGTTATTACAAGTATGAGCATTCGCTTTGATTCTGTAAAGTTGAAATTAGATTTGGATGTTTTCTTTTTTAGCTCCATGTTACTTCATCAAAGTCTGAGATTCACAAAACCTTTGTGGAAGTGCGTCATCGCAAAAACAAGAATTCTCAGAACCTCAGAAAAGGTTACTGATGCTCGCCAGGTGAGCCATCTCCATCTGGAGAAAGAAAAACCTACGTTTCATTCAAAAAACCAACTCATCTGTGAAGCATGGTGGCGGCGGCATCATAGTTTAGACTTTTGCTACTGAACAATGAACTCTGTCCTTCAGATTTCTCTAATATTTAAATCGGTCTCAGTAAAGTTAATGTGAATAGAAAGTGACCAACTTTCATTGACTTTTGCTACCTAAAGGTGTAAAACTGGACCGCTTCCTCTGTGTGATATTTGCATCTTTAAAGTTTACCTCCCCATATCTTTCAAAGGACTTCTGTGGGAACGTGACAGACGAGGGTTCACAAACTTTCAGGCAGCACATTCGCATCAGTTTCTGCTCACAACACTAAGCCTCAGAGCTCTCAGGGCTCACAGAACTGGAAATGACTCGGAAAAGATTTTCCACTCATGGATACCTTCCTCAAACTTCACAGGTTCCCCGTTTGGGTCTTATGTTTAACTGTGATGTTTATTACAGTAAGTGATGGAAAAACGTAAGCGGAAGCACCGACTCACCATGGGGGTCTTGTACTTGTGGATCACCACTTCTTTAGTTTCAGGAACTATGCCGGTGCAAGAGACAAAACAAAGAATTCAAAGGCAGCAGGAACTTAGACGAGTTCATGTTTGAAGGCTTTGTTGGGGGGTTAGGGGGAACGGGTCATTGGCTGGACTTTCAATATGAAATGAGATGTGGGCCAAGAAGAGTCAATCATAACAGTCAGGAGTAAAATCATTTTACAGAGATGGAAGTTTTTATGTTTTAGGCTAAAGCCAGTGATGTTAAACACATTATAATGACCATTAAATTTGTCTTTTAAATAATTTCCATGATTTTTTTTTTAAACTTCAGTGGGAATGGACTGTATTGAGACATTCATGGCCCACAACAAGGACAAATAAAAACAGAAATGTCTTATATCAGGAGACTGGGAAGGTTGTCAAGTTTTACAAATGGAAAAAACAGAAAAGAAGAAAACAAATCACAGCCTCCCTCCCCAATCCCTCCACACCAGTGGACTGACAGGACATCACAGAGAAGCAGCTACAAGAGGCCAAAATCCTTTGACCCAGGACCACGTCGCTGTCCACAGGACAGACGGACTTTTCATTAGTAACTGTGAACCCATAGACAGCAGACACGAAGAGGCGGGGAAATATTAAATCTCTGTTCAACCTCCACCCAACCGCAAAGATCTCCACTCGGAGATAAAGACACGGAAAGAAAGGGATGAACACGTGAGGGATGGAGCCTGGAGTGATCTCCCAAATTAAAAGCAAGTGATGAAGGATATGAGGAAAGCTATTGGAGAAAAGGTGGGAAAATAAGATAAAGGGTGGAGTGATGAAATAATCTGAACACATTCAGTTTGAAGAAGAAAGGTGACAACACTTTACCTGCTGGAGAATGAAGGTTTTCATAGTGGCAAAGATGAGGGCAACATTACAAAAGCAGCACAGAGGCACGACAGTAACCCAGCCAGACACTCAACTTCAACCTCTGATCACAGTGCGCCTCCCTGACTAACCGAGAGTCATCCTTCCAGTCACATCTGGACGTGTAAACGTTGCTCTGACTGATCCAACTGCTGCTCGCAACAACTCCAGACTTAACTGCCTAACTTCTATTCGGCACACGGCAGAACTACTTCAGACACAAGAGATAATTTCCCACAAACAAAAAAAACAAAAACTTTCTCTATGCTGGAGTTGATCACCTCGACTCAGTTTTACAGACCAGAACTGATCTTTGAAGCACCACTCATTACAGGGTCGGTGGCTAAAAACGCATTTGAAATTGTCCAGTAACATCATTTCTAAATTGCTGGTGCAGCTTTCCAGCAGTAGATTCCCTACTTCCGTCTGTAACCATAGAGACACAGAGGATTATATAAAACCTGATTTGAGCAGCCAGAGCATTCAAGTAATATGATCACAAACTCATTTCAAACCATCTGCATATGTGGTTTGGATGTGATTTGTGGTTTTTCCCCTTCCTTGGTTTTGCAAAATGCGTCCTCCGTTTCTAATATGAACTGTGGGAAATATGCAGCTGTAATCCATAATCCATCCCCACGTGTCTGTTTTATTTTCCACAGATGTGGGACTAAACGTGCCTCTACCTCCGCTCTTTTTGAAAACAAACATCTAGATGTTGTGACACATTGTGACCACTTGGGGGCAGCCTCAGAATTTTGTAAAACAATCTCAGGTAGGATTCTTCTGCTTATGGTAGCATGCCAATTAGTCCCACTGTGGAAATCAAAAACCTGTGTTTTAGGAAACTAAGGCCTTTTGCTTACTGATGGTTTGATCTGTTTTGTTCTTTGCGTAGAACAAACATGAAAAGACATTATTAGTCACTATTATTTGTCTGCAACACATAGTTGAAATTGCATGGACTTTATGTGCAGTATAAAGTATGTACTGCATACTGCTCCTGCAGTCATTGTTAGTACAGAGTATGCCACTGTAAAAATAAGCAGAAACTGGCTACATGACCGCTCAGTCTTCCATATTGTGTTATAATGCATCATGGGAGACAGTATGCCAGGTAGACTGGTCAACTGCACTGGAAAGTTTCTGGAAGTAGCAAACCATCCAAATACTTCTCACAAATTACAGATTGTGCAACTGTTTGCATATTGCATACTATGAACTACATTTAAGCAAAGTCTTAAGTGTTAAATACAACTATTGTCTGTTTTTGTTCTTCTCTATAGCCTTTGATGTTTTACAATCAAACCAGTTGTCGTCGATCCCCGGCAGGTTCAACTTAACCACCACCAATCAGTATTGGACCAACGTGTAGCACCGTCGTACTGGACTAAATTCTTTAAACGCCATGTGGGGTGATATCGACATAGACGGGCAGCTATGTGGAACCACAAATGAGCCCTTCTCCTGCCAGCTCCAACCCTCCCTAATAAGCTAAATGAAATGTTATCCTTAAAGCTGCCATGTGAAAAGCCACATCCTCTCCTCTGAGCAATTCAGTCAATCACTTGATCAATCACTGCAAACACAAGTTTCTAAACATGCCTCAAGTAGAGTGTGTCTAATTTAGTGAAAGTTCACAAGCTGTCATCAGTCCCACTGCCGTGATGCTGAGTTACTGCCATGCCGAGTACAGGCCTAGAATCAATAGATGGTGTAATTACCAAATTCCTCCAGGACAAAGACTCCCTTCACTGTATTGCACTTTTTAATGTGACTCAGCTCTATGAAAACCTAAAAACAAACAAAAACAAACAAAACAAGACAGACCATTATTAACTCAACACAACCGGATATGAAGAATAAACACTTCATATTGAAAAAATTAGCCATGTTACACTTGTTTTATTCAGTATGAAAGGTAAAAAATAAAAACAGCTACGCATGGGATGCAAGCTCTTAACGGCTAAGAAAAGAAAAGAGGAGCACACTATGAGAAGTTTCCATGATCAAACGCATTCATGGGCGATGAGGAGAAATGCATTTAGTCTGCTCAAAGCTCATCACTGACTCAAAATGACTCCTGTCATTAATGAAGTGTATCAGAAGATTATTGGCTGTGGTAAATTTAATACAAAGATAGATTTAAAATAAAATATATATATAGTCTCAGAGATGCAAAATGGCCCATATGATGCATACATGGAAGTTCCATACAAAATGAAGACAGACACAAAATTAGACTCGGCATACAACTAGGACATTAAAAACAAAAAAACAAAACAAAAAAAGATAAAACGAAAGGAACCCAATAAGATGTAACTGCTAAAAAGCAAACACAGCAGAGGTTGTGTACCTTCCGCTCCTTGCAGGGGGAGAGAGCATGGGAGAGAAATGGTTTGGATTATTATCGGACAGAAGAGCACAAACACTCGACGACACTCCGAGAGGGCGCTATGCACAGGAGCCTCGTGCAGATTCAAATCAAGAATCTAGCTGACAGGTTACCAGAGCCAATGATGACAAACCCATCACAAGAGGATTCACCTCAAAAATCTTGCGGGTAAGAGAAAAGTCAAAATAAAAACAGACCAGAACAAAAAAAAAAAAAAAAAAAGAGGACTAGAGGTTGACTAGGGTATTGAGAACTGGATTCACCTTTGTTTTCCTGGACTTTACACATCTCAGTCCCCCAGAGCCCTCCATGCCTCCTCCTCCAGCAACAAGGGCTGGCACCAACGCAACTTGCTCACACAGCAGAACGGATAAATGAGGGCAGTCACTGATGGACAGGAAATCCCACTACCATGAAGGATGTTGTCTCTGACACCCTCTTACTGCACAACGTCCCAACTCACTGCAACTTTGGCTTTAGTCACTTTTGGTCGTCTTCCCACTCAACAGCTGGTTACAAATCTTAGAGGGGTAAGTAGTGTTTGTTTTTCCCCCCCATAAGTAAAAACACCTGTGTTTGTGAGGGTAAATAGGCTTTATGAGCTACTATAACAACCACACCAAAGTTCCTACTGAAAACAAGTTTATCAATAATGCAGAACTCTATCTTGGGTTACTTATATTCAACTTTGATTGTAAGTAAAGAAACGCTAGTCTTTAGATAATGAAGCATAACTTCAGTGTTAGAATCTGAGACGGAAAAATCCAAAACAAGGAACGAGCAGAAATTAGCAGCTTAGAAATGTACCAACATAGCAGTTAGAGTTCACTGCGGTTCTTAAAATCTTTGTTGCAGTATAATTTAGACTTAGAACTTTGATTTAAAGCTGCACTGACTGATATTTTAGACCACTTCTCGGTTTGATGTAGCTCACAAGCAACAGCAACAGTGAAAATGACTGTACTTGGCATCTTGCTACAGTTGGTAGTGATTACTAGTGACTGAAAATAAACCTTCTGGTCTTTATAAATTATGTTTAACCCCAAATGCACCAGTTTCAGCTCCATTAATGTAGACTGCTGCTCTAACAGTATCTTCTAAAAAAGCTTTGACTATAATCCCTTTTGAAGCAAAAAAATTACAAATATTTAACTTAATTTTAAAAGAAAAATGTCAAAAAGTGAGGTAGTGCTCCATGAGGGGGGAGAAAAACAAACACTTTTTTGTAAAGTTGGAATATTTACTGCTTATTAAAATATAAAATTTAAAGGAAAAACAGGACATTGGTATTTGTATTTACTGGAATATGCTATTAATTATCAGTATTTTTATACATTTTTATCTTTTTTTAAATAAAATGGTCAAAGAAAATGGCTCCCTTTAACTTTTACTATTTCGGAAAGTTTAATGGTCTATGTTTTAGTGTGAATTTAGATTTAAATATCCCACATAAGGTAAGTAAAAAAAAAACAAAAAACAAAAAAAACATTTGTGTATGCTGTCTATTGTAGTTACAAACTAAAAAGGAAAAAAAAAATGCAATAATCGAGGTAACTGCAATAAGTCTAATAGAAATTATTATTATTAGATTAAGTTGTTAAATATGGACAAGATATTTGTTACCTGCAGCGGCGCTCTGATTTTTCAGACGCTTCAGTCTCTATTCAAGTTAACCAGCAAAGTACAATCACAGCTTTGTGCTCTAAATCAACCTGAAGGAAAAGATTAAACCCCAACTATCACTGCCTGCACAGATGCGAGGACAAGACATGATGATGTTCAAGGGTCCAAACTTGAAGTAAAAGTTGCTATTACATAGCCAATTATTAATGAAAAGTCTGCTTGAGGTCATCTGTCTTCCAACTGTTGCACAACACACACAGATTAACACGTCAACTCCTCCCACACAGTAAATGGACATGAGGTTTGAGCACCACGGATGTCAAAGAAAACTTGTGTGGCAGGATGTGTTGTTGTTTTGGGAAAGCATGCATGCAAACACACAAACAAAAGCAGAAACTCAAAAAAGCAAATCTAAAATTAAAAAAACCAAACAAACAAACGAAAAAAGCAAAAGCACAACCAGGGACTCTTCCTCTAAAAGAAAGCACTAGGTCAATGTCAATCAAACAAGTTGTACATCACATTTTTGCAGCTATATTTTGATGGCAATAGAGGAAGAGGTCACAAAATGAAAGGAAATGGTATCGAGGCAAACAAGAGACGAGCAGAGTTGGACAGACGGTCGGTATGAAGTCTGAACCATGAGTGATTCTATATTCTCATGCTCGTAGGTGAGATGAGAGGCAGCTCCGCTGCTGTGGTCCTGGCCTCTTACCTGGCTGTGCATAAATTTCAGGTTGATTCCTTCCAGTGTGACCTGAAGCAGACCACCTTCACCAGTCTTCATGTCCTGGACCGGGAACTCACCGCCCAGCTCCGGACCTAAGAGAAGGATGTAGAGGACGGTTCCGGTTTTGCTTAGTTGGGAAGTTCCAGTTACTCATTTAATGTGCACTGTTTTATTTACAGACTGAAAATACTCCAAAATAAACCTTTAAATCTGTCAAAAATAAAGTTGGGACACTGAAGAGGTGCTTTTATTATCCCAAAATTCTCCACTATAGTTAATACTGAAGTTGATGGAGAATATTTTCACCTTTTTAATCATAATAAAAACATATTTAATTGTGAAACCACACTATGGGTACTGCTACACCCAACTGAATTTCTTCATACACCATACTCAATCCTTCCTCACAAACGCCTCATTAGTTAAAATGCCAAAAAGAAAAAAAAGTTTTTACCTGGTTTAATGCTTTGCTGTCGTGCTGCAGCTCTTTCCATGCTGTCTTTAACACAGTAGTAGAGTTCACGACACTAGAATGATACGATCAAAGTTGTATCAATTATTAGCCAACGCTCACCTAAAGTCAGCCAAGTCATCGGATGCCATTTCTGACCTTTTTGGTATAGAACTTGTTGAGCTGTGTTTCCTGACCGTTGCGTCTCCATAGACACAGCACCTTGGTCTTGGGGCAGTAAGTCATGTTGATGAGCTTCTCGTACCACCAGCGCTCATAGACGGTACCGATGTTGCTGCGCAGGACTATACAGTCATCACACACCTGAAACAAAGATGAGCAAACTTTAGCACCCACGTATGAATGAATAACATGGACAGTATGTTCTCAGCAAGCAGCACTCAGGAGAGGTTCACGTCATCATCTCCACTAGGAATGACACACCTCCATAAAAAAGATGTCTCCTGTGGTATCAGTCCCAGCATGGACAACAAATGTTTGTTTCTTGATGTGACGGCTTCCACTCGGCCTGATGGACAGCTCACGGCCATTCTACACAAATAATTTGGTTCAAGTCACTACAATAACGAAAACTGAATGAGGCTAAAGCTGAACAAATTTAAAAAGGACAGATATTCACCATATGAGCCAGTTTGTCCAGAATCTCATTGATCTCTTGGCTGTATGTGAGGCCAATGT
The DNA here is from genome assembly GCA_028564865.1 of Zenarchopterus dispar. Taxonomy (NCBI): domain Eukaryota; kingdom Metazoa; phylum Chordata; class Actinopteri; order Beloniformes; family Zenarchopteridae; genus Zenarchopterus; species Zenarchopterus dispar. Next base: position 1,735,738 of record JAOWBL010000018.1, read on the forward strand.
GGGACTTGCCCATCAGGCGCCTCACTTTTTTCCTTATATCATTTTTGTTTACCTAAACAAACACATATATACAAAGTTTAGACAGCTGGAGGTTAGAGGGGAACAAAGAGCATTTGTGTTTCCATGTTTGAACAGACAAACAGGCTCCCGTACTTTCATCATTAACATGTAAGCAATCATGTTATGGAGCAGGGTAGCGAGAAGTCTGTCTTCATCGTCCTCCAGACGCTTCCGGTCATGCTCACCCAGGGACATGTACCTGGGTTACACAAGACAAGCAAATATAATAATCTTGTATAGGCTTCATAAAGCTGTGCAGCAAATTCAAGCAGAAGTTTCAGCATGAATGTACATGAACAAAAGATAATTTAAAAAGTAGCATCGGAAAATCAGAATAGAGATGAACAGAGTATGAACAGCTTGTGATCAAAACTGAAGAGATCATGTTAGTGACAAATGATTGTTTGCTTTTTTATAATCATATGCACAGCTCTGTACAGGATTTTTATTTGCATGTTAGAGTTGACAGATTATACTTTTAAGAGAATTAAATCTGAGCCAAGAGAATTATAATCAATGGATCTCTCTTAACAGAAACTCAAATTCAGATTGTGGATGCAGTGAACCTTTCGATCATCTCCTGAGGTCCCTGATCCATCCCCATGCCCTCACGTTCCAACATCACAGCATCTAAGAAGGCATCCTCCCAGAACTGCACCTGATCCCAGAGCGTGGAGCGCTCCTTACCTGGAAACATGAACACAACAACTGTAGCTCCAACTATGTGAAAAATTCCTCCTTCAATATTGACATACGCCTATTAAGATAATAATACATATCATATGCACCCACAAGTACACACTCGTCCCAGTCATGTTTAATACATTTTTTTGTATATTTTCCTATACTGAATTACTTACTATACGTTTTCAGAAACGTTCAAAAGAACCAAACTTTTAGGCAATGAAGCAATTAGTTCTGTATTTATGGAAATGGTCTGGTATGATGCTGTGCAGAACTTAATTTATTGTGGGCGGGGTTTTAATACATATTACTGGTTGCATTATTAGTTTAGAGATCAAGCTGTTGACACCCTCCAAGTCTCCATAAAAAAGCTCAGCATGTGCCGTTTGTTCCTCTGAAAGTATGGGGTTCCTGTGACACAGAAGCCAAAGAGTCAACCCACTCCCCACCCCCAGAAAAAGCTGTTTTCTCTAATTTATAATCAGATATCACCCACTGTTCTGGATCAAGACTGTTAAAAATTTTGATGAAGACTTTGAATGCATAGTTTATAGAGACCCCTTAATGCAGTGCAATCCATCAAACTAAAATACCATTTGCAAGATTAATAATACTTTTTTGTCCCCCACTGGTGGACATGCTGGTGTACAGGAAATGTGAACAACAAGACTGCATGTATAAGAAGACTTAAAATTTGATTTAGCAGAAATAATTTTCACAAGATGAAAGAAAGAAAATGGTAATTGTATTGTATTATCCCCGATTACATTTCTTCTCCATGCCATGTTTACCCAAAGGAAACTTGGAAATTTACAATTTTAAGAATGCTAAACAGAAAGATGAAACTCTATAAAGAAGAGGAAAAATTAACATCACATTAAAAGACTGAACACAGACACACACAAATGGTAAAAGAAGCAAAGGCGAGAGATCAGCCCTACTTAGAGAAAAGGTTTCCATGGCAGCATCTTCTAGTTGATCCCAAACGGAGCTCTTATCGCGCCCTGGAAGAGTTTCCCCATGTGGAGCAGCAGGAGGGAAAAAAAGCAGCAAAAGCAGGGAGGGGGTTAGGCGAAGAAGTGAGTAGGTTTAGTGGCAAAAACAAGAGAAGGGCAAGCAGAGAAGCACGGAAACAAAACAAAGAAACCACACTCATGTATTCATTTAGGAGCTCCAATTTCTTATGGATACTTTTAAAGGATACATTTATATATTGTACAACAATTTACAGCAATTTGCGATGGGGCTCCATGCTCCACAATCTTATATCCGAGTTCCAGTCGCATAGTTTGACTTTGTTGACATATAGTCACAGTTTGACATTTAGTCACAGTTACACAACACAAATTTCTTGCAGAGACAGATGTGACTTTGTGTAACAACCGCAATTATAAAAACATGGTAGAAACAATTTCTTATTAATTCACATTTTTAGTCAATTTAGCCAGAATTCTTCTGAGAAAGCAGTGAACATAACCACCAGCCTGTCTGTGGAGTGTTAAACTCAGATAAATATTTGTTTTCAATCAGACTATGTAAAATAACAATTAATTTAGTAAATGTACTATCAGTGATTGAAGTTAGCATTACTTGAGGTCATCATATATCAAACTTCTGCTTTCTCTTCAAAAATATATCCAAAAACTTCAATTTGGTCCTTTTATTAGGAAAACCAAAGGCAGACTTTAAACAAGTTTAAGAAAACGAGTGGCAACTTTCAAGCATCATTACTGAAATTACAATTTCATGTTTAAGATTATTCGATCATAGATTCTCTAAGACAGTTTGTTAGTAAAGCAAAGCAGAACAATCTAGAGACAGAAAAGGAAAGTGTTTAAAGAACACAACATGGAAGCGTTTCTTAAAAACATCGGCGTACATTTAAGGAGTTTGAATAAGCTCAAAAACAAAGTGTACTAAGTAGAGTTCAGTGCCTACCCAGCAGGCCTTCACAAAGATAAATCCTCATACTCAGGTCCTCCACAGGCTGCGCAGGAAGTCCCTTCGCCAAAGCAGGAACATGGTCCTTTGCACCTGGTTTCAGTGTGTGGGTCTTTCCCTGTGAAATCGGGGCAGTCAGATGTGGTTTGTGTTCCGACAGCCAATATAATGACCACAAATATTAGTGCAAATGTTTGTTGAATTAGCCACACTGAAAGGAACAAAGCAGCAGTTGTTGCATCTGTTTTTACATTTTATGTCTGGAAAAATGCAAATAAATTTTCCTTTAAGGCGGCTCAAAAGTTGATGCCTGATTTGATCGTCAATAAAAGGAACTCTTTAACTTACAAAGACCGCGCTCGTGGCAGGATTGGTTTCAATCTCACTGTCGGACAGTGTTCCTCTGGACTGAGTCAAATGAGGAGCAGTTCTCCCTCCGAGTCCGTCTCCCGCTGTGCTGCTCAGATCACTGTCAGCTCCCAGAGTTTCTCCAGAGCTGTTGCTTATCTAAAATGTAAACATTTAAAATAAGGACGGGGCACATGTGGACATGTTTCATATGTAGAACTTACTGGCATTCATATTCAAAAACTTCTTCACTAAGTCTTCACTTAAGTTAAAAAAAAATAAAAAATTCATGATGAGTTTGTAACACCCAAGATTGGTCAGCCAGTGGAGGTTAAGAAATCCAACCTAAAGTCAGTAATAGAAACTGCAAAAAAGTAAATCATTGCAAATTCCTCATTTTCCAACTATGTGATACAAGTTTTTTTAATAATCACATTTATTGCATTCAAAAAAAACAACACACAAATGAATGATGTCCGAGTTGGTCGTGCCCTACCACTGTGCTAGCCTCCGAGTCCTGGCTGGTGCTTCTTGTCAGGATCGGCGGTTCTGAGCTCGTTACAGACTCTGTGTCACTCTTCTGTAAAACCCAAAGGGGAAAAATGATGGACTAAAATTAGTGGAATAACTCAGTATTGGACAGTAAAATACACTCCCAGGTGTCTATCAGGAATTCACCTCAACAATAAACATCTTTTTATATATATATATATATATATATATA
>JAOWBL010000018.1:1751543-1763704 GCA_028564865.1 Zenarchopterus dispar
TGCAGTCAACCCATGCTCAAATACAGACCTGTGTCTTTTCTTGCCTTTCATTCTACTTCTCTCTCTCTCTCTCTCTCCTGTTCCCATACTTTCTAATAAAATGCCACTACTGCCTTAAAAACATAAAGTAAAACAAAATATATATGTCCTAATTTTACTGTTGTGGGACCATGACATGAGTGAATAAAACTAAACTCCCCAACTGGGCATTAATTATTATCTTCAGATTTAGTACTGGGATGAGATTTTTTTTCAAAAATTCAGCCTACAATGAGCATCTGGTAATAACCGACAAATAACACTGTAAATTGAAAAGAAAAGGAATTTCTAATGAACTACTACAAAACCCATGTTAAATCTGTTTAAGATATTACTGCTCCTTATTTCTGATAAATATATCATGCATCAGTATACTTTCAATTATATCACCAACTACAGAAAAGACCATAATAACTGTCTCATTATTAATAAAAGGTTCAGTCTTCATAACCTCGCCTAAATAGTGCAGAAAGAGCAATGAAAATAACAATTCTTTAAGAATGCAGTCCATGCCTTGCCCAACAAAACCCCGACTTCGGTAATGAAAAATGATTTTCATTGGTTAGCTTTAGAATTTGCATGTTTTTGCTGCAGTCACGGCTTATTGTTCGCTCCACAATTGCAGCATGAGTCAGCCTAACCCCATTTTGTTCTCTGTAGGAGCGTGAAGGACAAGAAAACAATGACATACAATGGCTGCTGGTTTAGTCTTTTCTAATTTTATTCTTAATTTATAACATCCTGTTCTGCGCCCTGTGTTTAGCTCCTCAAGGTTAACTGGTGCATGTTCATCTCTTTTCTCTGCAATTTCTGCTAAGTCTGAGCATACTATTTTAGGACTCTTGATCCTAAAATATGATACAGCTAGTTTTTGAAATTAAATTAATATGGAGTGAAATAACAGTTAGTTTGAGGAAGAAGAGTCACAATTAATGACGGTGTGGTAGGACAAAACACTTAATGTTCCACTGGACCTTTGATGACACACACGTGACTGAAATGGCGAGAGACATGGGGGATGCTGGGAGATGTAATTGACTGGCTTGGAGAAGCATGCAGTTCACTCAATAAAAAGGGCAGAACCCACCTTCTCCGCTCCCCGGGCCGGCCTCTGTAATTATCTCCATTAGAGAATTTAGCCCAAATACTGCACACAAAACCCAGAATTAGTGCCGCAAAAAGGGTGGACAGAGATAGGGATACCGGCCCAGACACAACCAGTCTGAACATCAACCCCTAACACAACACACATGCACACTCAACATGGTGCTTTAACAGAGAGAAATCAATTAAAAAGTAAAAGAAGAAAAGGTCAAACTGAAAAGATAAATAAACAGGATGTACTGGTGACGGTACAGAGCCTGGAAGTGTTTGTTTGGATGAATAATGGTCAGGTTTTGCGCAACATCTTAAACATTTACAGCCCCCGAGAAAGAGCAGCGTAAAGCTCATAATTTTATGTGTAATCTCCAGAAGACTGAACTGTGTGATCAATGCAGAACATGTCAACAATGGCAATGGATGGAGTTGTTTCTTTGGTGGTTGTGCAAGATGTATTCTTATCACAGGGCCGAAAGCTTCTTTAGAAAACACAAAAAACTGATTGAAAGAGTATCTAGTGTAACGAGCAAATAATCTAACACCGAATGATCTTAAAAAAAAAAAAAAAAAAAAAGCTGACAGATTCAAGAAGAAGAACCATCAAACAAGGCATAATGTGAGGTCGAGAGGCAGGTGGGAGATTAATTCCATTCACTGAATAAAAACTTTTCTGTGAACATCAAAGACTTAACTGTTAGAACAATACAACACTAACTATCTAAACACAGATCAAAAATGACTGAAAATCTCTTTTATTCTGGTGAGGATCTGCAGATGCTATACCAAGTTATTTTTTGTTTACAGAAGAAATCTCGATTCTAGCTGTGTGCACTATAAGGCTCCCAACAGTCACACAAAGAGGAATTGCAGAGGAACAAGAGAGGGGGGGGGACCAGATACACATCAATATTGAAAGGTGCATCTTCTATCTTTCTCTTATGCACAGAAACAGGGTGTCTTTAAAAGGTTAAGGGGGTGCCAGGTCAGAGGGGGAAAAAATAGACAAAAACAAAACTATCACACCAGATAAACATACCCGGGCTGTCAGGGGCATCTGAACAACAGAGACAAAACACATTATGATCAAAGGAACAGAACATTTTCTATGGCAGCTATTATTCCACATGGAGTGGAGCTATTGAGTTGGTTCATCATGCTTCACTCATTTCCTTTTTCCCTCTCTCAGTGAAAATCCAGCCTAAACAGAGCTCAAATAATCCTCATTTACTAATAATTTAGTAAATGAGATGTGTGATCAATTATCTGAGGGGGGCAAAAATACACAGAAGAAACAGAACAAAACATGAAATATATCAAAACAACAAACGTGTATTCTGTTTTGAGTGGATTTTCCTTTGGGATTTGAGAGGAATACAGTCATATATCCTCAATATTCTCCTTCAAATAGTGCCATATATATGTTTGGCAATCCAGAGGAAAGTCAAACTATGAAATAATTCTACAAACCTGCTTGCTCCATTTCCTCCTCAACATCAAAATTAAAATATTCTTAACCCCCAAAAATTAATTTAAAAAAAGGAAAATAAAAAGACAGAAAAACAAACAGTAAATTGATCAAACAAGAACACAAAAAATGATCTGCTTTTGTATTTTTATTTAATGTACATTAGCTGGGATCATTTATCAAGTTAGCCAGTGAGCAGGTTGGGGTTGTTAATTATTTAAATGGGTTGAAACAAACATGAAGCCAGTGAAGAAAAATGAGTTAAACAAGAAAAATGTTGATAATGGCAAAAATCTTCAGTTAAGTTATTTAATCGTTTCTTATTGTGTCTTCACAAACTAAGAAAAAACCAAACAAAGTAAGATGGGAGAAGCAGGTTTCATGGAGAACTTGAAACGGATTTAGAAAGTGATCAGATTACCTTTCAGACTGGGGAACGGTGTCGATTTCTCCCTCGCAGCCTTGTTGGGAAGAGCAAGATTGGACAGACTGAAACTGGAACCGTGGTTCTTGTAAAGATTGCCTGAAGTAGAAGCAATGACGTAATCAATAAAAATGATTGTGACTTAAATGATAAAGCAAATGCAGTTGAAAACTCTGTGAATTCATTAACATTTATGCTATCTAATATTTTGTACAAACTGCTTTGTAGAGGCCTTTGGTAACAAGATACAACACGTGTAAAAAAAAAAACAAACTCATCAATAGCAACTATAAATGTAAAATGTTTGACAGACTGAAAATGCACAGTCTTTATGAAATAGACTGATGTAACCATCACACAATAGTCAGCCTGAGATGGCCAGCATCTGCATCTTATTTTATAGATTTAGACAATGATTATTTAATGAGGTCAGATAATAAAACTATTAAACAAACATCAGCATTACAAACGGCTTTGCCAGTAGGGATATTTTGTATAAATGCTTTTATTGCCTTTGGACATTTATGCTTGCTTAAGTAGATCTACTCTAAATGCATCAATTATGCAGAAAAGAGAAGTCAAGCGGAGACAAATGCAGATTACACTGTTGAATGTCTATTTAAGCTCTGTGTCAAATTTGATCTGATTATACATTTATCAAACAGAAGAAAACAAAAACTTTACATGAAAATGTGAGAATCAGGTTTGATCTTGTAACAAGATACCTCTATTCAAGGCACTTTCTTTCCCCCTCTTTTTATATGTGGCATTCTATTTGAAGGTATAAACTGGTCATTAACACCTTTAAAAATGTGCGGAACCGTATCTGGAAAGTGGCATGAATTTGAGAATTTAAATTCATCCAAACAGCAACTTGATCATATATCTGAGGAAAAGCTGTGCACAAAAAAAGATTCAACCTCGTCTGTGATTTTTATTATAGAGATGGAAAATAATCAAATATAAATTCAAGCATTCTTACTGGCAAATGACATAAGCCCTCCAAATCCATCGTTACTGCTGTTGGACACAGTGGAGTTTGGTGAGCTGTTGCGTGAGTCTCCTTCCCCATCAGACTCTCCTGGAAGTCTCAGGCTACTGGGACGTAAAGGCCTTTGAGACCTAAATAAGAATTTCAAAAAAATTCAAATACAATAAGACATTACCACATGTGCTTTCACATCACAGAGATGAAAGCACACAGACTTGGATGGAGAAGCATTCACACCAAATCACATCACACCACCAAAGATTCAAGACGACCATAACAAGAACATTGCATGGCCGATCAGAGAGCCTATTTGAATGATGACAATGTTATCATTCAATTGATGAACAAGTATAACACACTTGTTGCCATTGAGGTTCTGGTTGAATCGAGGGGTGTATGATTCCACTTGCTCTTCTGCATCAGGGTCATCCTCAGAGGGGAAGCCATACTGAGGCTCAAAGTATGGGTTGTCGTACTCTTGCTTTTTGTTGGTTGGGTCCACCAGACCAGCATCAACTGCAGGCCTGAGAAATGGCTGACTTCCCAGTCCAGGAATAGGGTTCTGTAAAGCAGCACTGGCTGATGCTTCAATTTCAGGTGGATCTCCTTGCTCCTGGAAAAATTAAATGCAAATGAATGGGAACAACATAAATGTTGTCTTTAACATAAAAAATTATGACAAAAAGTTTGAAGATGCATACACGAAAACATTTCATTAAACCAAACAATCAGTTTAGAAAATGCTAAGCGTGGCGAGAAAAAGAAATATTTTGAAATTCTAACACACATGATTGACTCCCTGGATGATCGTGCTGGGGCTTGAGCTTGCAGTTGTGCTGGAGCTTGAGCGCAGAGGCTGACCATCAGAGGGTTCAGCAGCTCCATCTCCAATGGGAGGACCCTCCATGCTATGATCTTCCCTTAAGGCTTGGAGGTCTTGAAACTCAACCTCACTGGCATCTCCCAGTGCAGCATGGGTGGGAGGATCCAAGCCTTTGACAAAAAGAACAGATTTTAAAAATCACAGGAAACTGGCAAGAATATGATTGATGTTTCTCTTTTAAAGAAACAGGAACTCACTTGGCGTATCTCCCTGGATGTCACCTTGAATCATCTCGCTCACTAGGTCTCCAAGTGATGAGTATGACGAGCTAGAGTCATCACATCCCTCACTGTCACTACCGCTGAAGGAAATCAAACATAAACAACAGCACACAATCTTAATCTTCCAAAGGCTCACATTTCTTGTAATAAAGCAAATCCTGAACTAGCAGACGTTTTGCATTACCTGTCTGTGGGGTCAGATTCATTTCCATCATCTTCTAAGGGACCAGCCATAGCCTCAACCAGCTGGGAACTTCCATCATACACTCTGTAGACTACTGGCTGTAGTTGATGTGCATACCACTTGGGCTTGTCTCCAATTAAAGAGGGATCAAACACATCTACAAAAACACATATATGCATGACCATTTTAATTCAACACAAGCTATGGAGTGCACATAAACTGGGAAAATTAGGCTATTAAAGTAGTTTTACTGTTATGTATCCTCTGAAAAGCGAGGTTGGTGGGATTGAGAGCCCACTCTCCATAGAACTCCACTGCCTGGGTGTGTGAAAGTTTATCTGCAAAGCCAGAACGTCGTGGCCTAGAAGCAAGGAAAGACGATGACTGAAAAGCAACCACCGGTCTGGGAAAGAGGCGCAAGGTGCGAGTGTGCATCTGGAAGCCCTGAAGAACATTTGGAGAGTTGAAGAACCGCACCATAGCAACCCTGGGAAAAAAAAAAAGTTTTAGTTTACTAAATATTAATATGGATTAAAGGACCCTTAGTTAAATAGCTGAGAAACCACAGATTTGATCAAAATGAATGCTCAACACTTGCCTGGTGGCTACATCCACAGAATCAACATCATTGCCATAAATTAGAGGGTTGAACTCCGTGGATGATGGAGAAGCTTTATCTCTACCAGGTGGGAGCAGGGGCATATCCTGGCCTTCCTGGAACTTCTCCAGGTTCAGAATGGGTTGGGTGTTCAAACTCATACTGGCCAAGGCCTAAAAGACAACAGTTACAAATTACAAACAGCAGTGGCTCTGAAACCAGAAACAGACAGACCACACCCACGAACAGCATCAACATATTGAAAATATAGTTTTTATTTTGACACTATACAAGTGTTCACCCTCTCTAAAAGGGATAAACTATTAAATCCATGACTGAGAGAATGAAGATTTTCATGGAAAATTTATTTTTAAAAGGTTAGTTTTAAAGCATGATCCAGCTTTCTGAAATTAAAGTGAAACATAATCTGTTTTAGTTATATGATGCTTTAAAAAAAAAAAATTAAAAAAAATCTTATACACCTAGGAGTCCCAACAAAATTTTCCTTAGTCTTTTGGATTGTAACACTTTTCTCTTAGATACCGTGAAGCATCTAAAGGATCAGTGTTGCACATGTTGATGCCTGTGGTGGGTGTGGCAGTTGGAAAGGAGGAGCACAAGGAAAGTAAGTCACTATGCATGGTTTGCTTTGAGGGAACTGCTGCAGTCTCAGGAATCAATGTTTAGCTTAGCATAATGGAACATTTAGTTGCTGCCTCTGGATGGGTCAAAGAGATAAGCTTCACCTTCTCTTATTTTGGTTACGAGAGCTATCACTGATGCCAAGGTAGATGCACGCACATTCAGTCATGCTCAAGCCAGAGCTAAGCAGTGTGTTAAAGAAAACACGGTCCGCAACATTCTGTTAACACCGTTATGCAATTTGTTGATGTCTGGAGAACAGGAGACAAGTAGTTGTGACAAGCAAAATAATGTGTGATAGAGGATATCCGTGCAGGGGCATTACACATTCCACAGGAGGAGAAATGGGTAACCTTATTTTCAGAGGAGAAGATCTGCTTTTGGGTGATCACGGTCAACCTAACCAGACACTAGGAAGGGGATAAGAGAGATGCGAGGAAAATCACATGAAGGCCTGGGATGATAACTTCGTGATCGACACTGGAACAGCACGAGTGAAGGGTCACGACATCGACCCTTTCCTTTTCTTTTCTTTGTCTCCTTTCAGCAGCAATACCCAATTTGTCTGTTTTTAATCAACAATAACAACAAAAAATAATTTGTTTTGGTGCCACAGAAAATGCGTGTCAATTAGATCCAAAACATAATCAAGAATTGATTTTTTTTTTCCTTCTTATAGGGCTTACCCTTTATCAATTTACTGGTGTAAGGAGAAGAGAAAGAATTTGTGTGCTTCTTTGTTCTTAAGAGAATTTGCTAGGCACAATGAATGGAACGTGAGTGCAAATTTGAGAAAGAAAGAGAGAAAAGGTCAGATTGAGAAAAGGGAGATGCTTCTGTGCTTTGCGTGACAGATGACGTGAAACAAAGACAAAGTGACAACTTAACCAAAAACCAGACTTCACCAGCAGAATCTGGCCTTTGAATGACACACCAATCATCCATTGTGACCAACTGGGAAAAACCAGTGGTTCCAATGGAGTGATGATGACACATACAGGACAAACAGCTGATCTTTTGAGGGAAAAAAAGATAATATTTACGAACACTTGAGTTGCTATGGCAAGTTAAAACTAAATTTCGCAGCAGAAAAAAAGAGCAAATTGAACCTAAAGAAGCAAATTAAACCAGCTACTTGTAGGAATAATTTATTTAAGTAATGTGACATTACAGGTATGTTCAGAGTCTCTTAAACAAGCGTAAATATGCTAAGGAATCAGTCTTGTTTGGACAAAAGAATTAAGACATCTTCAATGACACTCTGTATTCACTGAAATACTGTGAGGTTGTATCCAGGCATTCAGTAGAAAAACTGAGGCTTTGCACACTCCTACAAACCAGACACTCAAGTCTCACACACACACACACACACAAAATGAACAAGCTACTGAACACACACGCTGTACACAAACTGGCTCTGATTCAAGGCATATGAAACCAAAGAATCTTGCTTGATGAAATCTGTTGAAGTCAAGTCTGAACACAAGAAAGAATAAAAAGAATATTTGAGTGTGTTTAAAAAAAAAAAAAAAAAAAGAAATCCAAGATAATTAGTAGGCAGGCCTTGTTTTTGTGTTAGATCTAAAAATTATTGATTTTATTTGGTTTTTCACTCTGATTTTAGAATGAAAGAGATCAGGTCATATTACTGAATTAACATTATTTTTACTGAGATTTCAGAAATTCAGTGGGAAAGATAGGGATACAGATAAATCTGGGGGAAAAAATACTGACAAATCAGTGTACTAATATTTACAAAATTATGAAGATATATTATGTGGTATATTATTAGCCATGTGGCATTTAAGGTGTTTCCATGAAGCAGAACCAGATTCTGATGTTACACTAGGCAACTGGGTTAGAGGGGTACATTAGTTATCAGTAATACTGCAGATTTTGCTTTTGGTACTAGCATCTGATTTTACCTCCAAGAGCTAGAGCATGCAAAAAAAACAGAAAAGGAAAAAAAAAATGGGGAAAAAAATTATTAGTTCACCACAAAACCAGTTTAAAAACATTCTCACACTCATCTATAATACATACAACTCTGCTGATGAGGGAGGCACCTATTCTTCAAACTGTTGAAAAAGAATTTTTATATTTATGTGTGAGTGTGATCAACTACAAGTGAAAGAGAAGTCACAAGCAGTACCTGAATTCGAAGAATCTTTAGAAATAAATATTCCTAGTGGTTTGAGGTCAACTCCAGCTGCCGCAGTGCAGCAGAATAAAAAATTATTTAAAAAACAAAACAAAACTGCACACATTACCTGCTTTAAATGTTTCTTGAGCTCGCCTGCTTCAGGCTCTGGAAGAGGAGGAAGAACCTCTGCATTGGTAGGTGCTATTACCTGCAAGCAGAAACAGTGATCTAAACTCTGAACGTTGAAATCCATACAGGTTTAGAAACAAAAAACATGAAATATTTAAGTCCGCAAAAACATATTGACAGTTTTAATTTCGAGAGACATCAATTGCAATTTTCTTTTCCAATTGCGATTTCCAATTTTCTTAGGGTCTGATGTGCTGATAACAATTCTGGCAGATTCCAATTTTCTTTCAAGATGAGAAGAAAGCATCTAACATCCTGTCCATGTACAAACCTTGCTGCTGTCAAGGTCAACAAGCCAAACATCATCTGGCATTTTAAAATCTGATTTGTAGAGGAAGAAGCTGGCTGGTACACCAATAATGTAGGGAGTGGGAGCAAGGAGGAGCTGTGAAGAAGAGAAACCATCAGTTAATCACAGCTTTAATGTTTCAACATGTTGTTCACAATAAAAAAATCAGTTTGTCAAATGTCTGTAAACAACTGACATTTCTTAAAAGTTGATTTATTTCAACTGTCAACCTTACTTGTTCAGCAGAAGCCATACATGTTGGCAGCAGGGGGATGACAGGAAACATGTACTCTAGTGGGTAGATCATGGCCACAAAGGCCATGACGCTCATAGACAAAGCATTGTAATCTCGGGATTGAAGAATGACCTTTAAAAACACAAAAAGGAAAAACAATAGAATTGTTTTTGTTAAACAACAAACTTATTTTTCCGTCCATCTTAAAAATCAGATGGAATTTCACTTCCCTGCCTTGTTCATACATTTTTACTGAGAGACTCGTTCAGCCAGTAAATTGATCTATTTGTACTGACTTTTTGTCCATACTTCAAATGCATGAACTATCACTCCAACCTGTATTTATTTTATAGTAGCAATATTAAAAACTTAGCTTTTATGAAAAATAAATCTGGTAGCGCAAAGGGCTAAAAACGGATGCAATTCTGAAAGCTTTTAGGCTGCACTTAGTTCCCCTTGACTGAATTTAATGATGCACAGAATTCATTTTCTTCAAAGGCCAAAATGAATGAATGGATGAAAACCTTTTATACAGATTGAGAATTTACTTGCTGCAGTTGAACTTGAGAAGAAATGTCTATGGGAGCTTTAATCTTGAAAGGCCAGCTACTGAATAGAAATGATTGGGTCTACAGAAAACCTTTCAATTTGCAGACAGTTAAAACATGCATGGGAAAATAAAAGTAATTTTGGGTAGTAGAACATCGTTTTAGTTAGATCGGCTGGACAGAGCAAAAAAACTTAGCAGCATTCATTAGCTTAGGCCTAACTGTAACTCTGCAACCTACTTACAGTTTGAATTTAACTAAAAAAAAGCAAAGAAATGGTTACAAATAAGCCTACAGATGCTGATGGAAACCAAAGTAACACCACACCAGCATGAGGCCAAAAATGCATCCTACAATGCCCATACCAACTAACCTAAGCGTTAAAGTATCTGATAGCATCAAAAGTCTGTTTTCTATTCACAGTTTCTCTCATTATCCTCTGTAAACAGTGACAACTATAAAATGGAGTGAGGTACCAATAGGTCTGACAAAGTTGTTTTTTTTTTTTTGTTGTTTTGTTTTTTTTAAGCCCCCCTTCCATCCAGGCAGGAAGACAACGCTGTTGTCCAGTGGAAATCACTGTTCATCCATATTGTACGTAATGCATATCTGTATGGTTCTTTATTAAAATTACAAAGGTGAATTAGTGAGAGGTAAAACCAACCATGTTTTTATGGCATTTCATAGAAATTAAAAACAAATAAATGAAAGAATATAGTCAGTTAATCTTGAGTTATGGCTGATGACAGTCTGGATCCTTATTTTACTGCTGTGCTTGACCTCACCTTGTGCTCTAGCAGGACGCAGCTGAGGACCTGAAGGCAAGCATCCACACCCAGCAGCTCCAGAGGCAAGTGGAGGGGGAAGTCGACCAAAGAGAAGCGAGAGTTGTCAGGCAATGCAAAGGTGAGGGACCGTTTTAGTTCATGGGGCAGCAACTCCACATCCACGCGTCTCTGGCCAGCCACTGCCACTGGTGAACGCAGCAACCTGTACACCCAGGATTCAATTTCTCGTAGGTCGGCTAGGAGCTGACTGCCTTTCTCTTCCACTGATAATGCGCCTGTAAACACCCGCCACATGGTATCCCTGGAAAGGATATCAACAAAGATGTACGGTCAATCCTTTTTTGAGCCAAAGTTAAAATTACATTTATTTTTAGTATCCAACTGTTTAGTTAAGGGCATTGAAAACATTGAAATTTAAGCATATTTACATGAAGTCTCCATATTACCAAATTTTTGAAATCAACAGTTGACTTCTTGAAATCTAAAAGCTTAAAAAATGTTTGGAGCAAGTCAAACGTGAGTTACAGGTTTTGCATGACAGTTGCTAAAACATGGGGAAAAAATACCCTAAAAATTAAAAAGGAATCCTGTGGAAACCACATTTCAAATTTTTTTTATCAGCAAGCATTTGAGAGATGAGGTGTTACACGGGCACATGAAATCAACATTTTTTTTTTTTTTTTTTTAAAAGAGGTAGGCTTAAATATAAAGTCCATTTAGATGAATGCCACAATTTGACCTGACAATGCAACCCAAGCACTCAAAACACCCTCCCAAAAATAAACTAACTTCCTTTACCATAGTATGATGTAAATCACATTGCAAGAGCCACTGATAAATTGCAGCATCTTAGAAGAACTACAGTGTCTCAACTGTCAACCTGCTCAGTTTGAAAATCCTGTGCTGCTGGTTTGGAAGGGAAAAAAAAGGAATCAAGCATGAATAAATTTAAGCTTAAAACACTCTGAAGTCAAAGTTCCCAATACTGAAAATAAACAAACCAATAAAGCTGAAAAAAAAAACCTGAAATCTCCAATAATCTGATGACATGATAGAGGCCTTCAAGTAGTTACTAATATATTTGAAAAAAAATGTAGAGTCAACACACACATTACCATTAGCTATTACTTATTTGGTGTGTGTTTGCATAAAGAAGAGACATAAATCATTAGCCTTTTAGATCCCTTAACAGCAACTGCAGCTGCTACCCAAAGGCAGCCAGAGACCTCAATCTGTCAGTCGCCATAGCACAAAGCCTTTACAGCCACACAATGGCTCTTCTCCTTCTCTGTCATTGCAGCTTGAGTTTTCAAACCAGATTGCCAGGAAGAAAATTTATATATACATTTTCCTCCTGGTATGGCAGGTTCAAAAACTCATGCTGCGTATGGGTGTGTGTGTATGTATGTGTAATTTATATA
>JAOWBL010000018.1:1764260-1818020 GCA_028564865.1 Zenarchopterus dispar
CATACATACATACATACATACATACACACACACACAAACACCCTTGTTAACTATAAGTTTATGCATATTTAAAAAATAAAAGCCATACCTAGGTTAAAACAGTGTGAAATAAAAGCCCATCACCCCTTTAATCCAAAAATACAATGTAATGTTTTAATGAAAATGTAAAAATAACCTACAGAGTAGAGAACAGTGTCCATGGAAAATTCAGTATCTTTGGCTTCTTAACCGAAACACGAGACATTTACCTCTTTTACTTGAGAAAAAAAACCTAAAAAAAATAAAAAAATTAAAAAAAATCCCTAAAAGAAACAAACTAAGAAACAAAAATTATTTCCAAAGTGAAAACTTGGCACTCAAATTATTGATTCTGCTTTTTTATTTATAAGTGTTTAGTTTTTTGTTTTTTCTAACTAATGTTAAGACTTGAAAGGTTAAAATAGTTCAAATGTTGTTCAACTATTAAATAAAATATTCATATAAGTTGCATTTACTGTATCACCTAAGCCTGTAACATTGGATGGAATAATATTTGGTGTGAGACAAAATATTCAAAACAAAACTGATTAAATATATTGTGGATATTCTGGTTTCTATTACTCATTGTCAAGGTGGAGTGTGATAACAAAGCACACTGTGAAAACAACAAACAAGGTGCAGATGGCCTGCAAAGCCACATGGCGCCACAGACAAAGGCTCCTGTAAACATTTGTATGTGGAAAGTTGGAAAAAAAAAAAAAAAAAAAAAAAAGCAAACTGCTCTCCCAGTTTGCTTTTTTAACTTTTCACATACAAATGTTTACAGCAAAAGGCACTGTCAAGAACACCAGCAGAAACTATAATAGCAACAAAGTGATGCTTTTTAATAAACTTGTGTAGCCTTTTATATGTGAAGAAGAAACAAGTTGTCATCTGTTGAATAACTGTCCTCCATTTGCAAGGTCACAAATCTGAAGTCAAAGCAGAAAATGTTTCAGCAGGTTAAAAATGACAATGACTGGCGGCTCTCGTTTTCTGTTGTTTTGGAGCATTTTGATTCATTCTTTTTCATTTATTTACATGTGTAGATAAACAGTTGTACTGTTGAGTAACTGCTCACCTTGGAGGCTGGAAAAATAAAAACCTCTACAAACCTGTTAGTGAAATAGACATTTTGCTAATAAAATTGATGGCTAAATAAAGGCTTGGTGTCAATAGCATTGATTAACTAGTTAATGCCTCAACAATCAGCATTTACATTTCAGGATTTTAAGGACACAAAAGGTCTTCCTGGCAGTAGCTAGAGAGCACCACTTTTACTCCAAATAATCCAAGTGTTGAATAATCAAAGTTTTGTTCAACTTAAGCAAGTTTCAACATCAGAACAAAAAGGTGTGTGTCAACTAGTGAATGCAAAATCAAGCCTCACCTTTGGGTGGCGCGCGGGAGCCCGGCTCGTTGAGTTAGCCTTTGACTGCAACAGTCCACCAACCTCTTAAGAATATATAAGCATTCTCTAAAGGTGGAGAAGAATGGGTAGTGGCTGAGTATGCACAGTGAGGTCAGTGTGCTGTTGCGGTTCCTGGCTGCCATCTTAGCAGCACTCCGTCTGTGCTGTGGGGATTTGCCCGAGTTTGGCTCGTCACCTGGTTGTCCACACTCTTCTCCAGAAGAAGGTGGATGTGCTGATCCAGTGTTGTTAGGTGCAGATGACGCAGTGGTCGAAACTCCACTGCTGCCATCAGACACTTCACTAGTGGTCTCGGCTGCCTGTGCTGTTGTTTCTGTGTGACTGCTTTTGTCTCCTCTGGTGCGGTGATGTCCGCGTAGAAAAGATCGGTAGAAGTTGACGCAAATTCCATAACGAGTGATTCCTGAGTCCTTGTCCGTCAGCGTGAAAACAAATGAGGAGTCGTCACGCAGGCTAACCCTGCGCTGTCGTATACTCAGGCAGCCCTCTGGTTGGCAGAAGAACACCACATCCGGTGGGAGTGGAAAGTCCTGATGGTCCTCCAACGGATAGCGGCGGAGGAGCTGAGGTGTCTGGGCCACACTGTCACTACTTGGTTGTCTAAGAAGAAGATGAACAAACATTTCTTCTATTTTGAAAGAAGCAAATTACAGCATTTTTCAGTTTTACATTTTTCTAAGAGAACATAAAATAGTAAAAAAAAAAAAAGAAGAAAAAAAATAAAAGAAAAAAAACTGTGCTGTCTGTGCATTTTAAAACTCATGATACATCTTTCCAGACTTTAGCTCATCACCTGGCTATGGGTTTCTCTTTAAGAGTTGAAAGAAAGAAAAAGAAAAAAAAACACATTTTAACTGCAATTACTCAATATTACGAAGGAAACAAAGTCCTTAGAGTTATCTGATGCATATAAAAGCAAAACTGTAACACTGGCTGTTAAAACCACTCCCTAGTTTAAAAAAAGGGGGAGTGGGGGGGACTCAAGAAGTAAAGAACCTCCAACTACTGTAACAATTACATTTCACTGGAGCATTTTGAGACTCCATAGAAGATACTGAACCCGTCTCTTATATGTAACATATACACATCATTGAACAGAGGGTATCTGTTCAATGATGCTGCTTCCTCTGCTTTCCCTAAAGAAAAAATTCAGAAATTACAGTTGTTGGCATTTCTGTCTATTATTATGGTTTAGATGAAGATCAGATCACATTTTAAAAAGGCAAGTAAATGGAGCAAACCAGTCAAATCAATGTTATATTTCTTGTGAGTCTATCATAACCAGTAGCTACATTTTATGCACTTATCATAATCAAGATCTTAAAATCCCTAATTACAAAATGAAGTAGAGTTGAGAGTGATATATTTGTAAAGGACTACCCTAGATCAGCAACCCACCCCCACCCCCACCCCTGATTCCCCTGATGACCAAGTTGACTCAGATAAACCAAAGGCAATAGTCAAGCCAAGTTCTACTACATACCTTGCTCCAACCACCACCAAGTAGTCGAGAAGGCGTGGGCACAATTTCTTTTTCTCCATCTTGGAAGGACCACGTCCTGTATGTCAAGGCATCCAGGATATTTGTTCCCTCAAATCAATGATATCTTTCCATCACAGCTGGGGTATTGTTGAAACATGGGTCCTTAAAGATCATTATGGTGGTTCAAGAAAAGACAGACCTAAAACAAAGAGAGAGAAGATAAACTGTTTTAAAAGTGGAATCAAATAGGTTTATCCAGCAGAAATGAAAACGGCTTCCACAGAAGTGGATGAAATCGCAAATATTTTTCACTCAAGTTTCTCAGGGACCAGAGATTTAAATCACACAGGAGAATCTCTTCAATGAGACGCTCAGTTTCTTTTTGCAAAGATGCAAAATGAAGCTGCATTGGATTTTTGTTTATATCAGCCACTGACAGAATACAAAGTGGAAGTCAATTTTACATTCAAAATTACATTTCACCAGACAATATTTTCCTAAAATTGTGACCAAGCCTGTGGAAAACTGCTCTTCAGAAGAAGAGTCACAAAAGTTATAGGGATTTGACATTCTCAGAGGAATTCATACAGAAAGTGAGGTCACGTCTTAGCAAAGCTTATATTTAGTCAAACCAAAACTCCTACTTTCATTTTAGGCTTTTCATACTGGTTTGAGGATGCCCAAACACCTTTGTAACTTTTAACCACAAGGAAAGAAATAATAATCAAAACGGTTTTTAAACTAATAACTACATTTAATTTTAAATTGACACTTATAATTTGTATGTGTCTAAAAACATAAAATACACACTAAAAGGAGCTCTTGATTATGAGTGCAGGAGCCAATGTTGCAACTTCTCTTCTTGTAACAGCATAACACCTCTGCTAGAATTGTGACTATAATATCAGATTTTACATGACTTATTGCCTTGCAGGAAATTGAAAACATTGTCATGTTGACATTCCTGATTGCCGTTGTTAAGTGTAATGATCTTTACTTGACAGGGAAACAATAAAAAGAACAGGAGCACCGCCAGAGACGTCAGGTATGACAAACCATTATCTTTTTCACTGTCCAACACAGCCAACATTTTTTTCCACAAACTAATAAGTTGCAAGTATCCCTCCAAAATAAGTGGTCTCCTGCTTTGTACATACCTATAAAACTTTTACACCTCCATGTTTTAGATCATCTCAGTAGGCTGTTTTTGTTGGAGGATAAAGAAAGGCTCACTGATTTAGTAAGAAGCTTAGGGACCAGGGTGGAATGAGCACCGTTGACAGCTGTACTATAGCCTTTAAAGCCTCACAGGTTATGGCAGCAAACTCAAACAGCACCGATACAGGCAGATATTTGTTCATCATGGACCCATTCTATGTTGCCTCTCACAGACTAGTTCCCTTAAGATGAAGTAATCTACCAATCATTACATTATAAGTAAATGAGTACAGCTGGACAGTCAGTCTCTGACAATAACAACCAAATAAAAAACCAAGAAGAAGAACAGAAAAACACTATGCAGCTAGTGAGTACTTGTTCTTAGGAACCAAGCCTTTCCAGCTTTTTCTTGATGTAATCACAACAAAAGTGACCCAATCTGGAACCAATTATAGTGAAAGAAAAAAAATGGTCAGGGTAAGGATTATCACAGCTCAAAGATCGCTAAGACTATTTCCACAAACACTATTGTGTTCACATTCCCAAAGATATTTCATGTGATTAACAGCAATAACTATTAGATACAGTGTTGATCCAAAAAATATTGAATGTAATTGCATAAACAAGATCAGGTCAAGATCAACCTGTTAGATTGTCCTACCAATAGGACTTACACCAACATCATGTAAAAAATAAATCTTGAAATATAAATGTTGAATATGCCTATTCCCAAAAGGTATCTTCCAGCACATTGCCATTGTACTTTCTAAAACCTCATTGATGAGGAGCAAAATCCAAAAGTTCTGAAACCAAAACCAGACTTCATTATTTTATCATTTTAATAGTCCCGAAAGAGCTGCCATTAGCAACTACTTCTTTTAGAGAGATCATCTCATGATGAGCAGCATTTAGTATAAACCCAAACAAACACCACATAAGGGTCATGCTCCAGAAACTCCACCCTGAAACGCAAACATTTAACTCTGAGCAGCTATTTACTCTCATTCACAGGCTGTTATCCTTGCACTGATAAACTCAAGGATCAATAAATCAACCAGAGGCACATACTATTACACTTAAGAATTCCAAATAACCAAGATAAGATTTAGATTGATTTGTAGAAAATTATCTTTCAATTATAAGACTCCTTTCAATGTAATCAGTTTAAGTATGTCGGCAGAAATACAAAAGGGAGGGGAGGGGGGGAGCATCAGTTTTAACAGGAACTATTAGCTCATAGTGATTGCAACATACACCCATGTGTTCTGTGGAACCATTAACCAAAAAAAAAAAAAAAAAAAAAAAAAAAAAAAACAGGCGTTCCTATTTTCATATTCAAGTGAGATGTTTTAAATTAAGATCTGTTAGATACATTTCCATTCACTAAGTCACATTTCTTTTTCATTTCATGGTACAACTCGACACTTCTCTACTTTATTTTCAAGTGCAGTCTGCCTCCTTTCAAAATGAACAGAAGAACTCATCATTGCAACATACTGTGACACTGAATTAAAAAAACAATTGTTGCACTTTAGTGCTCATCTCACCCTGGAAGGCAGAGCCACGCATAAGGCCCTAATCTTGGTTCATAAATGTTCTTTCATTCAAAATTCATGCAGGTGGATATCTGATATACATGCACAGATGGGATATATTTATCTTTTGATTCTATCCATTGCCACATATTTGCAATCTCTAAATATCTTTCCTCAGAGACCAAGGAAGTGCAATAATATGTGCAGGATTTTACACTTCTGAAAAAATGTTGTTATACCCAGAAGTGAGGCTTCTTTCTGACCAATCTCTGATCTGCTGCACTTACACATCATTATTTAGTATTGATTCAGCCTGCCTATATTCGACTAAGATAGTCCAGACAATGTATCAGTTACAAAGTACTAATGTAATGGAAAACCAATACCAGTAGAGTTACACCATGTAATGGGACCACGAGTGCTGGTGACTAATATACACACATTTCAGAGGCAGTACAGCTTACACCAATCTCCTTTTTTTTTTCTAAATCTGTCAATTTTCCATGACTTTTGGACTTCAATTATATAAATAACAGAATTGATGCAGACTCAGCAGCATTTACAGCATTAAAAATTAGAAATGAAACTGTTTTCCTAAATTATTTTGGTTATAAAAATTAAAATAAAAACTAGAAATACACAAACACACACACATACATATAAACGAGTGACTTTCTCACCGAAGAGATGTGAATAAATCCAGAGTGTAACACTAACGTCACATCGAAGCCAGGGCTGTCACTAACCACAGCACAGCTTGTATGTGGCACAGCAGTGTCCAAAGGACATTAAGGGCGACTATATCAAAGAAGGTTCAGATGCATTCAGGCTGCAATTATGTCTAATAGCACTACTTCTGGGTAGAGGAGCCATTTACGATAGGACATAAGACGTCGCTGAAATTGACTAATCTTGAGAAGTCCTAGTAGGTACAATTTTATGGATTTACTAAAGAAATCTACAACAAATTTCTTAGAAAAAGAAATGCAATCAAGTAACAGCAGTATTCTAAAATACAAATATAGGGGCCACAAAAGGTAGTTTATTTTTGTGCTTTTCATTTGGGACTAAGCTCATCCTTCAAAGTGTTAACATAACAGTTAAATGCAACAGTATTTGATATACAGTATGCTAGATAAAAGCTTGGTTTGTCCAAACACAGTCGGCTGAAACCTGTCTTGTAAAGATGGCTTAATGTCACCACTCCTAACACTTCGTGAAATTATTCAAATCGGCTAAAAAACTGACAGTCTCACTGGTTGTGAATGCAAGAACCAAAGTAAACTGTCACCTAAAATTGGCCAAAGTTACTTACTGTTGGTTGATAAACATAAGTTACTCAACATTATGCATTTATTCAAGACAATAGTATGAGCAAATGCAAAAACGTAAGAAAAATTCAAGGTTTGATATTGACAGCTGTAATATTTTAGGTGTACAAATGGCAAATAGATTACATTTCCTCACAGAACAGTTTATACTGAGGGAAAAAAAACACACAAAACACATCTATAGTCAGGGCAGGGCTGAGCTTCCACAAAACACAGATCTGTTTTCTTTATCTTGTGAAATGATCGGGACAATGAATCTACATGCAGGTCCATGAATGCTTCCTGGTACAACGCCAAAATGGCAGTTTTACAAACAAGAGCAATGCTGTAGGCAGACTCATACGGCACAAACATTTAAATAAATAAATAAATCACAATTATTTTTAGACAAGGACAGACAGTCTGTGCCACTTCAGTAGGTGTCCTTAGATTTAGTAAGTAGATTTAATATTGTTTTTTTTTTTTTTTTTTTAATTAAGACAAATGAAACCAAGACTCCTTATCTTTGCAGACAAGATAGCGATGTCGGTTATAGCAGCAGATGAATCTTTTCAGAGTGGTATAAAAGCAGCAGTCACTGATTATGCAAGCCAAGAGAAAGGAGGTAGATATGATTCACATGCCTCCAACATGGACAGTGTTACTTGCCAGTCAGAGAACAGCACTGAAAAAGATTGCTTCCCCAGCTTTAGCTCAACATTGCCACAAAAACAAGAAAGACATAATCTGTACTTTAAAAGCATAAATTGTCACGCCTGGATTGCAGTCTTTTCTTGTTGCATTATATAAGTTAAGCTTATGCAAAATATATTTTGCTCCTTGACAGTAAAACTGGTTTTCAACCCAACACTGCAGAGTATTTTAGTGCTCTGTTAGTTCCTGCACTGATTTCTAAAACTCTTCCTTCTCCATTCTTAGCTGACAGGTTAGGCTATCTGTGGTCTTTGAGATTGCAGAGCTTAGCTCAGGGTGAAAATGGATAACATGGTTCCTCGATTCTGCTGTATTGCCAAAGCATTTAATTTTTGAGAGGCAGTGTATCAATGTAGAATCATCAATGTATGATTTGTCATTTATCATAAAAACTCAGGTAGCTGTACCTTTGTATTACAAAATAAAACCTCAGCACATCATCACTATATTCTCTTAAAAAAATAAAAAATACTGCATCTGTGACTCTCTGCCACAATAACAAATGATTTGAGGCAAAAAAAATGTTGGAATGTCCTTGGTGTTTTATCACAAAAGTTAAATAAAACCATCAATGAGTCAATAGAAGACATACACATATACATACATACAGA
The DNA here is from genome assembly GCA_028564865.1 of Zenarchopterus dispar. Lineage (NCBI taxonomy): Eukaryota > Metazoa > Chordata > Actinopteri > Beloniformes > Zenarchopteridae > Zenarchopterus > Zenarchopterus dispar. The sequence goes on from JAOWBL010000018.1 coordinate 1,772,522, forward strand.
TATTATATATATATAAATTCTGTACTGATGTTTCTTGTAACTGCGCTCCACAGATATGGCATTAATGTGACATTATTGCAGCTTTTAACTTTACACTGAAGGTGCTCTTGACAAGGTGAACTTAATTATAGCCAGAATGTTCTGTGACGTCACAGAGACCTTGACTTTATGAGCCAAAATCTCCACAGGTTCATACTTGAGTTTTAGCTGTACCAAATCTGTATTAACTCCTTAAAAACATTTGTGATGAACTGCATTTGCAATAATGTGATAAAAGCTAGCTTGATGCAAATGCACTTTTCTCTTGTGGCATTTAGCTGTCATAAGAGGTTGAGTGAGGAACAAGCATCAGCATTTCAAGTACACGACAGAATGACCAGCTTTTCTGAGTAACATGGACTGAATCCAGTGTAAGGTGTGTTACATAAATATTATAATCATATTCTTTGCCTTAAATTGTCCTTTTACTGGACCTAATTGTTATAATCATGCAGTCACCTAATCACCTAAGTGATTTCAGTAAAAAAGATTAAGTATTTCTACTCAGTCTGTAAAATATGCATCATGCTGTTAAAGCATTTTGTGCAGTCTTTGACACACAAATAAAATCCTGTTTCATTCCTAATACTTTTTAACTCAGTCTGTCTTTATAATGACAATTCACTAAAGTTAAAATGCTATACAATGAAAATAATCAAGCTCAAATTCAGTTCATTTAACAGAATCCGATACATATATAAACCCATGCAATATTTCCTCTAGCCATATGAGCTACATAAAATTTAAACCCTCAAAAGCAGACATTGCTTACATTTTGGACCTAATTTTAACCTATTAAATCATATACAACAAATAAAATGTATATGTTCATTAACATCTACCTAATCCTAACCCTTAAATGTCTATTTAGATATTTAAATAAACTTTTATTATGGTATATTTGTTTTGTTTTTATTGCTTTGTTAGGTTCAGAAGCTCAAATAACTACTTCTGTGTTAACCCAAACGTCACGGTCATGCAAGCCTGTTAGTGAACATCCGTATCAGATGATCTCTCCTGCAGCCTGCCACATGTTACTTCGTGACCAATATGGTTTTTTTTTCTCTTTCCTGAAGCTGATTCTAGAGTAAGACGTACATAGGCATATTAAATTGTTGATTTCGAAAAATACGATTTAAATGGAATAGAGTCATGCCCGTTGCACACGGTTACACGGTACAAGTTCAATATGACTAGCTGGTTTAGAGGTATTGTGGGAATTCTGCTGGTATTATAAATAAGACAGTAGCCGGTAGGAAGATAATACAGAACAGTAAAATAAATTTGATATGGAAATGCCAGCGCCTTCCAACAGCCCACAGACAGTCGCGCGTGTAATTTATGGTTATGTTATCATTTTTATATTTATGGCAAGCTGTCAGGCTTTGACTCACCTTCAGCGTTCACACCAACGAAGCATCCTCTCACCTCCTACGTCACGGCTGGATTAGCTACAAAGCTAACTAGCTGCTAACAGCAATTTGGCCGATTTATCTTATCAATATTTACCACTCAAGTGCAACATACGGTGACCATATCAAAAATAACTCAGGTCAAGCACTGTGAATCCGCAACGTGGCTTTAAATAATGAAGATGCCGTGTGAGAACAAGCTTACCTGCTTATATTAGCCTGTTAGCCGCTAACGGTTGCCGCGACGCAAGCTGCCACAGACGGCCTGGGTGCGAGGTGCCCTCCTCGGTCACTGAGAGAGGAGAACCGGCGATGTTGGTCTATATTCAGCACAGTGTCTTTAAGGTTACGGTTGACCATTTGAAACTCCAAATAGGAGATGATATTCTTTTTAAACGGCTTACTCCGTCTAACTGGTTCGCAGCATAGCTAATGATGCGAAATAAGTGCTGGTCTCTCTGCTCGATGAACGAGTAGCTCAGTGAGTTACAACCTGCCTTCACAACATCTCCTCCTCCTCCTACTCCTCCTCATCATCATCGTCGTCGCTCTGCAGGGAGTTCCGCATACAGAAAACTCAAACTAACGGAAGTTATAAACAAAACTACCGAAAACTACTCAATTGTCCATACAGAGAGGTAATTAATGGCTCATTCAGTTATCCGTGTTTTTTTTTGTTTGTTTGTTTTTTGTTTTGTCTTTATAAATGACAAAATTACGTCTTTTATCGGTTTTGTTCTTTCATATTACATATTGGTGATTTAGTCCTCCTTGGCAGAATTAGGAATTCAAATGTTAATAAAATATGAGATTAGACTGTCAAGGAGGACTGGTAAAGGACACACACACTCACGTTGACGCATCTTGTGAAAATATCTGCTGCAAGATCAAAATGCATACAAATATCCCATGGATAAAGGTTTTACTGACAGATGAGATAAAATATTTATTTATGAATCTTACAATGGGGAAATTCACATTAATGCAGCAGTATACACACAGAAAAAAAGAACTGACGCAGTAGTGCACACATGGTACAAACAAAATTACTGATGTCCAAACAATCTGGTCAAATTAAATGTAGAAAGTTATCATTTATACCTAAAAATATCTTGAACTTAAACAGACCATAAAGATTGATGATGAGAATAAAAGATTATTTGCAATCGCTTGCTCAAATCTGAGCCCTAAACTTGACTTCCACTTTGCACCTTAATGTCACAGGACAGTTTGCATATTAAATTGCATCTTAACAACAAGCCCATTTGTAGTCACTTTTACATTTCATCTCTTACATTAGATATATTTGTATTTTTAATTTATTTGGTATGTTTTGTTTTTGGCTGCAGTTACACATTTCACTGTACACCCTATGTATAACTGTGGATAATAAAGCATATTTTATCTTAAATATAATGCCACTATCCTCGTACATTTCAAAATAGCATAAATTCCTAAGTATGAAATTCTACATCCAAAGGGCCCTAATTGAAAAACATAAAATTTTCTTTTTTTTTAAGATTCTTAGAAAACATATCAAGTAAACTTTGTTCCAGCATAATTAAGACATAGATTTAAGAGATCTGCACATCTTTGCACTTTTATTTTCATTTTGCTCAGTGTCCCGTCTTTTTTTGGATTCAGGATCACAGAGTGAAACATTTTAAAGTCAACTTCGCTGTAACTGCAGAAAACTTTTCCTCCCTGACTCAGTAACCAAGGAACAGAAGGGATATGGTTAGCAGATGTCACTTTAGCTTACACACTGAACTGCTGACAATTATCTTGGCTGCACATCCTCAAGCTGTGGTCGATTTTATTGATCCGCTGTGCCATCTGGTAAAAGAGGTGTTTGTAAAGTTTCCCTGTTTGAGAATCTGCAATGTCTGTTTCTTGAAGCATCAACATCTGCATCAAGCCTACAACGTCTGGTGCCAGTTTAATTAGTAAATTATAAAAAAAACATGCATCCTTTATTTTATTCCTTCTAGAGTAAATCCACACTACATGCAGTTTATGACCTATTGTAGTCACAGATTTAAACTGTGACTTGGCTGGATGTCAAGCAAACAAATGTGAAGTGTTAATTTAAATAATTTATTAATGATGATATATTTTGTGCATGGAAATGTAGAGTTAACAAGATTCAGACATTATCCTCTGTGCATACTTACAAGAAACTTGATCCCATCTTCTAGGAAAATTAGAAAATTACGGCACATTATGTAGCTTTTAAAAACAACCCTATAAACCAAAAAACATACCACAAATCTTGCAGCAACCTCTCATGAGTTTATAAAAAACTGTTTAAAACTTTTGGGAATCAGACTCAAGTCCATCCATCCAATCAGTTCAATCAATTATGTATACCTGCTTATTCTTATTTGGGGTTCCAGGGGTCTGCCAGAGGCTTTAACCTGCCCTCTCGAGGCAGGGGTGCACCCTGGATAGGTCACCAGACCATCACAGGCCCACATAGACAAACAAGAACAAACTCATTTGTATGGCTAATTTAGAATCACCAGTTAACCTAACATACATGTTTTTAGACTGCAAGAGGAGTTTGAATACCTTGAGAAAACTCAGGAAAGCACAAAGAGAACATACAAACTCCACGAAGGAAGAACCCTGCTGGTAACCGAACCAGGAACCTACCTGCTGTGAGGTAACAGTACCAAGAGTGTGAAGCAAACAACTATGTTGCCCCGAGTTAGGAGTTGAAATGTTTTCCTCTCCAGCCAATAAACCAATAGAAATCTAATTTATTAATTACACAAGCCTGAGTAAATTATAATCTTGTCTGTCCAGTCTAATACAAGCTCCTAGGTCAGAAAACAAAATCTGATAAACAAGTGATTCGGATCTCAAACACCTCAGCACTACAGCAGAGCTTTAATTTATACTGTACATACAAAACAAGTTACAAGTATTAAAATAGGTTTGAATTTCTATAATCAATCGTGTTTACAGCATCATCCTTTGAAGACATGAATTAAAAGAGATTGAAGATTACAGTTAAAGTATATACAGTACAATTAACTTTGATACCTACAGCATTAGCATGTACAAAAGGACCTTAAGAGCGAAAAACTGATTCTTTTTGAGTTGATTAGAATGCAGCCCACTCATATCTTCAGTTTGATCATATTCCCGTTAATGGACATGACATTTGACTGCGGAGGGCGGAAAATTCCCCCTCAGAAAGGAGAAACGATTTCAAACTATCTGGTTAGTGTTTGGTTAGAGATAACCTGCAAATACCAAAGCAAATATTTAAAAACAAACCTCACATTTTCATTGCAAAGGGTCAGAAAAGAAATACTTTCATAACTGAAGGAACAAAAAATACCTGCATGAACTCACAATTCTTGTACAAGTTCATGTTTATCACATTCTTTCAGCAAATAAAACACATTACTGAAGGGTCCTTGTTTTTTAAGACAATGACAAAAATAAATTTATTTTTGCAATGGAAAAAGGGTCAATACAACATGTGGCCACTAAATGACAAAATAATTTACTTGGTACCTAATGTGTTTCTGTTTAATGAAAATATGTAGCTGTGCACAGTTTGCTCTCTGCAATCTATAATTGCATTTCCTGATGACGAGTTTACAATTTTATTCCAAACCAAATTCAATTTAGTTATGCGACATGACAGCTAAGGAGTAAAAACAAAACAAAAACAAAACATTAGCTCAAGGCTGTGCTGTTGTGTAAACAATACTAAACTGTACTAATTTGTGAGGCATCTTTCCAAACATCAGTCAATGACAAAAATCTAGGAACCAACCATTATTGTGATGATTGTGCAGCCAGAGTAACACCTCACTGTTGATTCAGTATGAAGAAAAAAAAATGCAGACAAGATCAAGCTGTCAGTATTCAGTGAGTCTTCTACACCTGGGGATGACAGGCACTTTGCATATTTAAAATTAGATACAAAGTGTGTTGACACAGCTTAATCCAACATGCTGACTCACCAGACTCAATCAGTGTATTATTGTCTCATTAGATCAATTAATCATCGGGATGACACACAATCAGCTGAGTCACAGATGAGCTGAAGAACAAAAACAAAAAACAGTGATTTTTTTTTCTTCTTCAATTTATGATTCGTCCATTGACAATAATGGATAACTTTTTTTTTTTTTTTTCATCAGATGTTTTAAGATACCACCACTAGGGGAAAAAAAATATGAATGACAACCAAATTCTACCCATTTCAAGAACATGAAGTCACATGCTTTTTCACGTAAACAAGCTGAAATTCGTGCTGCAAAACTGTGCATTTATAAAAACGTTGGACCATCTGCGACATCCAAAGCAGGTCTCTAATTTATTTCAAAGTTTCAGTTTGGTTTTTGATGGAAGTGAATCCAGAAAAAATAAATAAAAGAGTTGCATGCATTTGGATTTGTGCGCTCATCTGAAGAGCTTGAATTATGTTTTATTCATCATGTTAAGACTGAATACCTTTTGTATTTAATTAAACTGACAAAATAGCTGCAGACTAGTATACTATTGTACAAAGCTTCAAGTCTGTTACGTCTGATTTTTCACAGCTGCATCATAGCAGTTTTAAAAAGTTGAAATGAACCCACTAATGTTTAAACGGAGCAAATAGAATTTGTCATATTTGTTCATGGCAGCTCTTACAAGTTTTGGAAAAGCTACACAGATAGTCAGTGAAATTACTTTCACTTCAAAAAAAGATTTCAATGATATTATATTTATTTCTTGACTCATCTGATGGGCAGAGAGAATAAACTAAACAATTATAAACTTACACTGAGAATCATCCGTGATACAGCACAACTGCACAACTCAAAAATACTGAAAATTATGGATCGATATAAACATCTGAATTAAAGCAGTTATGAAATTAAACTCAAATTCTAATTTCTTCCCTCCCAGTTAAAACTATTATATTTTTTAGTGGTTTTCCAGAACCTGACCAGTTAAAGCTGTTGACTTTGAGTATCTTAACATTAAGACTATTGCACTTCTTTAGATTCAATTTTTTTAAAAACTAAACATTTTTTTTCTTTGTCTCAGTATTTGTAATAAACCATATTATCAAAAGTAAATAAAGTCAGATTAGTTAGGACTGAATGGGTTCTGCATACTTTTAATTCTAGCAAATCATAAACTAACAATGAAGAAAACAAAGTACTGCTCATTGATGGAATTAGTAAAACTATACTTCACAATCAAATAAACACAAATGAAGAGATAATCGGGTCAATTTTGGTCATTTCTAAGTACAACTTTGTAACAATAAGTTTTTTTTTTGAGAGGAACGCGACGCCAGTAGTATTAAAAGTTCTTTTTGAAGCTATATGCTGATCTTTTTAAATCCCCCAACACATTAATAGCACCTATGTGAAGGTACCAGTGAGTGCACAGTTTAAAAAAAAAAAAAAAAAAAGTAAGATCACAGTTTCCTGTAAATGATCGGCCAGATGTGTGCAGTTTTACAGTCTTGTGCGTTCATGTTATTGTACAGTCTTCTGGGTACTTTACACACTTTTTGCATTGAAATAAATATATACTTCATATAAAATTCAAAGCGCATTTCTTTGTGACCCAAGCTATCTGATATGCACCCAGAAGAACGCTCAACTATTATAATATAAATGACAGAAGGCTCCACTTGTCAGAGGGTTATTTCACATTACCTGAGTAACTAAACCAGGACTCCGGACTAACTTATTTTATTTTTATAAACTAGAAGCACTGGTGCTCCAAACTGAAAATGGTAAAAGCAGCAGAACACTCCCTCTTGACTGCATTAATGATAAATGAATTATTTGGTTATAAACAGACAATTTACAGAAACGACCAAAATTCATATTTATTTTAAAGGAAAATAGACACAAAAAATTATTTTGCAAAAACAGTAACTTAAAAATAAAACAAACACTCATCCAAGGATCAATATCAAATTCTTCCTTTAAAATAAAACCAGTTTGATGTTCCCGAAGGATAAACCGTGACTTGATTACCAAAGCATTTATCAGTAATGCACTTAAGACGGAATAAAAATGAATCTGGTGAATTATGAGCATGTTAATGGGTTTATTCATCAGTGCCACTTCCGATTAGTAGCACGTAATAGTCATTTCAAACGATTAAACTTTTCCTGTAAACCTCTTCTGCAGACTTATAAGTTGACTTTAAAACGTTGCTGTTAGTTCATAGATCTGTTCCTGTGTACATTATACATCATGGCCTTGCTGTCCTTTACAAAGTATCCCTACTGCTTGCATGTTTAATAACAAGAGGTGGTCTTCATATTTTTTTTTAAAACCGAGATGGCTGGTTTATTACAGATCTTAAATACATGACTCTTAAATGCCAAGAGTCTTGTGTTAGCTCTCTGGTCTTTCTTATTCACACAAGATACAAACACAGTGTTGTGTTATTCCCTCCTTGTGTTTCATAATGTATATAATGAGAGAATAACTGAAGAAAAAAAAATCCTTGGGACACAGTGAGAAGTAAACCTGGTGTGCCTTGCTGCAAAAAATGCCAAAACCCTAAACCGCAGTCTGGAGTCCTGTAATCCAACTTTTGGATTTCTGTAACTCCAAGGGGAATACAACTACCTGATGCCACATTACAAATGTGCAATATCAACTATATGGCCTTCTATTTTAACCAAACATTAATTAAAGTGAATGGCAAATACAGGGCTGTTCAAGCCCAGATCTACATCTATTTCCATCTATTGCACAACTGCAGAAATCACTTTTCAACCGAATGTAGGTCCATAATTGAGACGGTCACAGCCCATCCTGCTCAGCGCTTTCCTGATTTGAATGGTAGAATAGCGCAGAACAGCACTACAGACTGACACAGCGTTCAACTAATATTAAACCAGAGCTAATCACCTGAAAAGCCAAATGCCAGAACCAGTCATGTCTTCATCTACATGGAAGAAGAAGAAGAAGAAAAAAAAAAAAGACAACTTGCATTCACGTTTCTCCCAGTAAACACAAAGCCATTCAGCAGTCTGTTAGTGAGCAAAGAGGCACGATGCTCTCCTCCTCCCTCTTTAGAGAGACAAAAAAACCTCAAAGCAATAATCAATCCCTGGCCAAAACGGCAGAAAAGGAGTCTGGGATCTTGCTTGATGTGATGTCCCGTCTCAGGGTTCATAAAGCCACAGAGTTCAACATCAGGACTGCAGTCACTCATTGACATCCCAGATTTCGGACAGCAGCGGGGGAAGTTTTTTATCCTGCAGGCGAAGGGCAAAAACCTGCTCCGAGTGAACACTACTTAACGTGCGAAGGCTCACCAGTTTCATCAGCATACGGGGGAACATCAAATGATCCTGAGGAAAGATGAAACAGAATTTTAATTCTACAATTAGCCAAGGAGACCTTTAAGTCAGGGACCACTTCACACGAGTCTCTACTGTCCTTAACCTTTGAAACAGGACGTAAAGAATACATGTCCCTCTTTCTGACCTGGAGTGGCGTTATGTTGATTAGGGCCAAGTCATTGATTAATATTTAATTTTCTCTAGGGGCTGTGAAATATCAATTTAAGGAAAACTGACAAACATTTTAAAAACATTCCTTGGTTTTTTAAAATATGTTTTTAGAGAAAATCTTAAATTTTAAGGGGTTAAATTGCAGCTTTGTGTTGTGGAAAAAAATGCATAAAAATGAATGGGGTAAGACTGCAATGAAGAGATGACAAGCTGTCTTTTTGAAGTTTATTATTTTTATAATTTGTTTCAGATCATACAGTTTTTTTTTTAAATAATGGAAGTGGTTAACATTTATTAGTCATAAACAATTATTACTCAGTTCTACAGTTTCTCCAAAGGGCTGCAGCTAAGTGCACAACTGCTCTTATAACATTTCAAGCCCCCTACCAGTCTCAGCAAAATTATTTAACCTCAGCCCTGACCCAATGTGCTTGTTGTGACGATGACAAGCAGGTTATGCTGACATCCTGCCACTCACAAGAGTAGAGGTTATATAAAGCTCTGGGTACTTACATTTGGTCTCTTTATCATGATGTAAGAGCGCAGTGCATCAACATACGGTTGTTGCAGCCTCTCAACCAGGTCATGATCCTGCACGTTTGGCCGATCTAAACACAATTAACAAAACAGCATATACAGAAAAGAGTTCAAATCCTGATTACAAAGTATTTCTTATAGCTACGCATAAATGCATGTACTTTCAAAATGCAAAAACTGCAAGTTTAAACAAGCCATGTAGTTCTTAAGGAATTAAAAGGAGAAGGATAAGGTCTGTACATTGACAAGATAGAGATGATGTACTTTATAAAGGCTGACCTGCAGAGAAGATGTTGATAGCAATGAGCAGAGCATATTCAGCCTCATCAAGGTGCAGGTCATTCATTCCTTTTGAAAACTCAAAAATGGGGTTTATGAACTCAAACTGAAGCCCTGGAAGGATTAAGGATGACACAGATGCAAGGAGAAGTGGCGTGAGGACAATTTAAAGAAGGAAATATGATGCATGTGGGAAAGCACCTACTGACTACGAATACTAAGAACTTTTTTTTTCCTTTGACATAAATACAAAGATCAAGATGTGATCAGAAAAAGATAGTAAAGTGCACCTGCTTTGGCAAAATCCTCCTTGTTATAGCTGAAATCCTTCAGAAATGTGATGCTGTCGATGGCAGGGTTGTAACGTCGAGATGTTTCCAGCAGCATAATCTGAGGGAGATAAACATCTGTGAGTGAAGTACTGAAACTAAACCAAATTGTATTTGTTACAGTCAAGAAAGGTTTTCACAACTTTAGGGAGTAGCTGGTGAACGACTAATTGATGCAGCCTATCACACATAAATGAATGAGGTTATTGTATTACTTAATTTCAATAGTAGTTAGTTTGAATGCGTTTAATACCAAAACAAAAACCACAAGCAACAAACCTCAATGGTAGAGGTCTTCAACAGAGCGATCTGGTCTTCTCTTGTGAGCTCAAGGAAGCCAGGGAGCTGCTTAGCAAAGTCCACAATCTCTTGAACTGACATGATGGCAAGCTCAGTGAAGTGGGCGAACCGCTGCTGACGCACTTCTCGATTCTGCAAATCCTGACTCTGTGGCCAAGGCTGCAATTAATTCATACATTAGCAGAAGCAGAGTAAATCTGACTCTAAAATATTTACAACAAACAGCATCAGCATTTGAGTACAGACTGCTCTCAGCAAACAAATTTTAGCAGCAGCTCTGCTTTGAAGCATTCATTTACCGTCACTTTTGGTCGGTCAAGGAAAGACCTCTTGTTGCATTGCTTCTGCATAGCCACCAGCTTCTCAATCATCTCATGCTGCTGTGGATCAAGTGTGGCTAGTTCCTGTGGAGGGGTGGGTGTGACCACTGTGGATGTGCGGGCCGTTTCCTCATCTTGCTGTTTCTTCAACTTTTTGTGTCGTATTTGCTCCTCAGAAAGCACACCTAAAAAAGGTCACACATCTCAACTACACACCAATCTATAATCTAAAGTAATATTAATTTTTTAAATCTATCTTTTCACTGATATATAACCACACACACACTCACATACAGTGAAGCCTACATTTTCACTATCATGTACAGACACTTACACTGCTCCAGCATGCCCGCCTCCCGACACTTCCGCAGACGACACTGCTGGCACTTGCGACGCATGTACATGTCCATTTCACAGCGGCCGTTGTTCTTGCAGGTGTACTGAGCACTTTTAATGATGCTTCGGCGAAAGAAGCCCTTGCAGCCCTCACAGCTCAACACATTGTAGTGGAAACCAGAGGCCTTGTCGCCGCAAACACTGCACACCTCATTTCCTAGCATCTTTGGAGCCGGCCCCTTCTTCCTCTTCACTGGCTGACCGTCTGTGATAGCAGCACAGTGACAGAACATTCATCAGTGCAGGATGCTTTAAAAAAGTTAATTAATTTCATGCTTCTGAACAAAAGCTTTTTTCCCCCATATACACAGCTCTGAAATTCTCCACAATTTCTATAGGAGTTGTGTGTGAAAATGCAAATATCTGCACCAGACAGATGACCTTAGATTTTCATTAGAATTTATGAATTTAGTCAAGACTTCAGTTTCAGTTACTTCACAGTGGGTACTTTTGTGGTGAAAAGATACTCACAGCTGGAAGTGCTGACAGTTTGTTAGTGTAAAGCACACAAGATGCAGTTGAAAAAAAGGCAAAGAAATTACATAAAAAAAAGGACACTAGGGAAATTGCTGTGTTGTTTACGTCACAATTTGTATAAGATGTCTCAAATGGACACAAATGACACACAAATCATGTGAAAGTTAAAGAGTAATTCACTACACCACATTAGAACAAACTACACATTTCAGTTTCCCTACACCAAATAAAAGGCCTTTGTCTACTTTTAGTTCCTTCTTTTCACTCTGCCACCACAAGCACCCTTAACCTCAGTTTTAAGGCTGCCACCTAGTGGCAACACAGCGCTACAACATGCAGATCTGTGTTTTCAGAACAGCATGAAGCACCAACATAGAGGGTACATGATATCATGAATGGGGCCTTGATTCACCTTTTTAAGATGATACTAATCAATCAGCAGCAGAACAAATACTGGTTAATTCTTTAAGTAGCAACAAGAGTACCTGCAGGAGTCACAACAAAAGCCTCTTAGCTCCTGTGGAGACCTCTATCCTTAGAGTGCACTTAAAGGATTGGGAAACTTTCAGTGATTGAGAATGGGGGAAACTGGGAGGGGGGGGGGGGATGCCAGTAACCATCAGTTAAGGTCTCTCAAGATTCTAGAGGGAACCTGTAAACTACTATAAAACTCACATTTTCTGCAGTCTTTATTAGTGAGAATATCCCCTCTGAGTTTCGAAGGTTCGCTGACAAAACATGCTCATTCTGTTTTACCAAACATCCATTCTGTTTGCACTACTAATATGCAGGTTCTCTCAGGTTAGACTGCTTTCATAAATAAGCCGCTATATTTGGAATTTACCAACTCACGATTATCTTTTCTGTCATTTTTAAGCCAGGTTTTAAACAATATATAAGCACTTATGAGGTAGTCTCAACCACTCGCTTCCACTTGCTATGAATAACAACCAGCAATTTCCTTTGCGTATTATTTGCATGTCCTTTGTTCATTGTGCTTGTGACCTCTCTCATCTCTTGCAGAGAATAGCATACAGTGAAGCTGGTCTGGACATGCTTCGACCTTTATGTGAAAATGGTTACAAGTAGGTCAAAATGAACTTTGCCACAGAATCCTAATTTTCAAAAGCAATGTAGATCTGTATGATCTTATGACAGAAGTAGCAAGAGAGGGGGAAAAAAATTGAAAAACTGGTTAGTCTGGTCTATGGAAGCTAAACAGTCACTAAACCACAACAGAGCTCAGATTTAGCCATGCGCTCACTTTCCCTTTCAGGATGGCGATGAATATGTGTTCTTTCACTTCAAAAATGATGACTAGCTGTAATGACTACAGCAACATTTGCAAAAGAAATTTCTGATTATTTTATCTGTAATGCCATAAAACACCCCTACCACCTATAAACTCTGGCATGCAAATCTTTAAAGAGAAACATGTACAATGCCTCCTACAGTAGTACTTTTTTTTCTCACCTATGATGGCAGATGTGTCACCTGCATCTGGATCCATCTTAATGTCATTTGGCTCCACTGGAAGAGGACTGCTGATGTCAGTCAGTGAAGGGCCATTATGAGCAGGGACAGGGAAGTCATCCGGCTGGGAGAGGCTGGTCAGTGATAGGAGACCATCGGACTTCAGTGTGGGGCCTCCACTGCTCTCCTCAACCATGTAGTCCAGCTGCAGCTCAGAGGCCCCATCAAACACCTTACCTTCATCTGATAGGGTAAAAAACAACTGCATTTAGAACAAAGAGCCACTGTTCATGAACATTTCCAGAGAAATTATTTCCATTTGTCTTTGTCTGGAGTGACAGCTGTCTAAAATAAACATGTTTAAAAATTGGTGTGTGCATTCAGACATGTACTGCATGGGGCAAAGAGAGACGGCAGTGTATAAACATAACTTAATCAAAATTAATAATACTGACTATACTTCATTGTAGAGCATGCAAGCTTTGAGACATGAGGTGGATTGCAAGAGCTTTATATCCTGTTGAGTCTGATCTCACACTATGACTTCAGAAATGTGACAAAGGCTGTTCCTCTTACCATGACCAACATCTGGGATATCAGTCACAGACAGCGTGGACATCTTCTGCACAGCAGCTTGTCATTACGAAATCAACGTGCACCTGAGCAACAAAAATAACATGCACACTCAGTTACACCGCAGTCTGTCAGGATGCATAAAAAAATAAATAAATAAATCTTTCCAAAACAAAACAGCATCTGTTTCTTCTCAACAAAAACCCAACTACATTAAAGCTCCCAATAGACTGTTCAAGAGCAGACCTTGAGAGTACTGTAGATATTTGAATATATGAGAGTCTAAATGTATTTGAGCACAAATCTTCATTTCAACAAAAGATTTAAGGTTGGTTCTTTTAAGACAGGGGATTATTTCATTATTCATGTAGTCATTCAACAACAGTCAGGTGATGTTAAGCAAGCAGATGGAAAAGAGTTTGACAGCAGAGGGATTTGAATCCCAGGACACGTTGTAGTTTATTTGACCACAAAATGATTTTGTTCACACTCAAATTACAAATGTGGTTACATGGCATCAACAGCAGGTCATTATCATAATCTTACAAAGCAAAATATGGTTCTTAGAAAGATTCAAAGCGCAAGAAATAATGAAATGAGCAAAAATTCTGCTAATTCAGATATATGGGCAAGAAAGCCAAATGGAGGTAAAAGCAGAAATGAAAGTCTTGTCATGTGCCACATTTGGTTACATTTCAGGAAACTGATTCAGCAGACACACACGCTCATTTCTGGCTATTCTTAACTGGCCTGCAGGACAGAAAATCACGTTTGAAAATGCAGGAATTGCAACAAAAACTAAATCTCAAGCATGTTTGTTATAATATGAAAGACAACACTGACTTTGAAAAATTTTGAGAAATTAATAAACATTATATTAACTGCATTTTTATTAAGCTCCCTTAACTAAAACTAATAAAGTCTAATATAATAATGACCCAATAAACTATTTGTATTGTATATATTTTGTGAAATTAATTTCCTAGAAAATAGAATTAAAGTTTATCAATTTAATGTGAAGCTGTAATGAAATGAATTATTTTAGAAGGTGCAGTCGCTTGCAATCTTTGTTTTTATTTATTTTTTTTATTTCAGGTTCTGATGTTTTATCCATCTCATCCTAAATATGAACATATACATTTCTGTATAACTCCCTCTGTTAAATTACATACCAGCAGTTTTAGGTCAGTTTAGTAAAATATTTGACCGAACATAAAATAATAATAGTCAGTTTAAGCACCAGATATGACTTTTGTCAAATTTCTATCATCACATGGGATATATATGACAACCTTTTAACAAAATAAAACAACACAGCTTCTTATTTTCTTACACTTAGTAGTTTTTAGTAGATAAATCTGCTGTCTCAGAAAGCTGTAGTCATCAAATGTGTGTGTTTTAGCTTAGTGACTAGTTTTAAAATTATCACCACAGCAGGGGCAGGCAAAGCCTCTCCTGCAGAAATTACGTCTGAGAATCTTGAAGTGTTGCACAATTCAACTCAAAATCAATTCTAAATTATTCTAATTAATTTGTAATGAATTTTGATTTGAAACTAATCAGCTCACTACAAGTCTTGCATTTCTGCTGTGTGAAGAAAAAAAGACTCAAGTTTGAGCTTTAGTGTCAATTCAAGGTTTATATAAGTTGTATACAAGTGGGTTATGTGCAAAGGTTTGTAGCAATAGATGGTACAAGTATTGTTAAAATATTATAACGCTTAAGCCAGTAGCTCTTATTATTTCTTGCCATTGGTTCATGTCCATCTTTAGCAATATCATTTACATATTAAAACACACGTTTCAGCAGAAAATATTTAGTATTCATAATTATCCAGCTTCTCCCCATATAAGACAATTGCATGCACCAATTTACTAAAAAACATTTCAGAAAAAGAAAGTTGTTTTTTTTGTTTGTTTTTTTCCCCCCCTGAACTGTAAGCTTAACTTATACATGCATACTTATTAAAATGCGCTCAACTGTTTGAAATAACTTTCTTGTGGGTCAATGTTCTAAAACCCGGCTTTCTCAGCCTCTCCACCTGGATCTTTGTACATACTTCTTTTTTCTTTTTTTTAAAGTATACATACATATGCAATGCTATGCCTGCACAATAATTTAAAACATTCATTTTCAACTCTAATGCAAGGGTGGAACTCTTCTGAGATAAACCTGATAAAAGATTTTTTTTTCTGCATGTTCAGAATTCGCTGCAAGTTGGAAAATAAGGAACAGTTTGATTTTGTCAGGAGGTGGCTTTCACTCTTCCAACTCTGGGTGACATCGGATGCTGTGAGCACTGCTGGTATTTGTGCACAATAAGCGTGTTAATTTTTCCAATGCATGGAGAGAGGAGAAGAAGAAAAGAAGCGATACACCTACACCTGTAATGGTTTTGATTTAGCTCCAGAAAGAACTCCACTCAAAAGCTTCTAAACCCCAAAGTAGCAACTGCTCCAAATGGAAAGGACAAAAGATTTGAGGCTGTACAGCATAAAAACTAGCAGGGTTTTTTCTCTTCGAAAAAGAACAAATATAATATATTAGCTAGTGATGAAATGAAGCAAAGCATGGAAGGCCTTTTAAACTCAGCCATATACCTATAGATCAATTTCAATTGATCTGATCAATCAATCAATTAGTTCATTAATATATAAATAAAATCAGTCTAAAAAAATAAAACAAACTAAAACCCTTTAACATAAAGTCTTATTTAACAGCAGTAATTGTGACAGGTATTGTGTTGGAATGGTCTTACCTCTGAAGTTGATATTTTACTTATAGTCTGTCCATTTCGTCCATGGGAGTCCACAACCTCAGTCTGTTGATATCTCCACGTTGATGGAGTGCCTGATGAACTTTTCACAAAGCCAAAATCACTACGGCTTTAATATGCTGAGACTTTAATGACTTGATATCTTGAAGCGGGCGAGTATGAAAGAAGTCCCTTTCTGCAGAGCCCTATGGGAGACGAGAGGGAAAACATAAGAGGGAGGGAGGAGTGTGAAAAAGGGAACAGCATGGGTTACTTTCGGTCATTTGTGCGGCTCTTAAATCTCAGAAGCACTGTGTGATTTTTCCTTTTTGATTACTTTAGTAGCTCCTTTCTATTAATCAAACTTGCAGCACTAAGAATTTAGTTTTGTTCAAAAATTAAAATATATCCTACATCATGGTCTATTACTTAAGATTTCAACCCGTCTCTGATTAAATTCTCTCACAAGTGTCAGAAAGAGTGTCAAAATAAAATAAGTAAAAGAACAGAGAGAAAGACTACCATGTGGTAATGAAATTCTGAACATATTGAGAAATCACAGATCAATACGTAAAATGTCATGTCAGAGGAGCCAAGGTTACGTTTGATTTCTGATCGTTAAAAACTTAGAAAAAGAAAGCTCTAATTTCTTTAACAGGCAGGTTTAGTCACCAAACATATCAGGTTTCCTTGACTTAATTCACTTTCTTTGGACTTAATTCACTTTCTAAACTATTTCTTCCTTGCATGTGACCTCATGCCATCCCCACCCTGATTTGACAGTTAAAGTCCAATGTCCCCCGCATCTTATCAGTCAGTCACCTTTGTCCATGTGCATGTTTTCATAGACTGCTGGAAATGAAAGTACCAACAAAAATCAATAAAACAAAAGGAACACCTTTATTTAAACCCCTAGTTACTATCTAATCCTCACCATCGTGATTTATAAGCACATTATGCAATCTCAAAGCTCAAATGATACCTTAGCATCTTATCTAAAAGATGCAATCAGTTTTCTTCTTATGCATCAGCTTCAAACATTGATCTGATTGAAAAAAAAAATCATTATTCAATTATATATATGTTGGCTGACAACCAATTAATGAGTCGCCCAATTTGATAATTTTCAATGTGGAGGTGCTAAGCAATTATTGACTTTCTTATTGAATTTCTGTCAAGTGAATTAATTTAATATTTAGGGGGAAAAAAATAAACCATTTTCCAATGTAGAGTTAGACATTGGAAACATGTAATTACACCCAGTGTCAGCAACTGTGTTAGTGGGTTACAGTGATAGTAAGAACACTGTATTCATAAACACCTCTCGTGAGAAAGTCAAGCATCATCATACAATGATAATCAGCTTAAATGAGTGGGAAATGTTGCTTTGTCAAACTCTCAGAGCAAAAACGGATCCAACTTTTTCCAGTGAAGCAAAAATGAATGGCCAGATTCAGCAACAACTACGTGTGAAAGGAAGAAGTCAGAGCTTTCATGAATCACAGGCTCCACAATAAATCAATTTTCCCATGTACACACTGTTGGAAGAAGAAGTAGCTCATTCAATGCTTTCAGGTCCACCCTGATATTTTCACTTCTTCTGCACATAGACCTATCCTCAAGTTAACTCTGGTTGGGGGTTCACTGGGAATAACATAAGGAGAGCATGCTTAAAGAATTCATAAACATGTAGGGAATCCTGCACAAACAGCAGGTGCACACTGAGAAACCTGACTTGTCAGCTAAAACAATTTAAACCATGTACAATGGGAAAAAGGGCACCTGGATAGACTACTAAGACTACTTAAAATCCAAGTATCCTCAACTTAAAGGGTGACATTTAAATTCAAGAGGAGGTGTAGGCTCCCTATACAGTCGTTACTTATTTAAACCCTCTTCAACAAGTATTAAAATTTAAAACAAAAAAAAAAACTTTTTGTAGGCAGTTCATTTGAGAGACCTTGCATATCATTTCTGCAAGAATGTTATAATTCTGAAAAATTATTTGCTTTTTTCTCCCCAACTTTAGATTTTAAACAGAAGGCATGATGTTTTTTTCACATATTTATTCAAATTAATTCCTCCTGCTATCGATGAAATGTTTTCTGACTGAAATAGAAGCCAAACACATGACTGAAGCAAATCGCTTTTCTCCAAACTTTTGCTGAAATAAATGACTAACTACTGTATATTTTAGTTTAACTTGTCAACAGGACTTATTTCAAGACTAATTTTGTCTGAGGGTAGATCTGTGATCCAGTTAAACCACTGGCTGGAGGAAACCCAACTAAGGAAGAGTTTGTTCCCAAGCGTGGATCCTAAATATACACACTGATTTTTGTGCCTTTTCGTGCAAATAAATATGCTCTAGAGCAGGAAAAAAGACCATGATCAAATGATTGAAGAGCACAAAGTCTCAAAATCCTTTGAACATTCACTCTGTGTGTATCTGTGTCTTTTCTGATACTTTAATCTGCATTCTGATGCCATTTTTATTAATTTAATGAATTTTTGATGCCTTTGTAAAACATTTTGACATGCCTTTGTGTATAAAATGGGCAACACAAATAAACTTGCCTTCCATAGTTATTATTTGAGAGCTTCAGATAATGAAGCATCTAAAGCCATTTCAACTCTGATCAGTGCTGACCAAATACTTGAAATACCATAAAGAAAAGGAGTGGTTCCTTGCCCACAACTCTTTGTAGAGGGACCCTTTAAAGTCGTGCTTAAAGCTTCCATTTTACACAAGTTAGGCAAGTATGTGTATGCATTAATTCCAATCTGGATCTCTTTGGGGAGCAGAATCACAGCCAGTTACTTAGAGAAACTGAACAAGGTGATAAAGAAGACTGGCCCCGTTCTGGAGACTGTTTTTGAGCTTCCAGGGCTGATTGTACAAAGGAGGATACTTCATAAAACGAAACAAGTCATGGACAACCCTGAGAATCCTCTTCACAACACAGTGATTCAGCAAAAGTCTCTTCAGTCAGAGGCTTCTTCAGATCTGCTGCAACACAAACCGGTACAGATGATCCTTCCTGCCCACAGCAAACACCCTCTACAACGAATCTTTGAAGAGGCTTAAGTAATAAAAACTCCTGCAATAATTAATTTCCCTTTGGGGATTATTAAAGTATCTTTGAATTCAACTGAACTGAACAATAAGAGAGATGGGACAAACATTCTGAATATAGCAAACATTCTGTTTTGCTTTTGTCATGACAAACTTCCATTTTTTAATCATGTTCATTACCAGATTTTCATGTTTGTGCAGCTTCTACAAACCATTAAGAAAAGAGAGCTTTTCACTCAGTCAGTTTTTAAAAGGCATGCCAACCTGGTGAAAGTTCAACCTGCTTCTCCCAAAAAACAAATGATAAAATTTCCAGGATCTCCATCATAACGTTCTCTGATGTAATGACAGTTGTCCCTGGGGTCATGAAAGATGTTTGAGAAAAACCAAAATTTAAGAAAAACAATATTCCAGTGCACTTTGAAAGTTCAGAACTCAGTTTTATCACTACACCTTTTAAACTTACAGAGTGTCATTAAAAAAAAAAAAAAAAACACCAGAAACTAAGGTAAAAGTTTTTTGGAGCCCAAACATTTATATGCCTCAGTATGTAGGTGCGTGGGTGTGTTGAGGACTTTCAATTCCAAATTCTTTCAGAAACAGTTGAAACAATAACATTTAAGGAAATATGAGTGAGACTGAGCAGCTTGCTCACTTGTTACAAGCTTTTAACTAATTACCAAGTCTTAGTTGTTGTTAGTATTCAAGTGAAAATGGCAATTACACCATTATCTGCATTTATAAACAACTGAAATCCGATATTTCTCAGAGTTCTGGTGTGGCAATGCCATAGTCGTTTAAGTCTAATTTTGTTATTGTCCTGAGCACAGACTTACTGCTAACATTAGCCAAGTAAGTTACTCAAGCATGCTGACATCTATCATATCCTTCTAAAACAAACATTACGCAGCTAACTACAAGTTCATCTGGAAAATATTAACTAAAGATCGTTAACAGCGGTTGAGATGTGCCAGGTATTTCATAATTAACCTGAAAATAGGTGTGGTAATAACATTAAACAGGATCTTCAGGTGAGATTATCTCCATGATCGATCAACACAAGGCCAACATCGTTAACGTTAGCAGCACTCTACGAACAAGTTCAACTTAGCTAGCTCCGCTAACTTCAGGCAACGGGTAACACACACGCGTTCGGAGATGAAAACGAGCTTATAATTTACTTGTCAGAGACTTTCCGCCTTTTTCACTTGTCACTTCGTTAGGTTAGGCTAATCCGTTGGTTCGTGGTTCCTGTCAGCCTGTTTGACAACAGAAGCTAATACGTTAGCTCATCAGATAGCCGTTACGTCATGTGATCGAGAACCTCCAGGCGCAGTCGCAGCTTCTTAGACTCGTAACAACAATGACTTTGGGTTTTGTTGCCCCGTGCTTAGTCTTACAGGCAAGGGCGACCGTAGTAAAAGCCTTGAAGCCCTGCTCAGTAAGTATAATTCCCGAAAAATAAATATAAGATATACAGTAATAAAATAAGTGACAAATATCACCGACTTTAACTTAACTTTGTTTTGTTTTACAAAGCATCTTATCAAGCAAACTGCAATACAATGTGTCTTTTTGAAAAACTTGCAAAGTGAGAATGGATATGAAATACAAATTATATTTTTTAAATGCACATTAAAACAATAAAGAAAGGAAAAAAATATGCTTAAAAAAACAAAACATGCATAACAAAAAATACATATTGATGAATAAATGTAAATAAAAAACAAATGCAAGGATTTCCAAATCTTACAAACCCATATTCTATTCCCAATAGAATATAAACAACATCAGCTGTTGAAACTGAGACATTTTGCCATTTCATGGAACATATTAGGTCATTTTGAATTTAATGACAGCAACACATCTCTAAAAAAGCCTGAAAAAGTTATCAATTCAAATAAAACATAACTGGAAAAGTATTTGACAGCTAATTAGGTTAATCGGCAACAAGTCAGAAACATGACTGAGTATAAAAGGGAGCAATTCAGAGAGCTAGAACCTCTCATAGATATGGACAGAGGTTTACTAATCTGAATAAATTGTGTTTTTTTTTAAAAAAGGAACAATTTCAGGAAAACTTTGAAGATTCTGCCACCTACAGTGTACAAGATCTTCAAAAGACAATTAGGAGGAAACTCCATGTGCAGGGGACAAGCCTGAAGATCAAAACTGGATGTTGTGATATTCAGGCTTCCAGTCAGCAGGCATGATTCTCTACTGGAAATGACTACGTGGGCTCAGTGGTACTTCCAGACATCCCCTGTCAGTGAAGACAGTTTCTCATTCAATTCACAAATGCAGCTTATGGCTCTATCCTACATAAATGAAATAATATATGAACACAGTCCAGAATCACCACCATCTTCCCTGAACCCAAGCGCATTTAAAATGGTCTGAGGCAAAATGGAAAACTGTTCTGGGGTGAGATGAAGAAAAATTATCAATTCTTTTGGAAAATGTGGACACCTGAGGTGAGGAACCATCCAGCTTATTATAAGCATTTAGATGAAAACCCTGGCTCTTTGTTTGAGTGGGGTTGCATTTGTGCTCATTGTATGGGCAGCTTACAAACCTAGAGAGGCTGCATTAATGCTGAAAAGTATAAAGGTTTTAGAGCAACATATACTCCCATCCAAAGTATATGGGAAGGTATTTCATATTTCAGCAAGACAATGCTAAACCACATGCTGCATCCAACACAACAGCATGGATAAGATCAGCAGGAGAAGGGTCTGGGTGCTGAAATGGCTTGTATGAAGTCCAGACATTTACCAACAGAAAACATTTGGTGCATCATGAACCAAAACATCTGGCAACAAAGGCCCAGGAGTGTTGAGCAGCTTTAATCCTGCACCAGACAAAGATAGGACAACATTCCTCTGGTAAAACTTCAGCAACTGGTCTCCTCAATTCCCAGATGTTTGCAAACATTTACTAAAAGAAAAGGGGATGCTACACAATAAAACATTACCCTAAACAATACATCTAAAATCCATCTCTGAATAGAAATTCATTTTCAATAAATTCACCTAAAGCATCAACAAAACAGTAAAATAACAGGAATAGCTGATCTAAAAGAACTGTAGAGAAGAAGAATAGTTCAGGCTACCCGACCCAGCCATAGACCTTATTAGGTTTTAAGCATAAGCTTAAAAATACAGGGTGTGTCTGCATGACAAACACTAGGTGGGAATTGGTTCACAACAGAGCCTGGCAGTTGAGAAATCTGCCTCCCATTCTGTTCTTAGAAAATCTGGGGATCCCAAGTGGTCTTACAGTTTAGGAGTGAAGTGCTCTGTTAGGACAGTATGGAACTTTAAGCTCTTTGAGATAAGATGGAGCTCGGCCATTAAGAGTGTTATAAATGAGGAGAGGAACTGTAGATTTGATCCTGGATTTAATAGGAAGCCAGTGAAGAGAAGCTAAAATTGGAGTGACATGATCTTTCCCATTTATCTTCATCATAACTCTAGTTGAAGGACTTTGGATCAGTTGGATGCAGTTCAGAGCAACTATGTGACATTCCAGTAATATAATTTTAGCAATGTTTCAAAGGTGAAAAAAGCATACTTGAAAGTTTAATTAATTAATGGTTTAAATGATAGATCCTGATTAAAGTTAATGCCAAGGTACTTTATAGTAGTACAAGATGTCAAAGTAATACCATCAAGTGACACTAGTTGATAAGACAGTCTTTCTCAAAGACACTCAGCTCTAATGACAACAATCTCAGTCTCGTCTGAGTTCAGTAGCAAGAAATTAGAAGTCACTGAGGTCCTAATATTGTTAAGACAAGCTTGTAATTTAGAGAGCTTACTGGTCTCTTCATGGAGAAATATGCCTGAATATCATCTGCATATGGATGCATATACAGAATGAACAGCAATGGTCCAAGCACAGAACCTTGTGGAGCACCTTGTGGAACTTGACTAACTGTGCTGTACAGGATTAAGACACTGAAATCTATTACATAAATATAACTTAAACCAGGCCAATGCAGTTTCTTTAATCCCAATGATGTATTCAAGCCTCTGCAATTGAATATTCTGATCAAAAGATACTGAAATCTAACAGGACAAGGATGGAAACAAGTTTGCTGTCTGAGGCCATGAAGAGGTCATTAGTAACTTTCACCAGTGCTGTGACTGTACTGTGGTGTGACCTCTGTTCTCATTGAAACTCTTCAAATGAATCATGTATGTGCAAATGGTCACTTAGCTATATGCAACAGTTTTTTTTAAAAAAGATTTTAGAAGTAAAGGGAAGATTAGATATACCTCTGTAAATAGCCAGAACTTCTGATCAGATTGGGTTTCTTGAGAAGTGGTTTTATTATAGCAGGTGTAAAAGGCAAAAACAACTATGATTAGGAATGGACTGTGTGACTAAGTGTGGATGTTTGGGGGGCAGGGAAAGGGCGTGGTGGGGCTGTTAAGGTCCCATTTTGGTAAGGTGCACACCACTGGCAGTAAACTTGTTCAATAGTTTTAATAATTTAAACCAGCAATTTGTCTAACTTCCTAGAAGTTAATAAATACATTTTTAAAAATTCATTGGCGAGGCTATATAGATTGATACGAACCGAGAGGCATTAGTTATGTTGCGTTAACTGTCTTTTGCTGTTGTTTTTTTTACTCTTTTAAAAACTATTTTACAGTGTAGCTGTTTACCGTGTGCTTTGAACTCACCAGAGGCTGGAAGGACAGTAAATCTGTCAATCAGTTCAGTTACCATGACAATTACCCAGTTAGGATCTATGATTGGTAGGAAATCAGGAGGCGTTGTTCTATTTTTGTTGTCCGGCTTGGTGTATGGACGCGGTAAATGAGGGGAGAAACTCACATGGAGTAAACAGTTTTTGATGCATAGATTTAGACATTTTGCCTCGGCAGCGGCCCACAGTAACCTATATATTTCTGTTATTAAAACTTAGACAAGATCTGATTACACGTTGCTGCTACTTAGTCAAAGAAACGCTTACAACAGGTGTGTCTATATGTGACATATTAAAGACACAAAACAGAAGTATTATAAAAAATTTACATAAAATAAATAGTTATCTCACATTGCACTGTGTTTAATCATACGCTTATGAATGTGATAAAACTTTCCTGTACATTTTGAATGATGAACTGAAGCGTCGCTAGAGGGCAGAATATTTCAAGACAAAACGGGCAAGATTCAACTTCCGCCAGAGAAGAAGACAAACGACAACAATTGCAAATCGTGGTCTTTTCTTATTTTTTTGTTTAATCTTTTCAGGACAAATTTCTGCGTCTTGAATAATTTCCAGTTGAACAAATACCATGCCCGTCATTTGTGCGGCGTCAGGGTGCAACAATAAGTTTGTCAAGGGGTCAGAAATCCGCTTTTACAGGTACGTTGTCACAGGTCAAAATAATAGTCTGAAGTTTTTGTACAAATGTCGGGAACTGTTTCATGTTGGCTTTAAGAGTATTTCTGTATGATTAAAAACTGGAACATGTAACTTTTTAAAAAGATTTTTATAAGATTAAAAAAAACTTAAAATGTCTTGATGCTGACTGTGACAAACGTTCAGAGCACATTGAAACACCTGGTAATCAGAGCCAGATACCGATATCTGCAGTCCTGTTTACACTAACAACAAGCAAAAGTGTCGTTTTATTTATATTGTCAATATCAGTCCATATATTTGCTCTAAGCAAACGTGGAATTGCAGAATTCGATGTTGCACACTAAAAGCTGCTACCTACAAAATTAACCTTATATTGCAAACCAGTTTTTGTAAAGTTGTGATGTCGTGCAAAAATTCAGAGAGAAAAACGCAGTGCAGTGATTTGGAAATTATTTAAACCGTTTTATTATCTACTAGAAGAGTGACAAAGAAATCGTAATGATGTGGTTCATGATGTGGTGTAAAACATTTTACTGATCTGGTGAAACCAGGTGTTATTTTTCGCAAATGAAAGTTAAAACTCTACTATTGACATAAAAGGTACATAAACAAGATCCAGAAATGCTATTACCTTCTGGTCATATCTCATTGAAACATGATTTCAAAAGATGGATATGTAATAAATTGAATTTTAAAAAAGACAAATGTAAAAAATGGTGTCAAAAAAACAGACATTTCAGGAATTATAGGTATATAAATAGGAGTTAACGTGGAAAAAACACAGTTTTTGCTTTCACTCTGCCCTCTCAACATGTTTGTTGTTGATCATTTACCCAATGATGACTGTAGAAGATAATACCAGAAATTTGGCATCCTGTGTATTCTTTAGATGTGTGCAAATGTTTACTTTCATTTTTAAATCAAGCAGAAATATTTCACTATTTGCAAAGCTCTGTCAGTTGTATTAAGATGTCAATTCTCAAAGCTTTTTTTTTTTTTATCTGGTTAAAGAACATTTTTCTTCTCACCGATCAGAGGTGTACTGAGTAAGAATTAACATCTTTGAGACTAGTGTTATGGCAATCCTAGCAATTGCCCAGAGAGGTTCTTTATCAAAAACACAGCCACAATGAGCTCCAAGTTTAGTATTTATTTAATTGCAATAAGAGTCAACGTTAGCACGCAGGCCAGTCCGTTGAATCTGAGGGACATACAAACACATGAGCTTTTTATAAGAGAAAGAAAAGGGGGTAGGAGAAAATGAGATGAAAAAGAATACTCAGTATGAAGGATTTATTTTCACCAGAGTGAAAGGATCGAGGTAGGGGGAAATAGATCAGATAAAGACGTAAATAGTTTTGTCATAAACTAGTCTGTCTGCTGTCAGGATATTTTCTGAAAACTTATCCTAATTTCCCAGGTTGAGGAGAAAACCTCCAGACAACGACTTAAGAATCAATCCAGTTTATAAAATAAAAGATCATAAGTAATAACAGCAGATATCTGGAGATTCTTTGTTCAGTAACAAAAGAAATCTAAAATCTTACAGCACAGAGTTCCGTTAAGTATCACATACTGCACCCTAGTAGGCTTCTCCTTCATGCATATTTAAACATTTCCCATTCAAGCTTCAAGTTGCTGTTATCTTGAAAAAGAGTTGTGTTTTTTTTTCATTCACATACTGGACTATTGCTCTCTAAAAGTATTTATCACTCACTATGGCTATGGCGTGTTAAACTCTTCAGCGCTATAATACATTTGCAAAAACTAAAAATATTAAATGATTGTATGTACAAATAATTGACCTTTAATATGATTACATGAACAAATGATAAACCTTTAACATAAACAGTTAAGGCATTCCCACACTGCTTATCTACTAAGGATAGCAGATGTTTATAGGTTAAAAGTTCACAGGTTATAGCTCTGTGGCCCCCAACCCTAAGTCGTTCAAGACCTGTGTTTCCTCACCCCCTCATTGTGCGATCACAGGACTTTTCTGTTACACTAGCCATCGTCTTAACAGCATGGTTTGAAAACTGTTTTTCCATTTGTCAGGTTCCCTCTTAGCAAGCCTCAACTTGCCAGCAAATGGGTGCAGAGCCTGGGGATGAAAAACTTTATCCCAACAGCCAACACCTGCCTCTGCTCGGAGCATTTCAGGACCGACTGCTTTAGGGACTACAACGGCAAGCAGTTCCTGAGAGAGGATGCCGTCCCCACCATATTCACCCAAATACAGGACTCTTCAAAGGTAAGGACATGAAACATCTTGTTTTTTTTCCCAAAAAGTGTTTTTCTGATTGACTGTGTTTGACTGTATTTTGAAATTAAGTGAACAGATAACTTTGGACCTTGTACAGATTGAATTACGTAAGAGAGGAGTGATACCAAAGGAGACAAATGTGGCAAATCAGATGGGAATACAAGCAGACAAAGACAGAGCCAGAGATGCAGCTTTACGCAGAGAAAAAAGAGGTGGATTCAGGGTGAGTTTTCTGTTACCGCTTCTTATAATATCTTTTTCCCCTTTAATGTATTGCTTAAGTGGTTTCAATAAGAATTATCACTGGATTTAGATGGCTTAGGCATGAATTAATGTTTTTCAAAGATACTTTAAATTTCTGAGTTACCAACAGCTAATTGTGTCATAATTTTTACATGAAGGCAAAACAATTGTAAAAGCAAAGTTTCCAGTTCAAACTTCAAGTCATACAAGCTTCTGTCACTGTTGCCACTAGCTTGGATCATCTACTCTGGCACTTTGGGTCTAAGTCTAAAATGGTGCCGTTCAGTGAAGAATTCTGATTTGTAGGGAACTGTGATATATGAAAGTCGAATTCCCCATGTTTATGACCCCCCCCCCCCCAAGTTGGAAATACAGTAGAAAGTTCACAACCAGTTAATTTCTATAAATCCAAACTAAGAATGCTTAAGAGTTTAAGTCAAAATACATTTTTCAGATGTTTATCATTAGCCACTAATTCAATAATTTACTTGAGCTTCAAATGTTTTTGATGTTGCTGCAGGGTGGTCGAGGAGGTCGCGGAGGAAAACAGTTGTCTGACAGGTGAGAGGCTCTGACAGTGTTTCTTTTTTCTTACAGCACTTAAATATTTGTTTATAGGAAGCAGGAATCTTTCTGTCTGTGCTCTTCTGTAAAGTGGATAGTAAATTGTTGTCTTAATGTAAGCAATACCACATAAAGATTCTGATCCACTTATTTTCAAATTAAATTTGTGCATAAGTGATGGTCTTTCTTATAATTTACTTCTACTTTGATTTAATTGATGGCGGCTTCGAGCAGCTGCTGGTGACGTACCTTATATTTCTCGTGCTTGTCCTCCTTACCAACATTTGCTTGAGCAGTTTAATGATAAATTATTCCCACTACAGCACCAATAATTTCATAGTTGGGGAAATTTAGTATTCTGTAATAGTTTAAGACACTTGTCATTTCCGTTTGGCTCTTTAAATGGCTAAAATCAGAAAGATTGATCATTCCTTCATGATGAACTGAAGGATGACACTTTCCCACTAATGTTTTCAGTTGATGTTACCAGAATGTGCTAGATGCCGCCGGCGTTAATTTAGATTAATTTGGAGATGGTTTACGTTTAAGTCTTGGATCATTTTACACTGTCATACCGAGAGACATTAATAAAAGTGAAAAACTTATTATAGGAAGCCACTGAGGGGGAAAAAGCCTCCCGACAATGAAATAGATTCATTCAGAGTGAACACATCACATTGTGTAAGTTTTAAATCTTCCTTCTGCAGGTTGAGTGCTGCAGCCAAAAGCAGAGTGTACGACAGCAAGGGGCGTCTGCTGTCCAACGGCAAGGACATGTGCGACTGTCTGGATGTGGATTGTATGGGCTGCTTCTACCCCTGTCCTGAGTGTGGATCACGCAAGTGTGGGGTTGAGTGCCGCTGTGACAGGAAGTGGCTTTACGAGCAGGTTGAAGTGGAAGGTGGAGAAATCATTCGGAATAAGTTTGCCGTTTGATTTTCAGTGACTTTTTTTTTTTTTTTTTAAATGTTCAGTTATTGTGTTCAGAGGCTTCTGCAAACTAAAGTTATTCCTGCTCCTTTGCAAATCAGAAAATATTCCGTGATGTAAATGTTATGTAAAGCGTTCCCTTTTCTGTGCCAACATGTGTAAATAAACCCTTATCTTAATATTGTTGACACTGTTGATGGGTAGGAGCATCACCTGAGTTGGGAATAACTTGATCCCAGACATCCAACTGGATTAGTCTTCACTATTTCCCAGCATGTTAACAGAATTCAGTTACGTTATGAACTTGGAAGAACAAAAGAAGCATTTGTTCCTATTTGAGTTATATACAACAGAAAATATGAATCTATTTTACTTTTGAATATGAAACTGACATGGATGTAAAAGTTTTATAAGCTCTACTTCCTTTTGTAATAAAAGCTGCTTTTGCTTTGTGTATTATTTTGTTTAAATAATAAAAGGACTTTCATTAATACGTTGAGTAGATGTGATGGGATTTTTTTTTAATCTCATGAACATCACAGTCACAGCAGTTAATATAGAAAATAAAACATTTTGTAAAGAAAAAGGATTAAATCTAACAAACCTAAAAATCATAAAGCCCAGAGATGCCATGGTCACATAAACAGATATACTGTTGCATCAACTGTTGGGACTTTTTGGTTAAAGAGGAGAAAAAACAAAACTCGCGCTTGTTTGGGTCAGGGTCAGACAAATCGGAGTGAATCTGAGCTATAGATTCTGTTTTACATGAATTCAATGGTTCTTGAATGATTTGTGAGCCCTGTAGCCATTTCTAGATTAAAAAAAAAAATAGTGAAATAAGACATCAGATTTTGACAATGTTCAAAAAGATATAATATATTTGACAATTGTTTTACTGTGATAATATCCAATCATCCCCATAAAACAGGATTCAATATTACATAACATGAATGTGGAGAGGTAGAGAAAAGATTAGCTATTTGGGTATGAAGTTGTACTTTTTCACTCAAGAAATGAGGATCTATCAAAATCTGTTAAGTCCAACAATTTTCTCAAAAAAAAAAAAAAAAACCATGCACGCCCACAAACCTGTGCTTGATGGTCTCCAGGCTGGAAAAAGAAAGAGTTTGGACAGCACAAATCAAATCAGGAAAATTACAGCACCACCACCCTTCTCTCTCTTTCTCTCTTTTTTAAAAAAATTAAACCCACTACAGTCCTATACACATTCACGGTGGTCTGGTGGCGCCGATGGCAGTTGTTAATTGTTAAGAGTCAGGAGTATACCCTTAACAATCCTCCAGTTAGTCAAAAGGGGCATTTCCATTAGCGAGGCTTCTGGGTAAACCTGCCAGATAGGAACCTCTAACAGGACCAACCCCCTCCTCAGCCCCTTCAGCCAGCGTGTCTTTATGACAAGAACCATTAACGAAACAAATAACACTGTTGACCATGTGATGACATTAATGTGCATCTTTTGCTGTTCACAAAAGGCCAGTTGCATAAAAGTAGACAAACATACACCCCAGGACCGTTCTTGGTAACGGATAAGAAAAAAAGTACCCGGAACCCACGCTAATGGAAATGCACCTAAAAGGTCTCACCACAATAGTCTTGGGCAGTAACTCCTCAAAAATGACTATTTGTTCTTTTTTTGTATTTTAATTTGGTTTATTCTTGGTCAATAGCATGCTTTATTCCTTTGGGGTTTATAATATTCAGTTTAAGTCTTGCAAAAGAGCTTCACCCTGCCAGTCACATGGTGGCAGCATCTAGACCAGGATTGCTTAGGAAACATGAAGATGTATAGAGCTGTCTTGCATACCACTTACACTGGTTTTTCTCCTTGTAAGCTACTTTGTCCCAGTTTTTCTTTCTTTTTTTCTTTGAATGGGAAATTGATCCAGGCTTAGAATGATCTCTGTGCACGGCTGTATGACTTGATTCTTACAGGTTCTCCATTTATCAGTTGCAGATAAAGTATTTCTGCTTTCAGCTGATGCACTTTTTCATGTTTGCACTCAACTCAAATGATTTATTTTCTTATCTCTGTAGGGGCGTTTTAGTCTGAATGTGCAGAGCTTATTATTATTTATATTATTTGTTTAAATTATTATTATTCTCCACTTTATTAGTTTCGTTTTTGGTTGGTGAATCTGGAAATAAGGCAAAACAGTACAGGTTTAAGTTCCATGATGAGTGTTTCAGCTTTGCATTCGATAAATCTACATGTCTTTACTTTAATTTTCATCTCTGTTAACTTATTGTACTAAATATGTTCATTATTTCATGTGTAGATATTTTTATGCACAAAATGCTAAGAAGGAGAGTGTCCTCATTTATTTATTATTAAAAATGGATGGTGAAAATCAGCCACTTGTAAAATTTCCTGACAATCAGGGTTTATGATTAAAAACAACAACCATACAAATGAGCTGCTTCATAAATCTGACAAAAAGAACAAGCATGCAGATATGCAGGTTTCTGCTTTTGTGTGTTCATCCTTCTACAAATTAGATGTAGAGCTGTGTGTTTCTGGGCCCACTGTGGCTTGCTGCGTTCAGTCAGAGACATTTCTTCTTTAATAACTTCAGTCTCAATCTTTTGAACACTAAGCTTTTCCATTATGTGCATTACAGAAAGGAAACCAGTTTGACATTATATCAAACCTTTTAATGTGTTTGTGCGAAGTTATATCAGTATTCCAACAAGTTAATTAATACCCATGTAAAATGGAATTACTCTTTGTTTCTATAAGGTCATTTTTGTCCAATTACCACAGATTGGACAGAGTAAAGGACTACTAATTTTACATCCATCTCCTGCAGCTCTAAGGAAGCCAGCATGACACAGCAGTTTCTTGCACTGGTTAAAGACACAGTTGCAGAGTTTCTTCAGTCTGCAAAGGGTCATTTAGACGCATCCTGATGCCACGTAGCTCAGCTGGGTGAGGTGTCATGCAGCCCAAGGCAGCTTCACCTCGCAACATCTGCAGGTTTCAAAAGAATGCTCTTAGCTGGGACCGAAAATCACACCCCTGCAGCGCCTGGGTTTGGCAGTGCAACACAGATGGATTTTTTTTATTTTTCTTGTAAATAAAATGCAAGAAGTTGCAGTTTCATGGTGGATATGCGTGCAGCCAGTTTTCCATTTCACAAAAACAATGTTGCATGATTAAGTGCAGAGAAGCCGTTCCTTTCATTCTGCCTTCTACGGCCTACGTCTTGTGCATTTTATAGCTCATTTGTAAAGGGGCTGCAAATAAATTAGGCTTATAAATATTTATACAATGCTCAGGGTAATTCAATGCAAACAAGTCGTTCATCACAGAAACTGAAGTTTTGCTCCACTGTGAAAATCAAATCCAAGTCCAGATATTTCTCAAGTGGAGGCCTTTTAGCTCCTTGTACAGCAGATCATCTAAATCCAGGTATTAGCCTTTATGTGACAACTGTGCTCTCTTTTATTGCGACTCCTGGTAAGAATATTATAAACTCCATCATTTATATTGATGTTGGGAGAATGAGAATACTTATTTCCTTTCATTTGTTAGTTTGAGGAGTTGCTGAGTTTCTGAGTAACCAAAGGATCCTTCAGGTTATTTTTTCCATCAGCAGCATGACTTAAGTGATGGTGGCGTCAGCTGGAGTGAAAAATCTTAACAATGACTGTCGGTTTGTCACAAAGACATCCACTGGTCCCTGTGGATGAATTCTAATTAGGCCCATCTCGGTTTTATCTAATGCCAGACTGAGATTAATCTCTAATCAAAAAACAAAATAGACTCACTCGCTGAAATGATACCACTCCCACCAGCCCATCAGCTGTGAAGAAATAAGGAACTGTATAACTACGATAACAAGTACGCCTGCTTCATATCAGCATCGTAGCATTTATGTCTTTTCCAACTCAGTAGTTTCTGGTCCTTGTTGGAAGCCAGAACCAAATTTTGAACTTGTATTTTGTTTTTGGACACCTGGTCAGTAAGAAAGTACCATATCAGAGCCAAGAAAACTGGTTTCACGTTGGCACCAAAACTTTGCTGAGTTTGATGCAAAAACCGACTACTTCAGGGATTAATTGAGGGATTGCTGTCACCAAAACACTGAGCATCACTTTTAAGTCACATCTGTGTCGAACTTGCTGAGTAGAAACTAATAAAAAGGAATTAACAAAGAATGGAAACCAATAATAAGCAGCAGAGACCATCTCCTTGCACTGTGTGACAACATCCACTGAAGAACAACTTTTTATGTTCTAAAATCAACTTTTTATATTCTAAAATCAACTTTTTATGCTCTAAAATCAGCTACATTTACAGTGTCTAAGCGTAAACTCTGAGCACTCAAATACCAATATCCTTTATCAAAGAAGACTGGCTGTATTAAGACACTGCTTTTCAGTAAAAACACATGTGTGTCCTTTGTGAACCGCTGTCCTCTACAGATAGTCCGACTGCACTAAAGAAAGTTTAACATTTGAAGACATGTAGGCCTAATGACGTGGCTCTGTATAAACGACGTAAAATAGAATGTAAAACTATGGAAAAGCAAAGTGCCTCTAGAAGCTACTCAGCATCAGCACCAATCTCAGGTTGGTTGAAAAAGGGGTAACCGTGGAGACATTTTTACCTCGGAGCCCTCTAAGCCCTTATAGCGCAGTCTCACACCTGCCCGGCTGCATTTCAGTCTGTTGTGAGTTAGTCCTCTGTTCTAAACGGCGTAAATGAAACCAATTAATACTGTATGAAGCTGACAAATCAGAGCCCCATACCAAAAAAACCCCAAAAAACTTGAAAGCACAAAACAGCAAAGGATTTTGTTCCACATTTAAGCTAATCTCTCATGGAAATGCACCCACACATTCAGAACTCAGCGTCAGTACTAAACAGCTGACATCTGAAAATGTTGTGGTCTTTGTTTTTTAGAAACTTTACCGAAGAATTGATGATTGCCTGCCTGCATCACGGTGTTCATTTCCTCCCTCTTCTAGCAGAGGAGGCACAACGACAGACTTGGCTATAAACTTGATAAAATGTCTCCTTAAATATTGGCTGCAGAGAGCAAAACACCTCCAGGGAGCTGCTGAGTAAAAACAAGCCACTATTACAGGACACCAATGACCTGAACGGACGGAGACGTGTCAGCAGATATCCAGGCCTGCTGTGTTGACTCTGAGCTGCAGACGTGAGAGAGGAGGGCTTTAAAGGCTGAAATAAAATCCATGAACATAGGGGTGAGAAGGTGAAAAGTTCTTCTGGATGTTGACAGAGGGGAGGCGGGATGGGGGTCATCACTTATTTCACTTCACTGATAAAGAATACGAGCATGTGCCTCATGATCTGTCAGCTTCTTTTTTGAGAAATTCAATACTGAGTTTTTAAGATAAGCAGACAATCGATTGACTAAAAATGTGTGCTTGGAATTAAAAACTAACTTTAGCACACCTAGATTCTGGAAATTCTGCACACACACACACACACATATATATATATATATATATAATAAAATAAAATACAACTTATACAGAGTACACCTATTTACTTTATTCTTTTTTATTTTTATTCTATTTTTACTTTTTCTATTATTTTATGTTATATTTGCACCATTACATCAGAGCAATATCCTAGTCTGTGAACCTGTTTCACAGGTAGGATACAGCGGAGCTCGACTGCGGACGTCATCATAACAAAAGACACAAATACCTTTAAGTCTTTTAACCAAACACAAAAAGGATCTGATTTTAATTTAAAATAATGATAATAAAAAAAAATACAACAAAATATGAGGAACTTGACTGTGTGAAAAAAGACAACAAACAGCCTGTCTGTTCAGCAATGAGCAGACGCCCACAGATCAGTGAACTTGAGATGAAGCACCCATGCTTTCTGGTTTGTCAGCCTGTATCTCCTCAGTTTGACTACATTAGTTTGGCTTGAAATTTACTGCAGAGCCTCTGGACAAAAAACAACTGGCAAGTGGTTGGCATTGATTTGGAGACTGGATTTTTCTGTTTTTTAGCTGCAATTATAGTATTACAGATCAATTTCCAACTTCACCGCTCATTTTTAAAAAATTATGAATTCATTTAAACTAAACCTAGACCTAATCTATGTGCGTTATGGGACCACACTTGTATGGCGTCAATTTAACACCAAACGTATTTCAAACCAAAAGCCGAAACTTAAGACTCAAAAGCTAAAATCTATAACTAGGAAATTTAAATTTCTAACCAAGGGCACAATCATCTTTCTGTGTTATACCTTTCTTTTCTCTCCATCACTTTGAAATCCATTGCAATTCTGAAAAGAGCGCCCGAAGTCAGCGGCACGTCAATCTACTGCTGGGAGGCGGGACATAGTTAAGAGCTGGTAGCTCATTGGTTACTGGATGACTCAGCGCCTTACGTCAACATCGATGGAAGTAAATTGATAATGTCTCCGGTGGTATTAACTTTATTATTGACATTTCCGACGCTATCATATATGATAAAGTAAGGACAGACATAAACAACTTACCACCGCTTGCTGATTATTCATGACTGCGACAAGCAAGTTTTTGTTGCTCTGATGTTGACAGAAGGCTCTCAGTGAATAGAATTTATATTGCATTTTGTTTTTAAAATCCAAAATTCTCATAGTACAAGATGAGAAGACATTATTGTAATAAGAGATAAGATGATTTGAGTAATAAGCTAAGGTTTTATGCCTTTTTTAAAACTCTTTTACTGTTAGTGTTTCCTTAGTATCTTAATTTTTTAAGTCTTATTGTTTTTTAAGGCTGTGCTACAAGATGAAATATTGATACCTTGAAATGTAAGTTTCTCTAGCAGCACACTTATAAATTCAATTTAGATTTAACTTAACAGAAAAAAAATCTCATTTATTTACTAAACACAATGCAAACAAGCTCAATAGACCCTCACTGCTCAAACTGACCAGTGATCTTTGAAGTGATGTCAGCAGCATAGTCATCCGTCTGAACTAGATGCTGTCCACACTACTGCACACAAATGTTCTGTTGTGACACAACTGTGAAGGTTATTAACAGACTGTCATATTAGTCAGAGTGTTCATCATTAACTTACAACCCCAACTCAGAAAAAAAGTTGTGATTAATGGATGTTGAGGTGTTGTGGTGAAGAGAGAGCTGAACAGGAAGACAAAATCAATCTACATTTTTACTGTCACCTACAGTAATGAGCTGCGCAGTGACAAAGATGAGGTGGTGAATACAAAACTGGCAAAATTAACCTTCTTCGAAGAGTGGCCTGGCCTCTCTAAGGGATACGGTGAAGAGCTCAGCCATCAGAGAAGTTCTCAGTGCTCGCCCAGATTGAGAGAACGGGCTGCAGCGGTTTGGTCATTTGGTAAGAATGCTCAAACCACCTCAGGACACCTTCTGGGGCTTCCATCCCATCAGGAGGAGGCCTCAGGGCAGACGCAGGACTCACTGAAGACATTACATCTTTCAGTTGAATTGAGAACTCAGGTTTGTCTCTGGCAGAGCTGGTGAGGCAGCTGGAAAAACGAAGGTCTGGGGATCTGTTGCTCCTCAGTGACCTGATCACAAACAAGCAGCAGAAAATGAACAAAATGCCAAAGAGATTGCTAATAATTATAGTGATTCTTACATTAACCTTGGCATCAATTTTTATCCAAGACAAATGAACCCAGGCTTCATTCATTTTGTTAATGATCATTCATTTTTGCAGCGCAACAGTGATAAAAAGAAACGTGCACAGTAACATTTGACTGCTTTGTAAAGTTGCTATTGATGTACATGTAAAATAGCCAAAACTGGCTCCATCCCAAACAGCTACAACAATAAAATGATGCTAGTAGATAAATGATTGACTCACTTTTAATATTTTAAGTTTAACAAAATAATGTGTCCATGTGAGTACTTTTCTTTTAATATTTTAACAGTATTTTGCCTTAATTTCGGTAACCTTGAAGTATTTTTCAATTGTCATGTTGGATGGAAGGTTGGATAAATAGATTGTTTTTATTGATTCCTGGTTTAAAATCAAACTCTTCTTTTATTTGGTACCAATATGACCAAAAAAAAAAAAAAAACCAACAAAAAAACAAACAAAAAAAACCCCCTCTCATTACTGACTTAAACCAAGAGACAGAAATACCCCTAAAGCATCTTCCAAATAAATAAACACATATATGCTTCATGATTTGAGGATGTTGCGTTTATTTGTAGCTTACTACTTCATTTCTATATTTTGTGAAATCCACAGAGGTAACCCACTGACCAGTGTCCCATCCAGTGAAGTGTTCATAGCTTTACTGCAGCCTCTTTATTTTCATTTACACCTGTCAAAAACAGGTGAAGCTTTTTATTTCTTTCCCAGAATAAAAACCTGACTTGCAGCATTGCTGCACTTTAGGGGTCAGTCGCCACAGCTGGGACAAAACAGAAAACTGTCAGTTGGACATTTTAATCTCCCCAACAACCCTTAAAAAAAAAAAAAAAAAAAAAATACTAAAATCGCTTTGTGGCAGCAAACTGTTTGAGAATGGGAGTGGAGTGGATACTGACACTTCACAGTACTGAGGGGCATTTTTTCAATAACATTTGTGAGAGAAAAAAAACAATGAAAAACACGAGTGGTTTTTTAAAATGTAATTGTTTATTTCAGTGCTTAGTTAAGCACAGCATTGAAAGTAAGGTCATGTTACATGAACAAAGGTGCATTTTAACAGCTGGGTAAGAATGCAGGAGGGCGACCGCAGAATGTGTTTCCCGTGTTGCATGTGGTGCACTCGCAGTTTCTCGCCACTGGGTAGGTGAAGCTCTCCGGACAGCCCTCAATGAACTTCTCCTCGTAGGTCCAGTCTCCGTTGCAGATGTTCTGTTGAGGCTGGTTTTCATGGTTTATGAAGATGGAATCCTGTCACCAACAGCAGCAAAGATTTTACATCCAAAAATGAATTGTCGTACAGAAATTAATGCCCGAGATGGATGACTGAAGTTATGAATGATCTCATCATAAATATACAATCTGATCATGTAAGATGCACCCTTGCTTTATGAATGAAAGAGTTTTATCTGACAGCTTTCAATAAATGAATACTTGATGAGAGCTAAAATAGAGAACTAAATAGTGAAAACTATGAAAATGAATAAGCTCCTGATGATCTTATACTGTACTCTGTCCTTAACATATTCACGCATGCAAGCAAAACACCCGCATAGTACTTGACAGGTATAGTGACAGAACGCATGCAGGAGGTGTCACAACTTAACAGCGTTGTTTTGACCGTGTGAATCAGCCATCACCTCGTGGTAGCACCATCCTTCACATATGGTGGTGTGGATTAACTCGGTGATGCCGCAGCGCTCCACGCAGATGCTGACGTTTTTTGGACGGCACCTGGAGCAGGATCCCTGTCCCACCTCCACCAGTGCCAGCACTGCTGCCATGACAACCAGCTTCATCCTCTGGTGGGTGCAGCACAGATAAATGCCACAAGGGGGGATCAGGTTTCACACGTTTTAAATTATATCAGCGGATTCTGCGCCTTAATTAAATTATGGTTCAGTAGGTTTCTAGCACCGCAATTAAAAAAAAAAAAAAAGATTTTTGAAGTTGAAATTGTTTAGGGGCTTGTAGATGAATACGGGTGGTCATTTTAGGTTGAAAATGGTTTTCTTGCTATGTTAATGTGAGTTTATAGTATTAAAATTTTATAAAACAAATCTAAAAAAAATGTTTTAAATCATCGTCCTACCCTACCTGTGAGCAGATCACCACTTGAAACCAAGAAAAGCTGAGGAAATCAATTAAAGCTAATCTGTGAATTATGTATTTTTTCTGCAGCTTCTCCTCATGAAGCACAGTTAAGAATATTCAAGAAGAAGGTGTTTTAAAAGTCAAAAGCAGATGCCCCACAATAAATCCTATTTTGCTTGTTTATTATTGATTTTTTTTAAATTGGAGGAATAAATCAAGAAACTGTTCCCCTGTGTAAAAAAAAGGGAAAAAAACCCTGTTAACTAAATAAATAATGAATAAAATAAATACCAAGGGGATCAAACTGTATCTAAGAAAGTGAACAAAATACACACTATCCTCACAGTAATTATTAAATATTATTGAATTCAATTAAACTAAACTGAAGTCAAAATAAAAGGAGCAGAAGAAGAAAGAAAATCTGGGATTAAGAGAATGTTTACTTTTTTTAGTCAAACTCCTCATTGCGTAAGTACATAAATCCCAACTTTAATCCAATGCTGATGGAAAGAAAAGGTTTGCTCAAAGTATTTAAATCACGTTTACACACACAGCATCTTCTCCATATCAAGGTATTTTCACACAAGCAGCTGGAGAAGAGAGGGTCTTTATTTATTACAGATTATGCTGTGAAAACTTTTTTTTTCCATCATAGATTTAGCTCTTTTATTGTTTGCTTTTCAGATTCTCCTCAAATTGGGTGCATAATCCCATTAATCCCAAGGTAATGAAAACATTATCAGCAGTTTGCAGATCATCCTCATGAGCAGGAATCTTACCTGTGGTGAGCTGGTGTCACTTTGAACTTTTGTTGAGAGAGTTGCGTCTTCTGTGACTCTCCAAACATCTGTAGCGGTTTGCTGCTCCTGTTGCTTAAATAGCACTGCTCATAATCCCTTTAATCTCATCGCCCTTGGTTTGAATCCCTGTCTCCTACCTGTTTAGACTCGAGGCAAATCCTCGTCTTTTTCCCCATCAACGCTTCAGGGATGGCGCCCGGCTCAAGGTCTTTCCTCCTACCCACGAGGAGCGAGTTGGTATCTTCAGAAATCTTGTTTGGATTACACGAGTGAAAGGCTCAGATGGAGGCAGAGAAACATCAAAATAAATCTGCCCCCACAGCGAGATGGAGAACACTGATATAAGAGGCAGTAATTAATTTGCCGTGCGCCACCTCCATTGCCCTGCATGTGTGTCACATTTCCAGTTTATCCTTACGTGAAATTCTCATCTCTGTATGCAGTTATAGTCAGGGACACTTTGTCCACCTTTATATTTGAGTCAATGTCCAAAATTCATCTAATTTTTCTGAGATAAAGAGTTTCCCACTAGTTATTAAGAATTAAGGTTGGTGAAACCCAGCAATTGAAACTTACTTGACTTATATACTTTACTTCCGAAGCCATTAAAAGCATTTCTTTTTAATTTTGGTGGTATAGTCCTGTCATACCAATTAATGTTTCAACCTATGAACGTTTAAGCTCCATTTGAGAAGGAAAATGTCAGAATCAGTTTTATCAGATCAGTCAGCTTCATCATAGCTGGGATTTAACATATATGAGGCAAAATTAGAAGAGTATAAACATACGATGACTAAAAAAGGTTATGCAGCATAAAGACCACAACAGAAATATCAAACTGTGGAGAAAAAAATGAGGAAATTGACCTTTCTTTTATTATGTGTTGGCTTCAGGGACAGTTCAGGATAATCGTCTCCCCCTTCTGGCAGTGAGAGCACAAACACGGTTAATTCATGCTCATCATGGAGGACATCCACACCTGTGTTTATCCTGGCTTTAAATCAACATTTTCCTCTGAACACACAGATATTGTCAGAAATTGAAACTGAATGGAGATGGAGACTAAGATGGAGTCCCACCAGCAAAACAAAAAACTTTTAACAAAAAACCATTAAACCAAACCCGAAGCAAGCACACGGCAGATGCAAGAAGTTGACAACTGAAATAAAAATGCACATTAACAGTTAGTTGCCAGCAAGGCATGGAAAACCACAGACATGATGAGCCAAGATGAAGATCATGAACTATGGAAACCTAAGAGGATAAACTGATGGAGAAGGTGAAGAACAAAAGACAGGTGAGTAGCTGCCAGCAGCTGAAACCTGGAGTGACACAAGAGTGGGGTGCATAAATAAGTCCTACAAAATAAAAGAGGTAAGAAGCTATTAAAGTTCAAAAAGATACAAAAAGAAAAGAAAACAAAGATCATTAAAAAAATACATCTTCACTGTTTCTCTTTTTGTGAAGCTTCGTTTTATGTTCTGGATTTTGTGTTGAAGGTTCACAACCTGTGAAACTGAG
The DNA here is from genome assembly GCA_028564865.1 of Zenarchopterus dispar. NCBI lineage: Eukaryota > Metazoa > Chordata > Actinopteri > Beloniformes > Zenarchopteridae > Zenarchopterus > Zenarchopterus dispar. Next base: position 1,813,446 of record JAOWBL010000018.1, read on the forward strand.
CTCCTCGAATGACAGTCATCTCTTAAAAATGAAGTCCAAACGACCAAGTGATTTCCTGTGATGGCTTTAGTTGAACAAAAACCACCTCAGTCAAGCTGTCCGAAGGTTTCTGCCACTATCTGACCTACTTCCAAGGTCTGCGGGGAGGAAAAATGTGTGGAAGAGGTCAAGAACCCAGCAGCATCTGTTGTTTTATATAACAACTCTAAAACATGACTGAAGGGTTGAGGCTTGTGGTTTTCATCGGCGTCATCACAAAACATCTTGTCGCAGCTTTTACACTGGACAAGTAAAATTAGTTCATTAAACACATCAATATCTTAACCAAAAAGGAACTTAAAGGGTTGGGCTGGGTATGTCACTGTTTTGGCTTTAAACCAGTTATTCCCTCATGGAGATCTGTTTTATATCCAAAATCTTCTGCCTCGTGCCAATGGAAAGATTATTAACATAAAAGATGTTTACTGTCTGCAATAAAAGGCATCATGATAAAGGTTAATAAAAAAAAGTCCTGTTACACCTCAGGGAAAAACATAAAACCTAATCTGTCTCTGTTTTTTTTCTTTCTTTTATTCTTTTCTTTTTTTTTTTTTACTATTTGAGGTGATTAAGCCAGGCTAAAAAGTTGGTGATGTTAATTTTCTTTGGAAAAACACAAAGCATTTTGGATTTTTAATCATTTAGGTTTATGTTTTATGCATGAATTAATTTTATAAAACATGTGCCAGCTCCAATTGGAGTTTATTTAATCATCATGTAATTTCTTTTCATATTTTTGTATTTCATATCTTGTACATTTTTCTGGTTGTAAATAAGTTTATAAATAGATTGTGTGTGAGACATTATAATGCTAAATCATTCAGTCATTCAAAAACCTCCACAACCCAATTCATGATGCATTCACTTGACTTAAAATATCCATCCATCCACCCATCCATCCATCCATCCATCCATCCATCATCCATCCATCCATCCATTCATTCATTCATTCATTCATTCATCCAGTCATCCATCATCCATCCATCAGGCCAGACCTTTGCCATATTCGTGTCTGATAAGATAAAAAGTGATTAAAAGATCTGCAAATTTGAATCTGAAAAGTATGTGATCTGATATATGTGGAGTGTGTGGGAAACAGTGAAACTTCTCAAGATAGTCACAAATGGTTCGACTATCTCAGAACTGTAGCTGAGTAAATGTGCTTTGTTTTTACCAGTGTTGCTTGGCTTCGTTTCACACAGCAGAGGAAGCTTCTGTGGCTTTTTTTTTTTTTTTTTTTTTTTTTTTTTTTTTTGTCAATGCTAAACTCTGCAGACTGCTGCACTCAGTTGAAACTTAGACCTGCACCACGAGCTGGACAGTCTGCAGCAACAATAAAACAACTACTTGGGCACCGGCCACACTATCCAGCAGGCGTTCCCTCTGCCCTTGCTGCCACCAGGGACCTCCAAGTTGCCCAGAATCCTGCTGAACTGCCATTCCTGCTTAACAAGGCTGCAAGGAATTTTATAAAGTCACCTCTGTGCTCTGAGGTGTTACTTCCTTTAGGAAATGTCAGCTGAAATAAATTGCTGTTAACGCACATTCTGTCCTTAATGAACACAAATCATGGCTGATTAATCTTGCATTCAGAGCATAACACATCATTAGTCATTTTCTGAGGAGTCGGTAGAACAGCTGGTAATTCTTCTTGAACTGAGTGTGTGTGTACTGGAAATCTGACTTATTAATACGGAGCTGGAATGTACAGCTACATAGAAACTGTATTCATAATGCTCATTACATAACCCCCTTATTTAGAGTCAACCTGGAATCTGGAGAGGGCAGATAAGACCTTCAAGTTCTTGTCAATATTATAGTCCTAAAAATAGCCAATTTATTCTGCAAAAAGAAACAACACTGCCCCAGTGAGCATGTTTGTTTGTCTCTCCCCCAGGTATAAGACGGAGTGTCCTGTGATGCTGCATAAATGTTCACTGGGAATAAATTTTGGAGGTGATGGTTTCTGTAGCCTGAACGATTTTCTGGTTCATAACTTTTAGCGCTACAATAAAATAAAGCTCTTGTGGGTGTTAAAAGCTCATACAAGCTGTATATGAAGCCGTCTGTATCTATATGTGCATGTAGATATCATCTTGCTTGTGTCACAAATTCGAGTCAGAAGTTATTGCTTATGAACTTAAAACAGAATCCTCTTGCTGTTTGTGAACTTCCTGCAAACACTGTTCCAGCAGCCCTGACAATATCCACGACCCCACTCGGTCACGCTTTGCTGATCACTCTGCAGAAACTGAACGTCCTTTGCTGCTCTGTCCCCGATCCCAATCACTGTCAAAAACAAGCTTGTTTATAACCCTTTTGTTTCAAATTGACTTCGACAAGCTGCGTCACCCCATATTCACATTTTCTCCCCTCGTGCTTTGGGTCCAAACAAACTCCTCCATTGCACCAGCAAGGTCAAGAGTTTTGGTCGGCGACTGCGGTGGAAGATGTATATCAACAGACAGTGATTCTTTTCTGAGCTCTTTTGACTGTATTTTTATATTTTAAACCCCAATTCAGATGTTAATTTCAATGTCAGGATCTTTTGAACTTAGTTTAACCCCCGGTCATTAATCTGTTTAGCCTCCGGTCATTAATCTGTTTAACTCCTCTGTTTTTTTATAATGTCAAATAGGTCAAACGTCCATCATATATACTATACAAACATTAAAAGCGAGACATATTTAATAAATCTAAAATTTTAATTGAATATTTTGCTCTCAAATTCATAGAAATATCATTATGGATGAACTGAAGGCCTCTTCTTTGTTTTTATTCTAAACTCAACCTTATTATTAGTACCTTATGGTCCTCCGATGACCTCACATGCAATTTTATAGTCTGTTGAGCTTCGCTAGTGCACCACAATTATTTCCTGATCATATTGTATATCATCGGACAAGTTTTAATTGCTTTAATAAATGATTAGAAAATTTGCATCATATAATGTAAAATGTTATTCACAGCTGAATTTTTGTCATTTTAAAGACTTTTATTAGAACTTAAATACTTTAAACTTTAATGAAAAAATATTATTATTATTATTTATTATTATTTTAAGTGAATTTTATTGATCTATTTATTATTGTTTGCTATATTACTATGTGTAATTAATCATTTTGTCATTAGTCTGGTTTCTAATTGAATTTTAGCTGTTGAGTCTGTAAATGAAAATGTTCCTTTTTTTTCTTTGTGTTTAGATGTTGGTGATGGGTGATAAGGGGTGCAGGCTGCTTGTTTTGCTGCTGTTTAAGGCTGTTTGTGATAAATCTGACAAAAAAAAAAAAGTTTAAAAACACACTATTCAAGCAAAAACTAGTTGACTGAAAGGTCACTTTACCAGTTTAGTACCCAAGGAAGTCTTTTCTCTGATAAAGTTGATTTAATTCATAACTGATGCGGCAAGTTTGGAGAAATCATCTACAATACAACTCTATCCAGATGTTTTAAAGTAGCCTGGAGCTGCTAGCCTCAGGCAGAGAAGAGAAGTGATGATCGAATGATTATGAGGCGGGAAAATTATCATTTTAAACAATCAATATTTTTCTTTTTATCTTCGTCTTCATTAACCAGTTCTCTGTCAAAAGATCTAAAACAAGCAAAGCGAAGTCCTTGAGCTGATTCAAAGCTAAGTTAGTTTGCATAAACACATAAATCTGTATGACCAGACAGATGAGCTTCCCTGCCATATAACAAATGACAGATAAAACTTAAATAAACAAAGCACTTTCCAAGCTGAAATTGGTATTTTTCTATGTTTTGACACAATTGTTTTATTTTCAGTCCAAAAGTAAAAAATCAGTGAGGTGTCCGTTTGATAACTAACAGCAGCCACCAGGTATCAGTGAAGAGTGGGTTATAGCTCTCTGGTGAGCGCCCTTTAAATCTAACTTGAAGTTCTTAAACCAGACTGACGCTTGCTCAAAACCGCCTCCCCTCAGGCATTTTGCTAAATTTCAAGCAGCTCTCCTTGGTACCTCAAGAAGCTTTCCACTGCTTATTATGTATGCAAGTGTGCACCTGGAGGTGCTCTCGGGTGGTAAAATGTGATGGAAATCATCTTCACCGGCAGACTGAAAGGCAAAGTAGAAAGTTTCAGCTCTGCTCCTCACCCAGCACCATCATTGAGCACGAGGTGATGTCACACACCTGCAAGCTGCTGGAATCTGGCAAAGCTGAGGTTAAGTTGAGATTTGAGTTAAACATGTTTCGTCTAAATTATATAATAACTGCAATCACAAGCAGCGTGCAGTTTCATTCCTTTATTTACATAACACCAAGTCACAACTTCTGTGTGAAGTCACTTAGCACAGAAGACAAGTACAATACACTCTAATCAAAGACAAGTCAGTTCAGTTCAATCATATTTTATTTCAGTCTAATTATTTGTCATTGATCTAATCAATTTCATTCAAATGAGATGAGGAGATGAGATGAGATGAGATGAGATGAGATGAGATAAGATAAGATAAGATAAGATAAGATAAGATAAGATAAGATAAGATCAGGTCAGGTCAGGTCAGGTCAGGTCAG
>JAOWBL010000018.1:1818120-1828550 GCA_028564865.1 Zenarchopterus dispar
CTAATTATTTGTCATTGATCTAATCAATTTCATTCAAATGAGATGAGGAGATGAGATGAGATGAGATGAGATGAGATAAGATAAGATAAGATAAGATAAGATAAGATAAGATAAGATAAGATAAGATCAGGTCAGGTCAGGTCAGGTCAGGTCAGGTCTTGTCAGGTAAAATAAGATATTCCTTTATTAATCCCACAATGGGGAAATTTACATTGTTGCAGCAGTACACACATAGAAGAAAATAATTCATACACTAGAGCACAAAGTGCAAGTAAAAAAGAAACATGTACAGATATATGTACAAATATGTACACACACACACATATAAATAAAATATAAAATATATATTAATATAAATCTGAAAGTGAATGGGTAGGGGGTATTACACATGTTTTTAGAGTCCAGATTCAAAGTTGATATAATTCCAAACCATAAAAGCAGCCTAACTATAGGAGCCAGCAGACCGCATCGAATCTTCGCTTTGGTGATCGCTGTTTCTGAGCAAGCGAAAGGCGACAGTGGAGAAGAAAAAAAATCATGAACAGGGCTAAAAAAACCTCTCGTAGACCAGGGCGCAGCCATTTGTTTTTACCTGTTGGGGATATGAGATGACAGGAATATATGCCTATGAGACACAAAAGAAAGGTTTTAAGTTTAATCTTAGATACAGAGGGTCTCATTTGTTCCAAACTTTTAACTGGGAGCACAGTCCCATGTTTGTTGTTGTTTTTTTAAAATCTTTTTGTGTGTGTGAAACCATAATAATAATTAAAAAATCATCTGGTCATAATGAACCATACAATTACACTGTTGCCCAAAAAAATGGAACAAAACAATTTTTTAAACCTTGTTTTTCTCATGAAATGATTGTAAATAATAACAGGAATAAAAAAAGAGAGATGTTCCTAAAACCAAAATTACTCCAATATGATGAACAACAGTGTTCAGTGTAAGACAAAGAATGTCTAGTATAACTTTATGATTGTGTGAGTTTTTCCCCAACAAAAATGAAATAAAACTGAAAATAACTATGCGAGCAAATAGCACTTCCATATGATATAAATGTGCCAGTTGTATGCAGGTGCTGTTAATCATCAGATAATAATGAAAGGACAACAGCAGATGTCCAGACCTCTATAAGAGCAGACATTTTGCCAGTTTGCTGGTCTGGAACATTCAGAGGTGTCTTAACACAATGCCAAGAGGGAAAGACCTAAGCAAAGGTCTTAGAGAAACTCTAATTGCTGCCTGTCAATCTAGAAATATTTATAAAACAATGTTCTGTGGTTATGCTGTCCAGATTTCATGGTTGTTTTGGAGCCATAGGACCTGGGCTCCTTGCAGTCAGTACACCAAAATATTCTGGAGGATAACGTGAGGCTATCTGTCTGGCAGGTAAAGCTTGGTCAAAACTGTGATGGGTCAATGATCCAATGCATGCCAGCAAATCTACATAAACAAATGATGGATTTGATAATCCCCAGATTTTTTTTTTTTTACATTCTTTTTGTGATATAACAAATAGGAAAAAAAGCTCTTAAATATTCATTATGGCTACTAATTGATAAAAAGCTGAAAAAAAATGTGTGAATAAAGGCACGTTTGAACTGACAGGGTGAGCATCAGAGTGACATATAACTAGCGTTTTCTTTGAGCAGGGTTTATTTACTGCATAGGATTTTTGATGTGTTGCAGCACTGCCATCAGTGGAGAATGCATCTAAACTTACCCCAAGCATAATAAGACACCAAGCATCCCCACCTCATCAACTTTTATTACTACTGACCTCTCAGCTCCCCTAAGTGCTGACTGAGGTGGATGCTCAATGAAGTGCATGGGATGAGGGTGCACGATGAATGTGCAGTGGGTGGAAGGTCGCCTACATGCTGTGCAGACTAGAAGAGAGCTCCTCTGATGTCTTCGGAAAGTATCTGAAACACAGAGGGACGACTGTGGAGATGAGCTCTTTACAGAGGCAGTGAGTGATATTTGTACTGTCAGCAGTACTGATTATTGCACGAGTGTACTCCAAAGCGCTGCATAGAATTTTACATTTTGTTTCAGATATCTTTTTATCAAAAAAGAAGCACAGTGGTTGCATAATACTTTTTAGAAAGGAGCTGCAACCTAAAATACCCCTACAGGAATATTACAAGTAGAGATTTACAAAATACCTCAGGGGATGATTAGGATTCCTTAGAGGAATATTGTATCTGGAATAACAGGCTGTTCTGTCCTAATTAGAGCTTTTGATTCAAACGTATACTTGACTCAGATGGATTGAAGTGAATTGGCTATAAGTGCTGATTGTTGCGAATCTCAGCTCGAAGCCTGCAGGGGACCTGCAGAAAAACTAATTATCTGCACAATCAAATTCAACCTAGGAGGTTTTAAAATGATCTAGATAAATCTGAGGTGGCATTAGGGTGGAGGACTGCTAATGGAAACTCAACAGTTAGCTCACCTGATGCTGCATTGACTGGCTTTGTAAATCGGTGGTCTTACAGTATGTAGCACTGCACACTTCCACAGTAAATAGAAAAGACACTATCTTGTTTTGTGTGTCACACATCACAAAAATCAGACCTCTCTACCTGCAACAGGTCACAGTGATGTGTAGGTCAAACGTTTCCTCCATATACAGCTCTGTCTTTCAAACTATACGTACAACAACACAAATACAACATCTCAAAATATTATACCATACCTTCCCTGTCACCTCAACTTGAATCTAAGAACTTTAGTAGAACTTCACTCAACATGTGGTTTTATTACAGACCTAATTATCATTCTGTTTATTATGTATGAAATAAACATATTATGTTTCATAAAGTAATAATATTTCCACAATCCTTTCACCACTTCATAAATAAGAGTTAATGTTGCACATTAATGATACTCATTATACCAAATTGTCTGTTTTCAGAATTTATTCATCAAAAAGGTAATGCATTCTTAATTTATTTTGTAATTGTGATGCAATGTTTGACTAATTAACACCTGAGAGCAATCATCTGTTTAGGAGCCAGTCATAATCTGATATTGTTGTAATCTTTAAACTGCATCTCTTAAACACATCAAGTCTGTTGTGAATGATTAAGGATTTAACAGTAGTGTTCATGTTCTCATAAAAGTTCAGCAGAGCAAAACATGCAATAGCTTTGTTGGTCCAAAGTCCAAAGTGTAACAGTTTCATGATGCAGATTTTTTAAAAAAAAGTAAAATTCCATACATTTTTTTTGTTCACAATTGATATATCTCTAAAATATGTTTAAAAAAATGCTTATGTGATAATAACAAGGGGTTTCAAATTGGTGTGACACCACTGAAAACCAAGATCAGGCATTAGACAAGTTGGTTAGGTTTAGGCATGTACCAAATCATGGTGCTAATCATTAAAATATATACAGACTAAATAAAAAAAAAAAAAAAAAAGGATTAGGCATGTCATGCAAAGTATAAGGTTAGGGTTAGGTATTAATAAATATATGCAGAGTGTTAAAGATGTAAAAGCACATGATTAGACTTTAGATTAGATTAGACTAGGAAATAAATACCTCCAGGCTGGCATCAAGTAGTTTGAATAATACCCATGTACACAAAATTCTGAGTAAAACATTACCAACTTGCAATTTTGGGCCTTTTTTTGTGACAATACCACACTCTGGGGACGTGGAAAAATGTAATTGCTACATGTTTTTTTTTTTTTTTTTGTGAAACCAAACTTAAAAGTTAAGTAAATGTTTTAAGAAACTACCTTAACATGTTTTTTTTAAATTAATTGATGTATGATCACTTTAAATTATTTCATTTACAGCTGTGATAGAAGTGTGCTGTTAATCAGAGTCTGACATTTTTCCAAAGGACAAAATGCATTGTTTTTTTTTCCTTCTTGCATGGATTTTACTGGACGGCTAATGATGTTGGTTTCCCTGAGAACAGAGTACAGATGTGCCTGACCAATTTAAAGACTCTTGATACCCTGGAGTAAAGCTTTTAAAATGTTTTATACCTTTCCCACTGTTTGTTTTTAAGCAACGTTTAGTTGAAACTTACAAACCCCTAAAGCTAAAAGACATATTCAGTAACTCACACAGTGGAAGCAAACTGGATCGGTGTGAATCGAGGTGTGCTAGTCCCACGCAACTCAGTCTCTAATAACGACATTTGTTGGCATCAAAAACACTTGAGTGAGAGTGAGCAGAGCACACAAGCAGCTGACGGAGAGTGATTGATGTTTTTGAGAGGCTTGCATTCACCTGCACCGCTGCATGAAACTACAGAGCTTCTGGCTGTGACACGATACCCTCACAGCATAAACACCCGAATGTTTTTCACCCCTGCCAAGGAAATTATGTGGCTGGACTGTCTGCTTGTTTGTTAGCAAGATTCTTTATAAAGTTATGAGGAAATAGCAGAATTTCTGATGTCACTCTGATTTCAGGATTGTTTTATTCAGCTATGGTGAAGGTGTGCAGTCTGAGGCTGCTCTTGTTTGAATGCAGGAAAAAAGTAATAACAATTGCCTATTTTGTCATAAATATAAAAATAGGCCTACAGAAGGAGAAGTCATGAACTCTACCCCCTTTCTTTCATTGACTGTTAGCATGACATTGGTTGTCAATTTGTACAGACCTATGACAAGAACCCATTGCCGTTATGGTCCTTTTGTACACATACAAAGTTAAAGTACCTCAGTTTCTTTGTAGGGAGCCTATCCAAACTATCACTTTAGTGGAATTGCATTTTTTTAGTCTTGCAGGGGCTGAAATTTCCTCTCTGTGACAAATAAGGTTCTTTGAATTTGAAAATAGCATTTCAGTTTTAGGTTGTCCTCAGTGCTAACAGCAATTGCCATTTTTCTGCAAATACATGTTCAGCTCTAATGCAAAATTACTTAGAGCGCTTCCTTTTGGTCCCAAACATAAGTTTACTTACCTTACCATTTAATGATAGGCCCTGAATTGTTTTAAAAGACGCAACTCTCAGAGAAATCTCCTAATTTTGAATTAAGACTGCTAATCTGAGATGTATGTTATATCTATTGTGTCTGACTTTCACAAGAGATTGCAATGCAAACAGCACATCAGTGACACCTGTTTGCATTACCTGTTGATATATATTCTGTCTTGATTAAATGCAAAGAAACTTTCTGCTTCAGCAGATAATAAAATTGGATACTATTCTTAACAAGATCATGAACAAATGATTTCACTTCTTAAAAAAAGGTTGTATTCCTTTCTGAGTGTTCTATTAATCATACATAAGAGGGACAAGTGGGCACGCTGTTTATTTTAGTCTATTTTACTAACTCTACAGAGGAAACACTAATGAACACAACGATTTAAAGACACTGCCTCTCACATAAACCCTTGATAATTTATTGTAAAACCTCATGGTAAATCAGTGCTCCATTGTAACAGAAATTTCAATTCGTTTGAATTTTAGGTGAGATAAGAATGCAACAGATGATTCCCTGTAAGTTACTTTCATTTGCACATCAAAGATGTGCGAATTATTCGGATGAAAATAAATATGTGAAAAGTATATGAGCCCACTTTTGAAATAAAAAAACAAACAAACAAAAACAATTTTAATTGATGGATTTTAATTGATTAGTGCATATTAACTCAATACTTTGGCTCTGGGGCGTTGTTCTGGGAATGAATGGAAGGTAATGCCTTACTTTTTTGGGGAAAGGACACAGGTCTTTATCGGGCACTGACGGTGAAGGACAGAGCAGCTGTGAGACTGCAGCACGGTGCGCAGTGACCGGCTGCATCCACTGGGGGAGGACCGAGCACCGCCTCGCGCGCTGCGGTACACGGACGACTTTCTCACCGAGACTCTCCATCATCACACACACAATGGGAGGGATACAGGAGTATAGGTAGGGCTACAGCGGCAGACAGACAGATGTGTGATGCTCAGACTTAACATGGGGCCATTTCCCCTTCCCAACGCCAAGGTAAACTTTTATCCACCCGCGCATCTTTTTGACCGTGATCGCGTGGACCTATCATTGATGCCAACTCGCCGTTTGCACACCTGATTTTTTTTTTGCCTATATTTTTTTTCTTTTTTAATGATTATTGCTGCCAGTGTATAAGGACCGATGCAGCAGAAACAGGGGCTGAAGTGCCAACAGATCCTGTTGAATTGAGACAAGACGTCGAGACGCAAAAAAAAAAAAAGTGTCTTCTTCAGAGTGCGTCAGAGCACGGATGTATATACTGGATATGGATGCGCTCACTGGTTGGATACGACGAGAGATTTATATTACCCCTCCAAAAAGGAAGACGGGAATTTGAGGGGGAAAAAAAGCGAAAACCTGCATCCTCACCTAGCATTCCTCATCTTCCTCCTCCAACAGACTTGTTTGGAGGGTGCTGAGGCAATTTCATTTGGTCCCTTTTCAGATGTAAGTATGGATGTCAGACTGAAAGGAGGTTACTTTAATGAGAAAATTTCGTGCGTAATGTTTATTGTACACATAAATACCTTCCATGCTTCATTTGAGAAGGATAACCGTAGCCTAGTAGTAATAATAATAATGTTCCAGCGAAGTTGCGTAATATGCTCAGTGTTTGCCACAACCAGGAATATTAAACATCTTTCTTGCTGTTTTGTCTTGTCTTCTCTTTTCCTTGCAGCTCCAGAGAGCGTCAGAGGAATAAAGTCATTCATATTCATTGAAGATCCCCAATACAACATCAACGATTCTTTATTATTATTTTATTTTACAGCTCTCATCACATAAAATGGCAACCACGGGTAACCAAGGAAGATCAAAAGACGCATTTAGGCACAAGCTCCGACCGTTGAGAAATTAACCACCTGATGGGCAACAGAGACGCCTTGGAGAGACTGTTTTGGTGTCGCTTGTTGACTGGGTGATTTATGATACTGAGCATATAAGGGGCGCTGCAACTTTGACATAGCGTCTGCGTAACAGGCTAAACCACCGGCCCTCGTATTTTTTTGGTTATGGTTATGATGTCATATAAAGCTAAGGGTTCGTGTCATCATAAAAGGATCAGCTAGTAAATATCTCTTATCATGTAAGTTGCTACATGGACTGGACTAAACATGGACCTAATTGAAATGTGCTCCTTATTTTGACTTTCTCATACATCCAAAACTGATTGGTCGAAACGGTGAATGCCTCATTCTCTCCGCACGCGCTCCCCGAGCTCCAACTTTTATCCCTGGTCTGCATCCCCGTCTCCCTGAGGCGGTTATTGTTCAAGGACCTGAACCGCTGATAGACTTAAAATGGAGTTTGCCATGGTGGGTGCGGACGGCGGGTGCAACAGTCACCTGCCTTACGGATATGCCCAGGCTCGCGCAAGGGAGAGGGAGCGCGAGAGGGAGCGGCAGGCTGCCCAGTCGAGAGCGGCGGCTGCGGCCGCTGCGGCCGAAGGTGGATCCGGCGCGGAGGGAGGAGGAGGGGGAGGAGGAGGAGGGGGAGGTGGCGGCGGCGGCGGAGGGTACGCAGGGGGGTCCATCTCCACCACCACCTCCTCCTCGAGCGCTCATCTCCTTAACAACCGCCAGCATCCGTCACGCGCCGCCTCCTCCACTAGCGCCAACATCAGCAGCGGTACCGCCTCGCGCCCCTCCTCCTCCACCACCACCACCTCCTCCTCCTCCTCCTCCTCGCAGGAGCCCGAGCAGCAGCAGAGAGTTCTCAGAGAGCGGAAAAAGCAGCGCGGCGTCGGCCGGTGGAGACGCAACCGGACGACTCTCGGCGGGGACCTGCGCCACTCGGAGCTGGCGCTGCTCGGATCCGAGGAGGACATCATGATCGAGGAGGAAGAGGCCGAGGGAGCGGAGGAGGAGGAGGGGGACGAGGAGGAGGTGTTGGGGGGCCGGGGAAGCAAAAGGTCGAGTTTTCTGTGCAACGTGGATGATGATGAGGAGACCGTGTCGATCACTGACCGGCGCCCTCAGTCCGGATACGAAAACGTGTACAGCGAGTGCGGCTGCTGCGAGAGAGTTGTCATCAACGTGTCGGGTCTGAAGTTTGAAACTCAGCTCAAGACTCTCACTCAGTTCCCGGACACGCTCCTGGGAGACCCGGACAAGCGAATCAGGTACTTCGACCCCCTGAGGAACGAATACTTCTTCGACAGGAACCGACCAAGTTTTGACGCCATTCTTTACTATTACCAGTCGGGGGGGCGACTAAAAAGACCAGTCAACGTCCCATTTGACATCTTCTCGGAGGAAGTGAAGTTTTATGAACTCGGAGAGGAGGCGATACTCAAGTTTCGAGAGGATGAGGGCTTTGTCAAAGAGGAGGAGAAACCTTTGCCGGAGGACGAGTTCAAGCGCCAGATCTGGCTCCTGTTTGAGTATCCAGAGAGCTCCAGCCCTGCCAGGGGGATCGCAGTCGTGTCCGTCCTCGTCATTGTCATTTCTATTGTCATTTTCTGCCTGGAGACGCTGCCAGAGTTCAGGGATGAAAAAGAATACCTTCAACCGCGACACAACTCCTCTCTACCTGACCACGGATTTACTCCCTTCAACGACCCGTTTTTCATCGTGGAGACGGTTTGCATCATCTGGTTCTCCTTTGAGATTATAGTTCGCTTTTTTGCGAGTCCGAGCAAGGCCGCTTTCTTTAAAAACATAATGAACTCAATAGACATTGTATCCATTTTGCCTTATTTCATAACTCTGGGCACGGACCTGGCGCAGCACCAGGGCAACGGGCAGCAAGCGATGAGTTTTGCCATCCTGAGAATAATCCGCCTTGTGAGGGTGTTTCGCATCTTCAAACTTTCCAGGCACTCCAAGGGGCTGCAGATCCTGGGTCATACCCTGCGCGCCAGCATGAGGGAGCTGGCCCTCCTCATTTTTTTCCTCGTCATAGGTGTCATCCTGTTCTCCAGCGCGGTGTACTTCGCCGAGGCGGACGAGCCCTCCTCTCAGTTCACGAGCATCCCCGACGCTTTCTGGTGGGCCGTGGTAACCATGACCACGGTGGGCTACGGCGACATGAAACCCATCACTGTCGGCGGGAAGATAGTGGGCTCCCTCTGCGCCATCGCGGGCGTGTTAACCATTGCGCTCCCGGTGCCCGTCATCGTGTCCAACTTCAACTACTTCTACCACAGGGAGACCGACAACGAGGACCAGCCGCCGGTGGTGGAGAGCATGCCGCCGGGCTGCCCCTACTTCCCCGACTTTCTAAGGAAATTCAAAGGCTCGCCCTCGGGCTCCTCGCTCGGCGACAAGGCGGAATATATGGAGATGGAGGAGGGGGTGACGGAGTCGTTGTGCGGGCTAGACAAGAGCCCCAGTAAAGGAAATGGCACAGACATAAGTAGAAAAAACAGTACTAACTCAAAGTCAATTCAGACTGACGTGTGATTAAAAGCAGTTTTTTTTTTACACCCTGTAAAGACACTTTTTGCCCAACATCAGGTGACTTCCCCCCACAATATCAGTTTTACGCACGCCTCAGAGCCCACACGCACATGCACACAGGCACACTCACTCTCACAGGGCACCAATGGTAGGCTGAAATGTTTCAATATTAGAAATCCTCTCCACACTAGCCAATTTTTAGGGACAATTCTGACTACATTCATCTAATAAATTGGTTAACTTATTAATATTAGCTGTGCGGGCTTCCAACTCCAATATGAAATCTAAATTCTATAGAGACGAGCTATGCATTCGCACTTTATGAGTTTCATCTGTCACTTCAGAGGGGTAGGGATGATGTTTTGCTGTTATGCAATAAAGTTAAAATCTGTTTGCACTAAATGTAGAATTTACGCTGGGTTTGGCAGATGTCTATTTAGAGACAGAAAACTGTAGGCCATGCAAATGGCAACAATTAAGATGTTCTGTGCTCACTTAGATGAAGAACTTGACGAACAGCTAGTTGTTTGAGGAACTTCATGAAGAAAAGCAAACTAAGCATATTAATAAGCCCTTTCATACGCTGCCAGTAAAAACTGGACTCCTATACATGAAAAGCCTAAGACAGAAGAAAAGACTTTTGTTACTGTTCCAACATTTAACTGAGAAAAAAAATCTTACTGATGAGACATTACTATTTAGCAGGCATCAAATAAACCAGGGCTACATGACATCTAGACAAACATGCTTTTCCACTAGTGGCTGAAAAAGGCCTTGTATGTTGTTGACCCACCATGAGAACCAAGCACAGGAATCATCAGAGTTTAAAATGGCTGGAGAAATGACTCGCCCTGGTCTTGTATGGACCCTTTTTGCAATTTTGGAGCCTTGGCAACAATATTTTCCCCAGTTTCATTTTAACCACCTCAAATGACAATATCCCTTTACGCGGATGAAGATGGAAAGTTATAGCAAAAATGACTCTGCCATGGAAACTCATTGGAGAAAAGTTTACAAGCAATTTTCCCTCCTGTCCTCTGGACTCAGTGCATATA
>JAOWBL010000018.1:1831821-1841862 GCA_028564865.1 Zenarchopterus dispar
GTAAAAAAAAAAAAAAAAATATATATATATATATATATATATATATATATATATAAAATCATCCTGGCAATGATTGATGAGCAACAAATAAATCATTGATGTTTTTACATCTCTGGTGGGAAGTGGAATGATAACAAGAGAAGTGAAAAGATAAGAAGAACATGTAAATATTCAGTTGAATTAACTGAAAGATCAATAGGATCAAGTAAGAGAAACATTATAAAAAATCTTAGAAACTGGGTTTGACGTGTAATGAAAAACATTACATACTATTACGCCCATAATTCTGCGGAAATAAACCTTTATTGAACGGCTATTTTGTCATCAGAGGAGCAGTTGGTGGATTTATTTAACAAACACAGTCAAGTTTTTCTCAAAAGGAAGTCAATAATTGGCTTTTCCCATCCTGCAATTAGAAACTAAAATCTGTTCTCCTGCTGCATTGTGAGCAGTTTTCTTCCATCATACCTAAAATCCGTCTATAGGTGAAAAGTGTCAGAAAAATGCCATTGTCAGGTTTTGTTTTACATTTTTTGTTGGATAATGATATAAAATGACATTCATGGGTACCTTGTTTTCTGCTGTAACAATTCCCACATTAAAAACCATCCAGGATTATTTGACTGGAAAGAAAAGTTCAGTTTGCACCAGCACTTCTCAGTCAGCAGTGATATCAGTAAGTTGTGAGAATTTAAAACAGATTTAGTCAAATTTTTTGTTACAGTTACATATAAATAGTGAACAGATTGAACTGCTAAATGATTATAACTTTTGTTTTTAAACCACTCCTGGTTTAGTCTCTTTTGTTTAAACTTTAGTTAACAATACAGTGTATAAAATTGCTCTTTTCTACTTGTAACAAAAAAAAAACCTAACTGCATTAGTACTATTAAATATAACTTTAAATGCTTATGTACGAACAGGTTCATTTAGCCTGGGAAAGAGGGGTAGCAACAACACCACAACACAGTTGGAGAAACAAGTAGTAAAAGCTTGTGACATTAAAAAATAAAAATCTGCACACATAAAAAAAAGGATAAAATAAGAGTAAAGGGACATCTAGAAAAAAAAGTGTAAAGGGACCGTTACGTTGTTGGGAGCTGCTGCTCCTCAATTTCACAAAAGAAGTAATTTCTTCTGTGAAAATCCAACACTGCTCTGTGCACAAAGAGTCAGTAAAATACTTTTCTTTGAACCCTGAAAGGACTGTGAAGCTGGTACGACAGGTGAGAGACTGAAGTCTGACAGAGCGTGAGGCGAAACTGCAGGATTTCTAACTGTGCTCAGTTTGTTCTGAGCAGGACCTGGTCCCGACACCGGGGAGATTCTCAATATGATACCAGACAGAAACACACAGCTTTTTGAACGGGAAAAGAGAGGAAAAGGTTGCACAGAGATCCTGAAAGCTTTTTTTTTTTTTTTTTAACTACAGATGTCTCTCATAAAGTTAATGGTCACATTCTCATCTCGTGTGTTTGCTTTGATGGTGAGCACTTCTCTTGTTATTGACGGAACAAGGAGGCTTGTGCTGCATCGAGTGAAAAATATCCCATTTAGTGTGGTGTTTTTTTTAATTAAAACTCTGCTACTGTCAGGAAGCAATCAAATCAATGTTTTTGTTTTGATAAAAGTACCCCAGCCTAGAAAATAAATCTAAATAGTCACGAGATGTTTAAAAAGAAAAAAACAAAAACAAAAAACAAATCCAGCCTTGTGTCTCTGGATGCACAGTTTGACACAAAAGATATTGACACACTTATACATTATTCATCTGTGCGATATAATTACTAAAGAATCTTTTTATGCTTTATTTATTTTTATTTTTTGGCATCTGAGCTGTAACTCATACTAAAAGGACATTGTATCACTGCTAAGAGTGAAAATAAATTTCAGGTTTAAGGACGGCAAGTACCCTGTAAGGGCAACATCAATATAGTCAGGACAGTTTTGTTTTTTTGTTTTTTGTTTCTTCATGAAGGCCTTTCTTCCTCGTTTGAGGTCCCCGTGCTGGGACAAGGCTGTCTCTGTAATGGAAAAACTGTAACCGGTACTACTATTTTAAGGTTAAAGGCTATTGTTTAACTGTGACACCTTATTGACGGTGATGCTGAAGCAAAAATGGATGTAGGATTTATTTTTTCC
Source organism: Zenarchopterus dispar (assembly GCA_028564865.1). NCBI lineage: Eukaryota > Metazoa > Chordata > Actinopteri > Beloniformes > Zenarchopteridae > Zenarchopterus > Zenarchopterus dispar. Next base: position 1,833,964 of record JAOWBL010000018.1, read on the forward strand.
ATTCCTGTTGAATTAACATGGACAGATATGCAGATGAGATTTTTTTAGAACAGATTCAGTAATGTAAACTACTAATTCTAAGTAAGAATTTAAAAAAAGTAAAAGCGATCAAATAAGAATCACAGTTCTGAGTTTTTCAGCTTGAGGATTATATATATTGAAATTATTAACACGGATATGTTATCTTGCTGTTTGGTTCTTTGGACCTCTGAACAGTTTATATTCTGACTTTGAAAACATGAGTTATTAGTGACTGATTAGCTATAAAGTTAAGTCAACTTTCATTTCAAGATCAGGAGTTTAAGTCATATAGAGCAGCAAAACTTCCAGGGAGAACAGACGGAAAAAAAACCCAAAGCAACTTCCATCACCAATTTCATCTTAAAACACCTATATCAACAGGTACAGCAACATGGAAAACTGAGGATCTAGTTTAGTACACTAAGTCGTAACATCAGTTTTCTAACAGACAAAGTAAAACCTCAGTTGCTCAGGAAGCTTTGATTTAAAGCATCGACTTTCCTCGCTGAAGAACTATTCCCTGACGCAGCAGAACTTAAGGACAGTAGTCTTAAACACATTAAAGTATGTATTTATGTAGATTCTGAACTTACAATTTAAGACACAGTATAAAATAATAGTATAATATTTTTTATAAAACTTTCCTCCAGCGAAATGGTGCATGCATTTATCACCTGTGAGGGAGGGAGCTTGAGAATTCTGAGTGCTTTTTCCACAAAAAGAGGAGTGTGGAAACAATCATCATTCAAACCTTGTACTTTTGATTTATTTTCACATGGGATTTTAGATTAAAAAACTGCACTGCTATGGATGAGCTTCCACTAGTAAAATTCTGGGAAATATTATTTAACAGTACTTGGCTGTTATCTGTGGATATAAACCTTTTACTTGTAAAACTTCCTGAAACTTAGAGACACGTTCCCTGCTTTCAAAGTAAAGTTACTTTACACACAGTTAGCATGTTGGGTAATAAATAGAATAGTGCTGAACTGAGAATCCTTTTAACTAGAGTCACAACCCAAAGAAATGAATTTAATTGACTCTTTTGATATGTAAGAATCCACAGGCTGAGTTCAGATCTTGTTTATTTTTGAAGTTAGTTTTGATCAGATGGATATTACTTTATGCTTAAGTTTGTCCAAATCTCTGTCTGACCTGTTGATAATGAAAACAAAACTGTAAAAACCATCTGATCCATACAAGCCAAGAATGTTTGCATGTGCAAGTGCTGCAGACTAAATCTGGGAATGAATTTTCAGGTGGACGTTTTAAATACCTAGTTCAGCCAGACATACTAATTAGTCTGAACTTTAATTTCCAGAGGGCAGCACAAACAAACGCAGAAGAAACTGCCTCTTTACGCCACTGAATGGGCAAAGAAACGAAGTATGTGACTCAGGCAGAGTGACAACCAGGCTAATATCAACAAGTGGTGTGTAGTAAATGGGGACATTTCGCAGTAAAAACCTGTTGATCTAAGTTGTTGTAAACAATTCTGTAGGTTCTTGGTTATTTTGAATAGTGTGTTTTTTGGACCCCGTGCATAAAGCCCGCCCCTGTCCTGTTGCTACTGGTTCGGTTCATATTGTACCAGCGGAAATTGCTGTGAAGGGGAAGGGTACCATATCCATAAAGTATCACGGTGATTTGGTGGTATAAACTGCTGCCTCACAGCAAGAAGGATTCTGGTTTGAATCCTGGGAAGGGTTAGAGTTTGTATGTTCTCCATGTGCTTGTGGGAATTTCTCCTCAGATGATCCGGCTTCTTTCCACCGTCCAAAAACATGTATATTTGGTTAATTCTATCCATCCATTTTCTATACCTGCTGAATCCATTTACAGGGCCGCAGGGGTCTTCTGGAGCCTGTCCCAGCTCATCACAGGCGGTAGGCAGCACCGCCAGACACCCCGGACAGGTCACCAGTCCATCACAGTATTTGGTTAATTGATTATTCTAAATTGCCTATAGGGATGAGTATGAGTGTGTGAGTGTGTGTGGTTGTTTGGATACATGTAGCCCTGTGATAGACTGGTGACTAGATCCCTGTGACCCTAAATAGGAATAAGCGAGTTTAGATGGTGGATGCATGAATGAATAGTTACAGCTGTTGGATAACATCAGAATCAGGTTGAAATAATTGATAGGCTGCAAAAATATAAATACAAACGATTTCAAAGATAAATTATTTTTTTAATTCTCAGAAATTCACACACTTTAGGTGATCTTGACTCTCACCTAGCAACGAAAAGCTTTGATACAGAAAAATGCGCTGGACAGACAACTTCTTCTCAGAGTTTTTAACTGCATAGAAAAGTCCAAATCTGGGCGACAGAGTCGATATGTAAAAATAAACCGTTGACTAAGTGCATGTCAGCCTACAGCAGATTTATTATTGCTGAACTGTGACCCCCTGTGCATCGCTGCTTCATTATTCAAGCTCACAAATTGCCAAGTGGACCGTTGACTTGAGTCAACCCAAACAGGTGAACGCGGCCAAAGTGTGAGTCACTGCACTCGGTCTGGGCAGCTTTACAGATATGTAATAAATGTGTTTCAGGCTTGACCCTGCTGTTGCATACACATATAGGTCTTTTTTTATTTCTATCTTCAAACTGAGAGACTTATGAAACCGAAATTAATGTAGAAGAGCGATCCATTCCAATGATGGCATTTGTTCATGCTTTGCACAAACGTTTGGTGACGTGACAGAGTTCAGGTGAAATGGATTGTTAACAACAAACAGTCTTTTAGTCAGACACTAAAAAGGTTTAATGTAAACTGAATGAAAACAGCAGCAGTTTCTGGTTTGCCTTTCTTTTATCATGACCAGTGAGGAAACCATAAAATGAAAGACATTAACTGGAAAACTTTCATCACAACACATCAACAATAAAAGCAGTGTTATATGCATGAGTGATGGCCAGCAAAAAGAAAATCTCTCATTTTTCTGCACCAGCAGAGTGTTAGGGATACATAAATCTGTCTGATGCATAAAGCAAAATTAAAAGTATAAAAGTAGCTGGCTGGAAAGGAGACAGTAAGAAGTGGTCCATCTGGGAAACAGCCACAACTTGAGGGAAAGATTTGTGAAGGGACTTTGATTTTTTCCCTCCATCTTTCTTCTGAAAATATATACATTTTAAAAAGTCCCTGTGTTTAAACTTACAGTTCACTTTCCTTGGAAACGAACTGGCAGAAAAGAAACTTTTTACACTCTAATTAAGCTGAAACTTCAGAGTGACACTGCTCATCAAGACTTTCTTGTAAAAGTAAGGAAATTGGGATTTCTGAGTAAGATCAACATGATTGCAATAATTACAGTAATAATAAGGACAGCTTGGTTCATTAATGTGAAAACAGTTCAGCTTCTGGACCACTGAACTGTTGCAGTATGTCTGAACATGTTGGTGATTGCAAGAGACGATATTAAATGGGATACAAATATGAAATTCGGTCTCAACCACACCTCTGCTCATGCTAATGGGAGTCAGTCACTATCATAGAAAAACAATTAAAAGTATGCACCAGTTATAAACTTATCAAGGCATGGTAATAAGGAATAATCAAAGAAGGGCTTTGATGACACTCAGGTGGTGCAGGCTGAACACTTGTCCAACAACGCAGAAAACAGCTGAGTCTAACTGTACGCATGCACGCTTTGATTCAGATTTATGAAGCTGTGTATACAATTATTGTGAAAGTGGTTGGATGTGGGTGAGCATGATTTCCACTCCCGTGTTTGACTATACATGGGCACATGTGGACATATACAAATCATTCCAGCTCCTCAACAAACACATTTGGCAGCATTTGCAGGTAGGAAGGTTGGGATTACATCTGTTTGGCTTCTGTGGCAATTCATGCGAGTAGGCGGCTGGCAATGTCTTGTGTAACGGAGGAGGCACATGATTGTCTGCAGCCTCCACAGTGAAAAAAAGGGTGTTGGCTCAAACAAACAAACTCAAAACGATAATATCGCACCATCTAAACTGGGAGGAGAAACCTTTATTACTGGGTGTAATTCAGGTCCAGACTTGGACCAATTTCCAGCCTGGAAATTTCATATCTTAGAGGAGCCAGTTTTTTATTTTGTTGTCAAGGAAAATGACAACAAAAATGCAGGATAAAGTTCTCTTTATCCGGCCTTATTTAATTTGAAATAAAAGCCTATTGTTCTGCCAGAGTCTAAACCGTGTTCTGGTTTCTGTAACTTTGTTTGTTTTTGCCCCATTGTCAGTGGAAATGAGGATTTCCTTTTCAGTACACATTAGCACGAAGGCATCTAAGTTCTCCTGAGCCAGCCAAGCTCTTCCTGTTCTGGACAAACTTCAGCGTTGTGAAGAAGGCTGAGGAACACCTCCACCGCCTGGCTGCAGCTAGAAATTCTTTCCATGAATATCATGAACAGACTCAGTCACCAAGGGCTTGTTTATTTGTTTTTTTCCCCTCTCTAAATAATGTTTACAGTACATTTGATGACTGGTAATCTGAGATTTTCCTTGACAACATGTTAGTAACATGGAATTACAGCGTAGTTACCAGAATTGTCATCGTCATCATGTTGTTTACTTCTGTGCTAGTTTCTCCTCTTGAAAAATAGCAAGAGAAATATTTGCCTGTATCACCTTTCATTTTTCACAGCTGAGACTGTAAACCCCCTGATAATATCTTCAAACCATCCAATTTTCTCCTTAACTGGTGTGCAGTAAATGAATTTAAAATAACTTGTGAATCTGACCTGCGTGCTCTCAGAAACTTTTGACTACATGGAGGCGGGTATTTCTTTAAGTTGTAGCACCTGTCTAATCTAATTCAATCCTGAGTGCAGCCGTAAGCGGACAAAGTAAAACATGTACACATTTAGCAGGTTAAGTAGAAATGACAACCACACTGGCCTTTTTTGTTCATTACTGGAGCTCTGTCCCAGCCAAAACAAGTCAAAGCTCTGGACCGGGCACCGCGGTGAAACTCTTGTTCAAAGAAAGTCAACTAGTTGTCAGTCTTGAATTCAAATGCTGTAGTTCTGTTGCAATCTCAGACTGTTGACCGTAGTTCGCCTGATATTTTCACATGAATTGTTTGCAGCTGATGCACTGGCCAGCTGCTGACAAGATACAATTAAAAGCTGATCAGATTTGGACTTAAAAGAATTAACTATTGAACCTCGGTTCTAATTAATTTAAGGGGTCGTCTGGAGGCGTATCTCAAACACTTTTAAGACTGCAATCAATAATTAATCTCTCTGGCCACGTCAGAGCAGCGGAAACAAGCAGTAAAGACAGAAATGATGTACTGTCATGTGACGGGGGAATTAAAAGGCTTTCAAATGTAAAATAATAGAGAAAAAAATGATCAGAACCTCATCAGATCTTGAATGAGGAAAGTGCAACGTCTGTGATTGACACATCACAGCATGTCATTACTCATGCAATAAAAAAGGGTGCAGCTTCTATAGAAACTAGAATAAGAGAAGCCCAGTTCTGCTAAGTCCTCCACCATTTCAGTTGACTCCCTCCAAGTGGAGAGGCCGCCGCACAGTCCGCAGATCAATTTGGCACAGGTTTTCCACCAGATGCCCTTCCCGATGCAACCCCACAGAAGGGGCTCTAACACAAAACCCACAAAGGCAAGGTCCGATGCTCTGCCAACCGAGCTACACGGGCCCCTCCCAGTCGCTGCTAAGTAAATTGGTTAAATTGATCATCAGCAAGTGTGAGCACCTCTATAAAAGCACATCTATTACAGTTCTGTCAGTTTTCTTGTCAGGAACATTGAGGTGTGAGTTGACATAGTGCCAAAGGAGAAACATATTGACAAAGACCTTAAAGAAGGAAACGTGGCCCCCATATTGATCTGTGAAGGATTATACAGCCGCTTCCAAACTATTTGGAGTCCATCGTTCCATCGGAGATTATTAACAAGTGGAAGACACTCAAGATTATTGATTTTCTCTGTAAGAGAGGAATCCCAGAAAATTTACACTAAAACAGTTCAATAATGAAAGAAGTAAAAACAAGTGAAACAAAATAAGAGATTCTAAATGGCCTCAGTTAGCATGCAAACAATGACAGCAAAAGAAACAAACAAAAAGAGGAGAATGAAAAAATATATGTTGCACGGAAAGATAATCAGGAGAAATAGTGATGCAGTGATGTCTGGCTCAAGTTTGCAATGTTGCATCTGAAAAAACCGCTAGAGTTCTGGACAAGAACAAAGCGAAGATGTTTGATCAAAGTTTATGGTGCTGTGTCTGGCGAAACCAAACACGAGACGTGAGCACTAACTGTCAAGCACGGAGGTGGAGGGATGGTCATGTTTTTGTTTCGCAGTCCAGAGTCTAATGAGTGAATGTGTCTGACAGCTGAAGCTGCAAAACTAAAACATGCAAAAGAAGAGTGACTCCAAGCCCACCAACAATTTTATATCAGAGTGGTTAAAAAGCAAAAATAATGAAGTCCATGATAAGACCCTAAAAGAGCTGCGCATTCATTTCTGCAAAACTGAGTTGAAACACCATGAGAGATTGATGTCATTTACATAGAGATGAATTCAGTTCAATCCAGTTCACTTCAATTTTATGTATATATTATTTATTACAATGCAAATTGTCTCTAGGTGTTTTTCAGAGACTCAAAGCACAATGTCCGAGCAAATATTGAAGAAACAATGGCAAATTAAAAAAAATAAAAACTCCTAGTGAGAGAAAAATCTTTAAGCCAAACAGTCGGGAGTAAAAAAAAACTCCCCTTTAAGAGTTTAGAAACCTTGATCAGGACCTGGATCATGAGGGGTGACCCTCCTATTGAAGACCAGAGGGGTCGAGGATGAAAAGAGGGGGGAGATAGGAAAGAGACGATGAAGAAGGGAGAGAGAGAAGAGAGGCACAAAGGTATTGTCAATATTATATAAGACAAAATAAATTATTAGTTGATTACTTCAGTGTTGCTTAAGAGTGCACTTAGATGTTCCCTGCTGATTTAGAGCCTTGTTTCTCTTTTTTGGCTGATTGTTTGTGGAAATAAATAATGGCACAGTGTGGAAATGAAAGATGGGTTGTTTTCATTTTCATGAAATTATATGTCATTTTTTTTCCAGTTATCCAAAAACATATTTACAAAACTGACAACAGTCTCAGTAGTGTTTCTGGACTCATTCTCTCTTATTCTTTTTTTTTGTTTGTTTGTTTCCCGTCCCTGATGGAATTATGCTGCTCTTTAACTGCTAAAGACTTTTCAATCTACCCCAGATGGGTTACTAACAGGGTCTATCTGCTGTTTTGTGCTGAGAAAGTTTTGGTTGTTGCTTTTTCTCAGTGCCGTTTGAAAACAACCGTCTGCTGCATCTGAAAACTTATGATTGTTTTTATGCTCAATTCGCTAAAGGAGCCAAATTTTCAAGGGAGAATTGTGAGCCACATTTTCAATCATAATTCACACCTTCGAGCACACAGTTACTTAATATTATTGTTTCCTTAAGGCTTAAGCGCCCTTTTTTAAACTTTATTTTGAAAATTCAGACCTGAAATGATAATTGTTGATGAACTGGATAATTAATTTTTAGCACAAAGAGTCTGCAAAGGATGTGTAACCTCTTTGCTCACATAAAATAACACCATTTCAGATTGTTGTCTGGACTTATACTTTATAATAATTTATAAAATGACATACTTTTAAAAAAGTACTTTAAAATACTTTGTTGATCACGCAAAGTCTCTATAGATAAACATAGAAATCTATAAATTTATCTGGGTATTTACAGTTTTAATAAGTATGCTTTGTTACTAATAATAATAATAATAATAAGAAGAAGAAGAATATTAAGAACACCAAACATCATCCTCCTGACATCCTACAATTTTTCAAACCACAGGCTTGGGG
>JAOWBL010000018.1:1841962-1860523 GCA_028564865.1 Zenarchopterus dispar
ACAAGAGATAGAAAACTGGCCAAGAATTATTTTTGATTAGAAAATTAATTATGTTTTTTTTGTATTAGAAAAAAAAACATAATTAAAGAAATAAATAAAAACAAGCAACCCATCATTTGAAGGAATTAAGAGTGAATGAGAAACAACTCTACACTTTGGTAGAAAATGTTGAAAGACTGTAAAGACGGAAGTGGAGATCTGAAGTGATCCGTCCATCCATTTTCTATACCCGCTGAATCCATCTGCTGGGTCATGGGATCTGAAGCGATAGCTAAGATTAAAAGGTAAATGGTGGAAGCATCCAGCTTGTGCTGTAGTAGATAAAAGTAGATGAAACCCTTTTCCAAACTGACCTTAGCACTGCCAGTTCTTATCTGCAGGAACCGTATTGTAAAGTCTACTTTTACATAATTAATGTGTATTACATATTAGTTAACTCAACTAAAATGTAATTTATTTATTTGAATGCATCTGACAAGGTTGTTGGGGTTTGTGTAATTAAAAAAAAAGTCCGGACCGTTAACGAGACTTGGCATGTGCTGCTGTTGTTGTGGTTCTGCCGGGTTACCTGGTCCTTCAACAGTGACTGCAGTTAGTTGCAAATATCTCCATGGCGATGTGCAAATGTTAGGCAGGACGTTCACCATCTTCATTATTGGCGATAAGAATTATTAATCAGCCCTAAATTCAAAGACGGATCAAAAACAAACCATTTTCACAAGAGTTAGTTTTCAAACTCAATTACTGGGAAAACAGTAATTATGACTAAATGATGGCACCAAATGACAAATTTACAGATCATCTAGTTTCTAGTTCTCTTTTGAGAACTCTTTATACATGTAAACAAAACATTTTAATACTTACAATGTTCATTCTGTTCCTAGCAGAAACTCTGCCTGGCTAAAAAGACCCTTGAACTTAAAGTAATTAAACGTGCAATACTGAGTCTGTCCTGTGTGGTTACTCTATTTTTTTTTTTTTTTACTACACCAACATGTCTTTAAAAGTTAATAATGTGCTTCAAACATGCTGTATAAGTCACATTCTTGCCTAGGTATGTTTCTAAGACTGAAAATACCTCTGATTCTGACATTTTGATCTCTAAACCCTTTGTTTCCTCAGTAAATTGTAGGGCAAAAAAAAAAGATTAGATAACAGCTGCTGTCGGATTTTATCAGTGTCTCAAAAAAAGAAAAAAAAAGGAGAAACATCCGAAGTTGGCTGCTGGCATGGAAGTAATTGGTGCTAACCCAGTTTTAAGATGCTTCTGCCATCTCATATCATGCAACATATCTTCCACATTGGTGATGCAGCTTCTGCACAGATCGCTGCGTTTGGAAAATGTTGTGTGGAACATGTGATAAAATGGTGAAGGTAATTTTTATTTTGGTCCCATTCTGCCAGTTGTGTCTTTGGAGGGGGAACGGGGCACTGTGGCATTAACGATTTTTTTTTTTTTTCCTGACCACTGCCTCCGTTTGAGTGTTAACTCTAATTCGCTATGACAGCGTGTCATGGTGTAATGTGATGCGTTGTGTTGCACATGTGCTTCCCAAACAGCATCCCTTGCCCTCGGACGCGGGCGAAAACAAACGCGCAGCACCTGAAGCTCGGCTTGACGGGCCGCAGCCAGCGGATCTAATGAGTACAGTGAATGCGTCAGGGCGCGTTCACGGACAAGTCCGCCTAAATGAACAGCATCAGATAAGCAGATGTGCTAATTTTTTTTTCCCCCCTCCACGAAATAGTGCTGACAGAGAGCTCGGTGGCAGGGTTGAAATGAGCACAGTGTGGGTTATGTCCCCGGCGCGCATGGTGATGCGCATACCGCTGATCCTAGCCTGAATATTTATAGTCTGTCGTGTGTTCGTCTGTGTATGTTTGCGTGTGTGTGACGGGCGGAGCGAGCGTGGATCTAAGAACCCTGCAGGAGTGTGAGGCAAGAAGCAGCAAGAGGCAGAAAATCCCCCGCTGCCTTTGGATTAATGTCAGCAAACAGGAAGCCAGACATAGTGCTACGTGTGCCCCCTCCCTCCGCCCCCCCTTTTTACTGAAGTCAATAAGATTTCGGAGCTTGTAAATTAATGTTCACAAGATATTCCACAGTAAAAGATTCCGGAGTGATTGTAAATCAAGTCTTGTCGTTTCGTGGAATAAATCTGTCTTGGAAAATTTTTGTGTGGTTTGACAAATCAGGATTTAAACTTTTTGGGTGAATGATGGATGGTGTGTAGTCAAGGTAACAGAAGAAGGGGAAGCAACCGGTTTATGATCAGTGGATGCTTCAAAACTCATCATCAATGAGTTCAGCTCACTGGTAATTTGCAGATTTGTGGATTTGCTATCAGCGTTGAATGACGGTGGCTTTCTTGCTCATTTCAGGAAAATGACATCAGTGATCATCCTGCACCACTTTCTATTTTAAAAGATGTTCAGTTTAACCACAAAATACTGAATAAGGACTTCTCAGCATTTTATACAGCTTTCAAACTTTAGATATGAAGTTGTGTTGATATAAGCCCATTCACTGTGGTGGTAGAGAAAGAGTAACTGATCAATTTTCAGATCTGCTGAAAACTGGATTTTATGATTTAAGTATTTGTATATATTTGTCTCCAGCTTCTACCCGACAGACGGGAGCAGATTCAGGATTTGAGGGTCATAAATGTCGATCCTCTGATCTCTCATTCAGCAACAAGCAGCACTCCCATGACAGCAGTGTCTGAAATCCACAGCAAAGGACAGTTAAAGTTTGAGTGGGCCCAGCTAAGCGCATCAGAAAATATCTCTTCTTGGAATGTTTCCTTTGAAAGCCATAAATGACGACTTTTTTCTGGAGCGCTTGTCGGCGCTTTGATTGTGTTAGTTTAAAGTGTTTTCACATCCAGACCGGAATATTTTGATGAAGGCTTTAACAAAAACACTTTGGTGCCAGAATCAATATCCTCCAGAGAGCAAACGTTTAAGTGTGGTCTGTCATGATCACACAGATGCATTTGTAAAGGAACGGGAGGGGAGAAGGATGAGTTTTCTACCTGTAGCTGAGATTGTTTTATTTTCCCTTTTAGTTTTTATATGCCAGTTGTTTCTGTATAGTACTTTCTTAACTTTATACCTGCATCTTCAGATGTCTGTAATTAAGACAATTAAAAACATAATTGACAATGAGAGTGGTTCACCGTGCACCTTAAAAAAGAAATATTTATAAATATATCCTCCTGAGACCCAGACTATACATTTATTCCTCTGTTGTGGACATTGTTTTTTGGTTTATATATTTTGACTCATTTGAGCTACCGTACCAAGCCCTGATGTCCTTCATAGAGGACATCCTGGCCTTTCAAATGACAGGAACTTAGTTTTTATCATGATGCAAAACATGAAACTGCAGCAAAAAACACATGCCAGAAAAAGAGAAAAAGTAAAATACTGTTATGATATTGTTTGTTTACCTATGGTAATCGTATATTTTCTTGTTTTGGAACATGTCAGGAATTATAATTTGATGTCAGTGTATTTTGATTTTGAAGTCTCACTGTTTATTACAGAGGAATAGTTCTGTTGTCAACTACTGTAAAATCTAAAGTACAATTGTTTTTGTAAATTTCTAAATTGTGAGTTGTTGTTTTAGTTCCAAACAGCCAGGACATCACAATAAAAGTGATATTGAAAGACACTTTTTTCCTTGGGTCTCAGGAGGATATATAAGTTCAAATTAGGTGAACAGGCGATTGTAGATCAATTCTGTCAAAAAGGTGAAGGAATTTACAAATAAGCACTCGTTACACATCACACATGCAGCTCAGAGATTTCCAGGTTGAAACACAAGGTGCAATAAGAACCATGAGGGATAAGATTAGTTGGCAGCAGCAGGCTTAGGATGGAGGGCAAGTGATGAGAAACCTTTATACATCCTTTTTTTTTAATGGTCGTCCTCCTCAGCCATTTGGCTTCCAGAAGGATTTGCTTCTGTCTCAGATCCAGATGTCATTGTTCTGCCCATCCGAATGCAACATGGGATTGTGGGGGCTTGAATTTGTGAAGTACGCAATAAAATTTCAGGACTAGCTGTGCATCCCGGGGCGAAACATACTGCCAAGAGACAGGAGGCTCAATTGCAGGTCATGTGCCCTTTCAACAGGATAATGACCCAAAATGAAAACAGCTCCTAGCACCCACGAACGGCTCATGAGAAAAATACTGGACTATTCTGAAATGATATTAATTTTATTAAGTGTCTGTGGAATAAATCTGAGAGCAAAAAAGTGGAGGGGCAAATCTATGGACATATTCACAAGTCTCGTCGCGTGCTACAGAGATCACTGGCAGTGATTACTGCTAAAGGCGATGCAAGAAAACATGAAGTCAAGGGCACATCATGATCATTATCATCATCATCATTACCTGGAACCCCGTTCACAAAGCCAGTTCATTTCACCTGTGTAGTCGCTGTTCTGCCTCGCCGTGCTCAGAGATGGAGTGATGTGACATTTCGTTCAGTTTCCGGGCCGGCATGACAGAAGTAAGTTAATAAGATAAGGAGAGACCGAACAAGGCACAGTGATGGCAGAGGATAAAATCAAGCAGCACATCAGGGGAAACGGTGAATGTCGGCCCACCATTAGAGCATTTAGCCAAAACAATTCAAGAGTGTGGCTATAAAAGGGGAAAAGCACGCGAGAAAAAAACAATACCAGGATTTGATCACAATGCCTGAAGATCCTGTGTTAAAACCGTTGCCACGTTCGGGGGACCGATCTAGCATTCCTCTCCTGCAGCAGGGTGAACTCCACAAACTCCAGCAGAAGCTGCAAAACTCAGGCTGGCCATTGCTGTGTCCCACCTCTGCTCAGCACTTTGTTCAGCACTGACTGAATAAAAATCGTTCAGTTGGATATTAGAGCACTGCAGCTGGTGATGCACCGCAAAGATGAGAAGGGAGCTGCTTTTGCATGGAGGGAATGTGAAATAACGCAATGCTTTGTGAAAACACACAAACAAGAGGCCACATCACATCAGTGTGAATCCACAGCTGGAGAGTGGAAGTGGGTTAAAGAGGGGACCAGCAGTGACCCTTTTTTTTTTTTTTAAACTTCAACCTCTGTGTGAAAGTAGCTTATGTTCGTTCCATTTTTACTTGTTGTATAACGTAAATAATTCAGTTGAATCTAAATTCAAAAGGAAATGTTTCATTTGTGTTTAACATTAGTTTTTGTCAATTATTTCTGTTTGTCAGCGTCTGTATTTTAGGCAGTTGGATTACTTCTTGCATATGCCTTCATTCACAAATTTGCAAAAGAGGCAGGTGCTTCTCAAATTACTATTTAATTTAAAAGAAGAGCAGAAACTAAAACTGTGATCCCAGGGCGAAATCTGGACCATTTTTGGCCATCTTTTATTAATTAAAACGTATTTTTAATTGATAAAATTTCAGCAGTCAGATAGTGGTTGTCCCAAAGCTGTAAAGTGAGTCTAAAATTCAGGTGAGCTCGATGTTAATTAATTTGGATTCATTAATTCCATAAACCACTTGTACATTTCGTGGTATCATTTCATGCTTTGTGACTGTAAGAATTTTTTTCACGTTAGGTTGTACCTGCGGGTTGTCTTTCCATCGGTCTCAACTGGATGCTTTCTGCAAACGCCATAATGATGTTAAGTCGGGTTCCATGTGAAAACAGCCGCTGGGCTCCTGAATTGTGAATAGGGAGCAGCTTCTTGGCAGGCAGGTGGTTCTGAAGATATCAACAGGTTTAATGTGGCGCTTTTGGCTAAGCCTTGAGCAGGCAGCGTCATAATGTGACAGTAAAAAAACAGTCCTGCTGGGCTGCCGAAGTGAAGGCATCCCAGTGTGCTCAGTCCTTCCAGGTGGGCACATAGCCAGCGGGCCACGTTCGTGATGTTTTGTGGATCTTTGTATTTTAGTTTTAAAGTCCAGGGTCTATTACAGGATCTCTGAGAGGACTTTTCTAATCTTCCAAGTTTCTAATTGAAGTTTGGATACTGCATCACTTGAGTGCACGTACCACAACATGTGGAGAGGTGATCATTCTGAATTACTCTGCAGAGTTCTGCTATACGGGTGCAGTGTATTTAAGTGTAAACACATGCAAAACAACCATGGGTTCAGCTCTGAAGCCCTAATGAGGGAATTAGATAAAAACACTCAGTATGTTTGTTGTAATTGCTTTGCCGCTGCTGCAGCTATGATTGCATGCAAAATGTCTTCAACTCCTGTGAGAGATGAGAAAATCCTCAAATTATTGAGGTGGAGAATTATACCACAGCTGCTCTGTATAAAGGGGGACGCTTGTCTCTAATAGTGTGCATCTTAATAAGCCCATACAGTTGAAATACAGAATAGTTATTCCACAAAATGTTTTGCCCTGGAGGGAGTAGCCAAAAATAACTTAAACACTTTATAAAGAAGGAATGTAAATTTGAGCTTTACATAAACACAGCTGCACAGGAGGTTTATATTAGACTAAATGCCAATCAGCAGCAGTTGCACATTTTTAATAAATTTCCACGATGGCATCTTTGATTTGCTTCAAATACTGCCTGTATTTTTCTTTTCGCTGTATTTGTGGTCAGATTTCACAAAGAAAAGATCCAAATATCTCTGAAGTAACTTCAAACTGATATCTACTTATGTCTGTTATTATTGATCCCAAATCACTTTGCTTTTGACGTTTGCATCAACTTAATATTTGGCATAAGATGGTAAAATGAAAATGATTTGGACAAAAATGATGGAGCTCTAAATGAGACTTCTTCATCTGCCAGCAGGTGTTTATGCCCGATTATTTCTCTGGTAATGTTTCTCCAGACTTTATTCAGGCATGGCGGTGAAACTGACGGGGAGACTCATAGTACAAATGCATATTTTGTTATTTATATGAAACTGAAAAGTAAACCAAATGAGGTGTATCACCAAAGTGTTATAAAGCCACAGTTTTCTCAGAACCACATGTTGTATTAATGTACTAAGCTCTGTGGTTATATAAGACACAGGACAAAATGATGGAGGATTGAGCTGCCTAAAAATATATTGCTTTTATATATTTTTAATCTCACTAAACAATGGATGTTATATTTAAAAAAAAAACAACCTGCCGTCGTATTCAAAAGGATTTAAGGGCACTATGGAAACAATACTGTTGCTGTAAGCTTGAGAAAAAAAAAGGTGATTTTTATTTTTTACTTCACCCTCACCACTGAATGAGAAGCTGCACCAATCACAAAGCTCCAAGTGTCCCTAGAGTTTTAGTTTTCTCATAAAAATGTCAAATATGGCCTTATAAATGCATGATAATCTTAGAAGCACATTAAATTATATTAAAAAATGGTAGAAGTTGAATATATGTATAATACAGTCTGACAGAGAGAAGTCGCTTCAGATCAGACAGGTTTTTCTGGTTCATTAAAGGTAAAAAGGAAGACATAATAAACATCTGTTTAACCATGAAATAGGAAAATTTAGACAACACAGCATTTATTTATCGAGTAATGGAATCTGTCACATTCAGACGATCAGCTTATACATCATATTAACCCACTGCTGCTGTGCGTGTGCACGTCCCTTAATGTGACTGCTGCAGTTCACACTTGTATTTTGTTGCAAATTAGACATGTACGTTATTTGGTCCAACTTATGTCATATTCACACTGGACTAAAAGGACCAAACCAAATTAGCAGCAACTCTAAAATTACACTCAGACGTCTGTATTTGGTTCATCTCATTCACGCTGGATACGCAAAATCTGTGTCTTACACCTTTACCTTTTATTTTACATTAACTTTTAATATTTATTTGAAAGCATCTAACCACACACTTAAGAGTTAGATTTCAGTAACTTGATGTCACATTTGGACAAGTGACAAAACCAAAAAATGGTGTATCGCCATAAGTTGCCATGGTAACAGTAAACTTAACGGTAAATGTAAATGGAGCGTTGGTTGAAGCCCAAAGGTTTTGAGCTGTTAGAGGGGCTTTGAACTTAATGAAAGATAAAAGTTTCTGATGGAGTGATGCATGCCATCATCTCATTGTCGCTCTGCTGCTGATCTGGTCTTCTCTTTTTCAGTCTCTGTGTGGAGCTTAGTGTTGATTCATTTCTTTAATTTTATTGGCCAAAAGTGTCAGTGGTGTGTAATATCACACAGTGTACCACATTTACAATAATTATTGCGGGAAAAAGGCAGAAAGGGCGACGAGAAGATTGAAACTGATCACAGATGTCCTCCATAGTTTTTACAAATTACCGCAGGTCCCCGCAGGATTTGAATCCAGCGCAAGAGTCAGATTTATACTGTAAAACACCTGAGCAGGTGATGACTCCTCCAGGTGACATCAGGGTTTGTTGAGCGAACTTTAGCGTCCCCCGTTGAGGGACAAAGTTCAGAATACAACCAGTCCAGTTAGTCTTTTGTTTTTCTACCACTGTGGTTATGTTTTTATTCCCACGGACTCTTTAGCTTGCTCCTCACTTCTTTAGGAATCCTGACAGTCAGCTCGTCGGGCCATATTCACCGCCCTGAATGGACCGTTGTCACCGGTGTACAACAGTACATTACACCTCTGTTACTACAGCACAAGGTGAAACAGTGGCAGAATGAACTGTTACACTGTTCCACCTCCATGAGCTTCAAATAGCACAGCAGGGAGAAATAAAGGCGCCAAGGCAGAATAAACTGGCATCAAGTGAACATCAAACAAAGGCACCGCAGGAAATACACTCCACTGCAGTCTCGTGCTAAAGGGGATATATGCACATACAGTTCCAGTGTTTGCTTTTCTAAGTATTATGTTATCCATTCTTCACATTGATTTCAGTTGTAAAAGGTTTAATTATGTGGCCTGTTTGATGTGTTTTAATGTGAGTTGTGAGTTTGTTGAGATAATAAACAGATGAATCAATACTGTCTTCAGATTCTTGAGCAGCAGAAAGATGAAAAGCTTCCATCCCAACCAAACAAGCGTGTCTAGTAATATTCACACAGCCACATCTAAAAATACTTTAAGTTTAATCAAGGGTATCAGCATTTAATAAAAAACTACAACAAAACAAACATGGGATTTCTGTGTTGAGTTTTTCCCTCAGTCTCACACAAACTCAGAAAACAGAAAATCTTCTGTCTTTGCTGATTCAAACTCAACTTTTCCTCCGACCAAACCTCCAACCAGCAGAGTTTATTTCCTGTCAGGTGTGACAGGTGTGACATGACATGTAATATTAAAACAAGAATCCACTTACATTGTGAGTCTCTATGTAGTTATTTTATATCCATTAGCACAAAACAAAACAAAACTTTGAAACTCATATCTGCAGATGGGATTCAATGGATCAATTTTTATGACGATTTCAAAATTGCTCTGGGCTGAAATATGACAGCATTTATGTTCAAATAAATATATATTAGATTATCTATTTGTGTAACTCAGCTTGTGTGTATTATAGATATATTTAAAAAATATTCAACCTCCCTTTAGTGGGATGCATCATGCAAAAGCTCTGGGTGGGAACTGAAACTGTTGTGATACAAATGCACACCATCCCTTTAGCATTTGGGCAAATTGCTTCATTTTGAAGGTGCTATTTCCTCAGGACCACTGGCAAACTTCCACCCATTTCCTGTTTCTGTTTTTGTTGCAGTGCTGCCAGTTACAGGGCGAGGGAATATTTCCCCAACATCTCTGAAAATTGCAGACAACAAGCAAAACATTGCGACCGGTCAAGTTCAGGACGAGCCGACGCTGAAAAGCAACATCTCCAAGTGGACTTTGGAAACGAGTGGAAATGAAAGCTGCTGTTACTGTGTCAGTAAATAAACCCTCAAGGGGTTGAGACTGGAGTTGGAAAAAGAGTAAGTTTTGGCCCCAAAATGATTGCCTTAATTGCTACACATATATAGTTGTATGAAGTGATGATATAAAGAGACTTAAAAGCTTAAAGATGTTTTCTTTACATGTGAAAAAGTGTCTTGTAAGGAGCAGATGTGAATATTTTAATATGATAGAGATACTGTTTGCTTGTAACGTCGACATAATGTTTTAGTTGGGTCGGCTTTGTAGGTGTCATTGGTTACTAAATGGTGAGTTTGCTCCCTGCTTATATGCAGCCAGCACAAATGACCTGAACTATTTTTTATCTTGTTTCATATTGTCAACCTAACAAGGCTGGAGTCAGTTGCTCACTCAAATGCTGGCAACAAAATCTTTACATTCATACCACATGGAAATCCTCATTCAGCAGGTAGATATCCGAGGGCTGGGAGAAAAACATGAGCCCTACATTGACCGGGTCCATGTGACACGCCAACACAGCGGAAGAGTATCCTCTTACATCAAGATCCACGTACACTAAAGTAAAGATGTCAGGCACATAATCATCCATCCATGAAAGCCACATTCACTTTTTATCAAACAAAAATGGGGGATGAAACTTGGCGGATTTTCACCGCCCACAAATTATCAGCATCAAGATCAAATACTTCAGTTTTTGCTTTTTTATTTATTTTTTCCTCCCTCAGATGCAAATTTAGAGCCGACCAGCTGCTTTGTTGATATATTTTCACTCTAAATTTAACTGTATGCAAAAGTAACATGGACGTGTGTTCTATATTTTTTTAAACCTAGCCTTGATAATTACATAACCAAAGGTGAAACCCTGAGTTTATTGTATGTCGTGGACTTCTGGAAAATGTTGTGATATAGATGCACACTGAATAGGAAAAAAAAAGAAAAAAACATGTAAATACCAGACGTTTATACTTGTGTGTCCGAAGATGTGTTGCAGATAGAGTAAATTGAGACTTTTTACTTTCTTTGACTGTTATGACCATCAACCATGATAATCTGTGTTTGGCTTGTCCTTGCTGATACAATCATGTTCCTCATATTGTTGCGAATGCTGCTCCAACGTTCTTCATTGTCAGGTTTTCAATTTTTTGTTTTTTATTTTTATTTTCTCTCCCCAGCCCCGCTCTTATATTTCCATTGTATATCCACTTACTGATTTGTTTTGCACAGTGAGACATCTGGCTGCTGCTGTTTCTTTTCTTTTCTTTTTCTTGTGCAGCTTTTTCAGATTCATCGAATTTCGTTACGTATCATAGATCTGCAACGTTGCTTGCAAATGAAATAATTACAGGTTTCCACTGACATGCCAGTACTAGTAAGTGATATCTCATATTTTTATGAAGACATGTTTTATTTTCCTATATTTTCCTTTTAAAACAACCTTTATATACTGTGTTAGCTATAATGGCATTTAAAAAGCTTGAATTTAGAGTTCTTTTGTCTCCTCAAGAAATCCAAAGTTCACGTTCTTGCCCTTTTAGACAATTTGTATCTATAATTACCTCATTCATGGTATCTCTCAGAAAAGATGTTTACTGAATGTTCCAAGTAATTTTTTGGTGTAAAACAATGATTTTAACCAAGAAAGGGTTTTGAAATAGACGTCAGAAGATTACTTGGGAAGGGGAAGACGCTTTTATTACAAAGCAGTAGACACAAATTACATTTGTTATTTCCGTACACCAGCAGTTTAATCGTGACTATTGTTCAGGAGCCGACAAATTTAAAAATCTGTCACATCCTTTAAAATGTGAATAACAATAAAAGAAAAGAGAGAGACAGTTTATTATATCAAGTTGCTGCTGCCACTTAAAGAAACTGTTTATAGAAAAAGGGTCAGTATGAGTTCATGCTGAGTCTTTTTCCCAAGTCCAAATAAGATCTTAAAGGGTAAGTAAAGTGAACACAAGTTAAAAGAATAACTGATGAAGATCTTCAACATAAAGGCACTATTATGCTTGTTGTAAGATCACTTTATCTGCTTATTTGTTCTGTAAGTGCTCGATATACGTATTCCCTCCCCTTCCTGTCATTACATCTCTGATTGTGCACAAATTTCACAAACAAGAAGCAACAGCATTAATTGGCGAGTTTTATAGGTGCTGGTTGGCAGATTTGGCACCTTTGAGCCCAGCCAGGCCAGCTATTCCCTCATTTGAAGTCTTTGAGCCAAGCCAATTTGTTAGCAGCTGTAAATCTCCATATTCAGCATAAGAATATTAGAGTGGTGTGGATCAAAGCCCCCTTGGCAAAAAAAAAATGAAAACAAGCACATTTCCTGTTATGTCAAACTCTTCCTCCAAGAAGTGGATTAAATGAAAATGTAACCAGAGTGTAAAATATATATTTTCAGGAGTGATTTTGTGACACTGATCTCGTCAGATTACGTCCCCAAAGCACAAGCTGCTCCACACCCATGGGGGCTCCATCAGCAGAAGCCTCGTAAGCTCCGGTCTAAGAGCTGCTGGGGGTACGGACCGCGGATTTTAATCTGAACATGAGCTCGCGGGGTCTTTAAAGCCCTGAGTCGTAGCTACAGAACCAATCACAAGATCTGTCCTCATATATTTATAAAGTGACAAATGAAGCGTCTAGAGCTTGGTATCACCATAGTAGAGACAATGCCAAAGAATAATATACCAACTGTTAGTGGATGCAACAAGAACAGGCTATGCTAGAGAACCCGTCCTTAAAACCACCACATCTGATAAAATAAAACAACATGGACCACCTCTTAGTAATTTCCTCAGTCTCAGCATTAAAAACAAAATAATAAACTGATTGGACCCTGCAGCTACACCGATACCATGGTTAGTTGTATTTATTTTATTGGTTGATGAGTAACTCAGACAAACAGAGAAAGGTCACATAATTGAGACAAAGGTCAAAGGAGACAGACACTGAAAGCAGATGTAATATTGCGGAAGGAGGAAACAATTGTGTGAACTGGATGCTTAAATAAAAATAAAAACAGAGAACAATGTAGATTTACCCATCTGTGTGATATTTTCCATCATATAATGAGAATAAGATCCTGAAGACCAGCCACGACTGTGTCTTCTTACCATAAGATATTCCTGTGGATATTAAACCTCGCATCGATGACTCTGTGTTGGTTTTAACTGTTGTTTAACTGTGTACGTGATTAGATTGCGATCTATCAAAAAGCAAAATAAGAAATGGCACCATTCAGGGTAAATTTCCTGTCGGGTACCGATTCAACATGAGTGTGCTAAACAATCTGATATACTGAAATCCTCAGTCATCAACTGAGACGAAAGCCTCACTCTATCATAAAAGATTTTATGAAAAAGATCGAAAACTTCACAAAACAACTCCCCCAGTATTAAGATTTAATGTTGCACCAAATAAGTTTTCAATGTTCCCAGGTTTAACTGACATGAAATAATCCCATTTGGGTCTAAGATGACTCCAGAGTTTCACTAATGTTCAACATCGCATCTCAAATTGACTCATTATTCAAACAATATGTTTTTTTACATATACAGGTGGAGACTTTCTGCAGAGTCAGATGTAGTAATCACAGGAAAGAATCCTATATTATCTGAATTGTATAAAAAGGAAAAAAAGGGAGAAAAGGTAAAGAAATGATGGATAGAGATCGGTGACCTGTTTTGGCCATAATATAAAACAGCATTTAATGAACAGAATATCCATATTTTGTCATTTATTGAGGAGTGACTTGAGCAAAGTGACCTGAATGAGCCTGTTATCTTCCCTCTGCACCCAGGCTGCAGCGCGCCCATCATGCACAACTGTCGCACGTAACTAAAACGAACGCTTTGGTCTGAGAATAAGAGCTGGCGTCGACTGTGACATCCACAGTGTTAAATAACAGCAGAGGCCTGCTTCATGTCTTAATCTCCTTACAGGCACGCTGCAGCATCAGAGGCGCTCCAAAACTGGTGAACAGAGATGCAGTTTGTACTTGTTGTGGAGCACTTGTGCAGGGTATTATGGGACTGACTGGATTTCAGGTGGTTTTTCACCATCTGTCACCTGTTGGACAGTGTTAGTGCTCTCTGCAGCAGAGTGGCTGCAGAAGCTGTGTAAACTCAGAAAATATCATAGCTAGTAGATTTCAAACATTACTTTTAAGAAAGTGTGTTTTATTCAGTGCATGACTAAAAACACAGGGTTAGGAAGGCACTTGATTGGAGACATTAAAGATGCATCAAAGTATAACACCAGTGATGAACAATCTGATGATGTGTATGATGTGAATCAAACAAATGTTCATTTTCTGGACCATAGTGAAAAATATGGTGGTGTTATGCAAGATAAAGAAGGCGACTTGGGTGTCATGGAGCGCTAAATGTTAGGTCTCCACTTACGTAAGGATAATCAGAGCTGACACGGTGTAGAGCAGGGTGAGGTTTGAAAACAAAAGCAACTATGAGCGCACACCCACCCACGGCTCTTGTGATTACAGCACCTGTCGTCAGGCTAAACAACAGCAAGTGAATTCATTGCTGAGAGTTTCCTTTCGAAAGTACAGACCTCTCTCCGCCTCAGACTTGCTTTTCCTGATTCATGACGTCTTCTCGGGGTTTCATGAAGAAGTGAACCCGCTGCTGTTCGCACCAGTCCGACTCCTTCAAGTTGTGTGTAATCTAGATTTGAAATCAAAGCGGTGTTTCTTGAAGTTGGAAAATGAACCTGCAATGCTTGATTAATCAGTTAGCCAACTGATATAGAAATTTGACAAATATCTCGTGGCAACGTCTCTAATATGACATATTCATAGCCCCAATGTTGATTTTTTTTTTTTTTTTCTCAGTCCAGCCATGTGTTTGACCACACATCTGAATTGATCTGTTTTAGATGCAGGAAATTATAACAAGTTGTTTTTGACAGTATTCTAACAGTTTATCGACAAAACAATGAACAAAGTAACAAAATGAACTGAAATAAAGAAATAAATATGGCTTGCTGCCTTATTGAAAAATAACAGACGTTTAGCGACCTTATGCAGCCTCCACATGCTCTGGGTGTTTTGATATAGCAAAAATAATATGCCATATGTCACTTTGTTGTAAAGTTTTAAAGCTCGGTAAACTGATTCACGAGAAAAAAAAAACAATCCAACGACATATCTGGCAAATTTACAGGAAAAAAAAACAGCAAAGACATTTAAACTCATGAGACATAAACAAATCTACCAGTTGGCAAACACAAGTTGTATTTGTGTGTACACAGAATACCCACACAAATACAAACATCAAACACTGCGAGTGTTTCCTTTGCTTCGTCTCTGTATTTGCAGCAGATTCCACCGTGTCATCGATGTGCTCTGAAACTACTGCAGATGTTTGCTCCATTCAACAGTTTTCATTAATTGGCTTGTTCTTGTTAAATACAGTGCTCGAGTCCTCCGGGTCGCTGTAATTCTGGCAGCGGAGATAAGATTGAGGAGCTTGTAGACAGTCATAAATATGAACATGACATTTTGGAAGCACGGAGCATAAATAGATGATTAGTATTTGTACTTGAGCCTCACTTACCGATTAATACAGAGACACTTGGTAGGAGATATTTTGTCGTAAACGGAGTGCATGTGCAGCCCGGCATAACCTGACAGTCTCCTCTTAATAGGTGGCCAAATGAAAAGACTGAGAATACTTTTATGTTCATATGATTTCTTGTTTTCTGATCTTAAGGCCAAACAGGTGAAATGAGTGTTTTTACATCATTTTATTTCAGTTTTCTATCGTTACTCCAGGACTGCCATCTAGATCAAAACTGCACAAGATATAAAAAGACAAAATAGGGATCAGATTGGTAATAATCATTGCTTCGTGCCAGCTGGTGCAGTTTGGATCCTATGACAAGCCGGCCCAAGTCCAGTTAAAGTCCGGCTCATCTCTGTTAGTTCTCATGAATCCCACCACCAGCTCACCTGCGGAGCGATAACTGCTCTTCACATTCCTGCTGTAGGAGTTTTCAGTGCTGGTAACTCGATCCGATCTCGGGGACAGGCGCGGGGGAGGGGGGAGGTTATCAGTTTCAGTGTTACTCCTTTATGTTTGCTTGTTATTCAAACTGTTCATTTGCCACCGTCAGTCATAACAAAGTAGGGATATAGTTATCGATCGGCAGAGGAAAAATGGGAAGAAACATGTGAAACGTGGACATGTAAAATATTTCTGCAGTTCAGGTGTTGAGATATATCCATATGAGTTTTGGCCAGCCTTGCTTTTATTCTGCATGATGCTTTGTTTTGAGAAAATATGCATCCTAACCCGAGGTATGTTTGTATTCTTCTCCTCTGAGGGTGCTCCTCTTCTCCTCCTCTCTCTGTATCTTTGGAGCTTGTCACTTTTGACCTTAATCCTTTTGTTTTGTTCAAGTTTTGTTTCTTTTTTGTCTTTTTTTTCTTTTATTGGGGGTAAACCTTCCAACTTCTGGATTTTCTACATTCACAACATTTTGTAGACAGCAATATGAGATGTGATTGAAAATGGAATATGTGCAATGTTGATTAAAGAAAAATATAATATATTCAATAAAAATTCAGAAAATGAAAAGCTGGTACTGTGCTTTCTCTTTTTTTTCCTTTTTTTTGGCGAGAGTTAAACTTTTGTGGCTTTTGCTGTCATAAATCATGTTTTTAATCCAGCTTGGAAGGATGAAAACTCTAAGGCAGTAGGGATAAGAAACTTAAAAGATTTTATTAATTCCAATGCCATTTTCAATTCTGCTTATTGATACGATTCTTTACTGTTTCCCTTTTCAGTCTAAGTGAGGAATGAAGTATACCTGAACAGATTATTGGCTTACGTGTGTTTAATGTAAGATTTCTGCAGGTTTCAGTGTCTCCATGTTTACTACAAACAAACACAGCGCTGCAGCACAAATGTGAGTCCATCACGGCATCACTGCATATCAAAATAAATTTCTTATCTTGTGTGTTATGTCTCGTTGATTTAATCTGTACTTTTTCCACCCCCTCCTCACACCGATAAAAGAATCGATGAGTTTTAAGGCGCACGGTTCCAATTCTTCTTGAAATTTGGAACCGGTTCTGAGCCTGACTTGGTTTCTCGTTTCTAGCCATCAGTAAACCCAAACCCTAATGAGTTGGGTTCGTGCTCGATGTTCAGCTTATTTGGACTTTGTTTTCAGCAAGGCAGCAGCAGAGAAGCCAAACTCATAACAAGGCCTTTCCCAGCAGCAGTTGTGTCATGTAGGCACCAAAAAAGCGCCCTTGTTAAGCAGCCAGTGTTCTCCTTCGCTGCGTCACACGTGGCATGCAGTCATCCCAGACTCATCTGAGTGACAGGCGGGTCGTTAGGACGACCGGCGTGTTCCATCATTCCAGTTGGCAAATCAAGTGCCCCCCCACCCACCCTCCCTTTCACCTCTCTAACTACCTCCTAGGTGCAAAAACAGCACAAAAGAAAAGTCCCACCTTCGTGGAGGGTGCTTCTGTCTCTCAGTCTCACGGTCTAATCGCTGTGGAAGTTTGTTTGTTGCATAACCTGAAAATGGTGAAACATTAGGTCCACCTACACTTTTCCAGTCAAAGGTTAAAAAAAATACACCTTCCTCCTCATGCCATCATCCCAGGGGGACAACCTGCAGTTTGAGAAAGCTGCTTTAGATTAAAGTACACAAACAGTAAAGGATCATAGGGTTAAGGCTGGGTGGCACCACTTTTATTAGATATGTTTTACAATACTTTTGTAATACTGGAATAAAAATGTTAATATCTACATAAAATATGTATAAATTAATATGTATAAAATGATATGCACTCATTGTTTCTTGTCAATAGAGCTGTTTGCTCCCCTCTTGTCTCAGAGTCCAAATGAGGAGTATTGCTGATTTTTCTCTGCTCATATGTCATGTCATATATATCTGCTTCACCTCACCTCCTCTCTGCATCTGCACCCTAACCACTTCATCACATCTGATGGCGTATCAGAACCATTTAAGGAAATCAAACTGCTGTGGAGGATAAAATTCAAAAGAAAGGACATCAAAGGTTTTTACTTTGTGAAGTCAGAATTTCAGGCTTCACAAAGTCAGAATTAGAAAATCACAAAGGACAATTGTGTTGGCGAGAAGATGTGTCTGTGTTTTTAATGTAAGCTAATTATTTTCTCCTTTTTTTCTTTAAGGTTACCTTTTTAGTTGCTAACAAATGCTGTGAAAAGTTCTTGTTATATTATTTCTTTTTTACTAAGTGAAAATTGACCATTTAATGTATACTGACCATAGATATAAGATATAAGCAGTTTATAAGCATTTTATTTGCATTCAATCTAAACATATTGGGATATGAATTTCACCCAGCCCTTAATAGAACATAAAATATAAAAGTAACAGCAGAGATTATAGTAATAAATAGTAGAATAACAATATTACAAATATTGGCTACTATTAATAAGTTGATTAATGCAAGCATGAAGAGTGCATTTAAAAATCATTTCACAAGCTGACAGAGACACTACACTGCAAAAACAGCCCCTCTAAAAAAAAGATATAAGGATAATATCCCGCAAATCTTTTCAAAATTGTTTTATTTTAATACTCTCAATACTCTCAAATACTCTTCTATAGTTCTTTAGATAGACAGATAGCTAGATAGTGTATATAGATACTATAGATAGATAGATAGATAGATAGATAGATAGATAGATAGATAGATAGATAGATAGATAGATAGATAGAT
>JAOWBL010000018.1:1860623-1879039 GCA_028564865.1 Zenarchopterus dispar
TTAAATGACTGATAATGAAAAGCACGGAGGTACTTTACTCAGAATAAAAATAATAAATCCAGCAGATGGCAGTAGTGCAACCGTAGCGCCCTCCGAACTACAGGGGGCGCTCTAACTTTCATACACCTAAACGGCTCAACAAACTGCTTCCGGTAGTTTTATTATCAATGATTTTGTTATTTGTCTGAGCCTAAAACACTACCCCGGTGTTTGTCTTTTTCTGTTGTGAAAATGTCGTACAACTACGTGGTAACAGCCCAGAAACCCACGGCAGTCAACGCCTGCATCACAGGTAAAATCCAGTTGTTTCTGCGCAGTTGTTGAAGCATGCTCGTAGAGCTCCCGCGCTGCAGCCAAACTGCCCCATACGGGCCCGTGCTAGCACCTAGCCGCGATTTTACAAAGTCAAATGTTTACTTGCAGGGCTGTGAATTGTTACGTGAATGTGTGCAATTAATGCCACGCTCATCATTAACACCGGCTAAAACGTACACACGACCGCGTGAAGTTTTCCGTTGATTCTGCTTTTGGCCAAAAACGAAACATGTCATCGTCTGCGTAATCGCAGATCTAAATGCGTTTCTTCGAGCTGATAAACAAAACAGCGATTTTGTGTTTTAAACCCAGATAAGATCAGTTATATTGTTTCGTCCACCTTGTATAAGACATGAAAGTCGATTACATGAAAGCCGATACAGCACAAAGACTTAGCTAGTATTAATGAATCATTTTTCAGTGAATTATCTGTTGTTTCATCTGAAAACGCATTTTATTTTTAACCACGTTTACTTATTAAAACTGTCTACTGAATGCTGTACTTTGACACATGCCCCAAAATATTTTATTAAATAGATTTGAATCTTTAAATGTTATGTTCATAAAATGTATCTATAATGCTAATAAACTGCTAATGAATGTAGTTTTTACAACTGTAATAAAATTCACTTGATTTGTTTTCTTTTCCGTAAACAATTGCTTTTGTGCATCACAGGTACGTCTCAAGTTTAGAAATCTTACTGTTTGATTCTTTTATTTTTGAATACAGCAGAATAAAAGCAGTTAATACAAGCAGAATCCAATAATTTGCTAATCCCATAAACCCATGTTTCATTCGTAATAGAACATAAACAGCATATTAGATGTTGAAAGTGAGACATTTTGTCGTTTCATGCAAATTCTTAACCTATTTCGGACTTGAAGACATGCTTAATGTATTTCTCAGGTGTAAATAATTGCACTTTTCAACTGAAGCCCTAATCTCATGTTTTTGGTGCATCTGAAACCTAATATTTGTTAATTTATGTATGTATGTATATGTGTGTGTGTGTGTGTGTGTATATATATATATATATATATGTATATGTGTGTGTGTAGAGACAGAGAGAGTCGCTTCGGAGTATAAGTCGCACCAACTAAAAAAAAAAAAGCTTAATGAAGAAGAAAAAACATATATAAGTCACGCTTTTTCGAACATTGTTGTCCGTGTTGACAGCCAGGCGGTTGATTAGCATGAGGCCGTAATACCAATGAGGTCCTTTCAAAGTCATTTATATTTATCACCATGGTAACTACTTGGGCGTAGAGACGTAACTGCACCGTGGACGAGCCTCTACCGCCAGCACGTCGTTGAAGCACCCATTTCTGAACTTATTCCTCTTGCTGTGGCCATCTAGCTTTTAGCCCCCAATTAACTTTTTTTGTTTGTTTCCTTCCATCATTGTAGTTAAGAGGATCCTCCGCTTTTCTCCAATCCCTCACAAGTTTCTCGCTCATTCCAAACTTTCTTTCTGCAACTGGATTACCATTTTCGGCTGCACTACTTGCAGCTTGTAATCTGCAGAATATGATATTCTTTTTGGGGGCATTTGTGTTCAGTCTTTCTTATTTGTCTTTACAAGTTGATGTTTAAATTTTAAATTTTCAGTGATACAGGAGTAATAAGAGTAGCCGATACTGACACACAAGTCTTGAGCGCCCTCTTGCGGCTGGCAGTGTGAAAAATAACGAACATGTGAAATCATGCATAAAAATATGTGTATAAAACGTATGTCTGTTATATATTTATATATATGTGTGTGTCTGTATATATATCTGTTGATATTTTTGTGAACAGGTCACTTCACGTCTGCTGAGGACCTCAATCTTCTTATAGCCAAAAACACACGTTTGGAGATCTATGTTGTCACAGCAGAGGGGCTAAGACCCGTCAAAGAAGTTGGCATGTATGGGCGAATTGCTGTTATGGAACTCTTCAGGCCCAAGGTTAGTCTTGTGTATCCACTTTGTGAAAAATTTGCTTTTTTTTTTTCTTCTCTGGAGTGGACTTCTTTGTTGAAAACAGTGATAATCTTGCATTTGTCTGCACAGTAAAGAATTAGTGGCCTGTTTTTGTTTAAATTACATTTAAATATTCGGCAGAAAAGTGATCTATATTTCTTTGAACATCAGTTGACTGTCCAAAACAAAAATGCAGAACAATACATAAAAAGCCATATTGTGCAAATTGAGTGTTTTTGTCTAAGTGAAGCGGCATGTTTTTGTAGTTTCAAACAAAATCTTCAAGCTTTTCATGGTTAATTGACATTAGTCATATGTAATTTTGGCTGACAAGCTAATTCTGAGTTCTTAAAAGTGGTTTGATTAGGTTTGCGTATGTCATTTAAATCAGTAGCAGGGGGACAGTAGATCATTGGAGTCCATTTTAACACTTTATATTCATCTGTGATAATAAAATGACACTTTTTTTTTTTTTTTTGTACATTTTCCAGGGTGAGAGCAAGGACCTGCTGTTCATCCTCACATCCAAGTACAATGCCTGCATCCTGGAATACAAACAGAACGGAGAGAGCATTGACATCATAACCCGTGCCCATGGCAACGTCCAGGTAGGTGAAGCAGCAACATGTTTTCACCAAAAGTAAGAAGAGGGACACTGACCTGAAAGTTGCCCGAACTGTGTTTTTACAGGATCGTATTGGACGTCCATCGGAGACGGGCATTATCGGGATTGTGGACCCAGAGTGCCGCATGATTGGTCTGAGGCTGTACGACGGCTTGTTTAAGGTGATCCCATTGGACCGTGATAACCGCGAGCTCAAGGCTTTTAACATTCGCTTGGAGGAGCTGCAGGTCATTGATGTTCACTTCCTGTATGGCTGCCAGGCTCCAACTGTCTGCTTCATCTATCAGGTACTGTTGAAAGAGTGGCGCTCAGTTGTGACTGTATTTTAAAGGATAAAAGATGAGGAAAATGGCGTGCATTCATTATCTCCCACATCTCTACTTTAATGTTGTCTTATCATTCAAAAACACTTGTAAAATATTACTTTTTTGTGTGTGTGTGTGTGTACCTTAGGACCCCCAGGGACGACATGTAAAGACCTATGAGGTTTCCCTGAGGGAGAAGGAGTTTAACAAGGGCCCCTGGAAGCAGGAGAACGTAGAGGCTGAGGCATCTATGGTCATCCCAGGTAGCTGTTTTAGAAATCATTTATTTACATTTGAAGTTGTTTCACATTCTTTTTAAATAAGCTGTTATTCAAATCAAGTCACTTAATTTAAACTGTATTAACTGGAACTAGTCAATCAACAAAGCCTTCTAGTTAGTAGTGGATGGCAGCTCGTATCACCCAAATGGTAGTGGAACCGAGGCATAAGTTGAAGCAAATGGTATATTCATGATGTCCTAAATGAATTTAAACCAGCATTTTTTTTAATGTTTGAGCATAATTATTACATAGTGTGCTTGTGCAATAAACCCACTGCACTTTGTGTAATATCAGTAAAATGTGTCATGTATTAAACTGTAGGTTGTGTAACTTAATTATCTGTAACCAGTCTGACCAGGTAGGTTTGTGTGATTTAAAACAATTTACTTTGATTTAATGCTTTTTTAAAATTTTAATTTATTTGACTTTGTTTCATTCTATTTATATGCTGCTAATGAAAGCCATACACCGTCTTCATGCGCACACAGAACCAGATGGGGAAAAGAAAGACTTGGTTTCACACTTAAGTGAAAGGAGCAGGAGAGGCAAGACAGCTTAGTTCTTGTGCTAGAAAAGTCGGGGAAGACAGGTAGACTTGGTCGCGCTACGCTTGCTCTCAGTTTAGGCCTCCAGAGACTGGGACGCATGAAGCTGCTTCTTGGGGAGCCTCCACTCCCATGGTGACATGGAGGGGTCGAGTGGGTCCATCTTTTCTCCACGCTGCATTCTGTTATTCCACAGAGAGATGGGTACCCAGAGTAGGTGTTTCACTGTAATGACTAACTGTCGTTAGTGCAGAAACCCAAGAAAGAGCAAAAGGTCTGCTGTGAGCGTTTAGCTTCCTGCTTTCTGGAGTTTGTAGTTTATGACATCAGAAGAAATGAACCCTCCAACTGTAGTTTGTGTTTGTTTTTAGTCGGGAAGATTGCCAGTGTTGCAAAGTCTGGCACCGTACGATTACGCTTCA
The DNA here is from genome assembly GCA_028564865.1 of Zenarchopterus dispar. NCBI lineage: Eukaryota > Metazoa > Chordata > Actinopteri > Beloniformes > Zenarchopteridae > Zenarchopterus > Zenarchopterus dispar. The sequence goes on from JAOWBL010000018.1 coordinate 1,865,079, forward strand.
GTTTGATTAAGGAGCTAGTGATCGATATAAGGCAATATCATATTTTAATTGCACACAATCACTTCTATTCATGTTAAATAATATCAAGTAACTAAGTTATTTTACATTTTTATTCAGGCTTTATGCTCGACATTTAAATGAAAAATTGTAGGTTCTTTTAAAAAGTAAACTAGATAAGTCTAATTAATGATTATATTTTGATGCCTGAGCAATATTAAAATGTTGTATAGCGCCATTGGGCTGTTTATCATTGAATATATGTATCATTTTAAACTGATGGATCCTTACACCCTGAGTCAGAAGCATTTAAACGATCTGCCTGTATTTGTACAGATTTACCTCTGACTCTTGTCCATGTGCTTGTGTTTTAGTTCCTGAGCCATTTGGTGGGGCTATAATCATCGGACAAGAGTCCATCACCTACCACAACGGAGACAAGTACTTGGCCATTGCTCCGCCCACTATCAAGGTAAAGACAAAATGGAGCAACAAAATAGCTCCTTTCTGGCAGCTAGCCCATTTAAAAAACAGACTTTTTAAATCACTCTTAATCTCCCTGAGAGAATGGCTAAAAATCACTAATGAAGCTTTTGTTAATGGAGAATTGAATTCACAGTCTCTAAAATACGAAAAAATAAATTGTGTCAGAAAAAAGATACTGTAAGATGTCTGCAGACTGACGTTAAAGCAAAAAACATCTTATAAGCTTATAAGTTCAGATATTCACACACGTGTGTGTGTGTGTGTGTGTGTGTGTGTGTGTGTGTGTGTGTATCTATCTACCTATCGATCTAGATATAGATTTTGTGATTGGATGTTAGGTTGCATCCAGAGGTAGGTTTCTCACTGACGTTGACTCAGGCTGCCCACATGGTGCTGCTTTCAGAATAATGGAGATTAGGTCGCTGTCTGTACAATTCTGTGGCCAGTTAACAAAACCCAAACCCAGAGGGAGCTTCTTGGCTGCCTTCTGCTTTTATAATTGGAGAACATGTTCACTATGTGCTGTTTTACCACACTTTAATGATTTATTTATTTGGTAAAAACATTTCCGCTCTTCAGCCATAGGATCCTCTAATTCACAGTTTTTTTTTTCTAGTGTGCTTTCGTGTAAAAGTAATTGATCTATCTGATTAATCTGAGTGAGGGATTTGATCTTTTAGATTGATTCATGCATTGTCAAACATGATTTCTGTCTTCTTACGTTTAGAAAAACCTGTTTTTCTCTGTGCTGCTTGCAGGAAATCGTTCAGCCTTTCATGACATGAAGAAATCGTTGTAAACTTCCTTGTGTGCTTTCCTGTTTGAGAGGCAGGGGTTCTGTTTAGTTTTGGTGCTAGAGCAAAACTTACAACCAAAAAGATGCCAGCTGTGACATTGTCCACACAAACGTAATGAAGTTAAAACTCTCCACCCCCGGCGAATGAACACGGCTCCACCCACGGCCCAAAAACGTCCTGTAAGGAGTGGGAGTGAGCGTGCGTGGTTGTTTGGTCTTTTGATGGGGTGTCGATCTGTCCAAGATGACCCTGCGTCTCGCTTTATGACAGCTGGACAAATTTCAGAACCCCACAACCCCGAGCAGCTGAAGCAGGTGTAGAAAACAGAGGTGTGGGTAGATCTGATATTTGTATTTAGGTAAAACAAGACTTTTGATGGGTAATTAATAGATTTTCACTCTTGAGCACTGATGTGGATCCAAGTTTTAATGACAAAGGTTAAGGATGTCACAGGCAAAGGATTATAAAAATTTGTTTTCTGAAGGGGTCTAAAAGCGAAGAAGACAACAGCAAGAATCACATCCTATGTTGAAAAAGAAGTCGAGCAAACCAAATCCAATTATGTGTTGTTCTTGCCAGCTGGACAGCTTATCAAGTGATTGTTGTGGAGAGAGGAGACTTTGGCTGTTCAGCAGCTAGAGCGTTCTGCTGTAGCTCTGGCTGGTTTGATTTACGTCTTTACAACAGTTCACATCTTACCATAACATAATCAGAACTTGCTCAAAGGAAAAATGTTGTAAGAAAGTTCAATTAAGAAACAAAAAAATCGGTTCTGTGGATGCAGTAGTTCATTTCGAAAATTCTTCATCCTATTTAAGCGGATTTGGAGTTTTCTCTTAACAGTGCAGTAGATCTTAAACCACTGTTCCTCAATTCCAGTCCTCAAAGACCACCTCCACCCTGCATGTTTTAGACGTTTACCTGCTCCAGCAGATCTTATTCAGATAAATGGATCACTGTCAGCTTAACATCATGGTCTGTTCAGGTCTGTTAGTGACTCATTCAACTGAATCGGATAAACATTGCTCCACAGGTTTGTCGAAGCAGCAAAAACATAAAACAAGCAGAGCACTGGCCCTCGGGACTGAAACTAGTGAACACTGTCTTAATATCACAGTTACAATAGTGTGGTAATTAAAACAGAAACTGTTATGTTTATTAAGTAGACGAAATTTCACATAGTTATATGACTCAAAAAAAACATCATCATATCACAGACAAATTAGTATCAACTGGAATTGAAATATTACAGTTAAAAAAATCCAAAGACGTGTTTGTTATTCTGACGTGGCGTTGCTATTGCATAGTTTATCCACCAGAGGGCACTGACGAGTTACTCTGAAATTACCAGGTCTCACGGTGACCATAACTTAAAATGTTAAAATGACTAGACAAGATTTCAAACGTGCCCTTGTGGGATATTGATGTTTATTTTGGAGTTATTTAATACTAATTACTCAGTGTTGATGATGGAGAAGGTTGGTGGCACTGTGATTGGCAGTGTGGTCTATCAGGAGGGATCCTCAGGGGTCTTTCATCATTTTGCCTGTATAGATGTTCTCCACATACTCTGGATTCACTTCACACTCCAAAGATACACACATCTTAGGATATCTGGTTACTCTAAATTGTCTTTAGGTGTGTGAATGTGAATACAAATGCTGGACCTTCTCTCTGTTATTGAGGGTCAATTGATCAAACAAGGACACCTACACATGCCCTAAAGGAAAGGCTTGAAAAGATGAATGAACCACTATCACAATACAGTTAATCACTATTCAGATTGTAATTAGCCATCATGAGATGGATAGAATAGATCCTTTTTGTAGTACAGAATTTGTTATGATGGGAGAGCAGGAGCCTGAAAATATGTTGTCATGATGCCATGTTTAAAACAAATCTACTGTATTTTCTTGCTTTATTTTGAACTTTTAATACTCTTTTTGTTAATCAGTGAAATGAGGCTTGTTGTGCTGGTTTTATTCGCGTGTGTTTACAGCTTTTACTTGTACTCGGAGTGCAGTTTTAAAGATTTGTTTGTGTTCTGCTCTAAATTGCAGCAAAGTACCATTGTCTGCCACAACCGAGTGGACCCTAATGGCTCACGCTACCTGCTGGGAGACATGGAGGGCCGCCTGTTCATGCTGCTGTTGGAGAAGGAGGAGCTAATGGACGGCACTGTGGCGCTCAAAGACCTGCACGTGGAACTGCTTGGAGAGGTGCCCATTTGTCTTCTTCGTCCTGCCACTTTATCTCCATCTTCACTCTGTTTATCCACCTCCCTGTCTTCTGGCATTTCTTCCACTTGCTCTGTAATACGTGGCTTGACCACCCATTCTCTTGCTTGTTGGTGTTTTTTTTTTCTTTCTCCTTTGTCTGCCCTTCTCACTTCCGCAGCAGCCCCTTTTTGTTACAGCTGATGTTTTAATGGTTTATGGCTCTCAGAGGAGCTAATGGCTTTGCCTGCACTTGCACAGAAGATGAGCGAAAAAGATTCCAACTCTTTGTTGTTTCTCTGGCCAGCGATTTAGACAATGACTCTATTTCAGTGCTGTGCTTGAAGCTAAACCTCATGTTCAAGTCAGACGGCGTTTAGTCAGTTGCACTTTTCTCGTAATGACCTTTGTGGGAGATTGGAGAGGTAAAACGCTTTCTTTCTACTTCTCTGAGTGATGCAGAGCCTTGAAGCAATCAGGGCGCCTGTGAGTGCTGAGCTGGAGACAGATTGCTTTTCAAATAATTTTTCGAATCTTTGGACCACTCTGGGAATGTGCAGCGTTAGAGTCAAATGATGGAGAAGGGTAAATTAATCATAAATCAATAATACAATTTATTATTCCTGCACTATTGATTGCATATACAAACACTTACATATATGCACATAAATGTGTATGTAGATGTAGGGTATGAGTTTAAACTGTGAAGTCATGCTCACCAGTGTGACACAAGACAATAATGCGGATTGATTTAAAAGTATCATTTGTGTAATGATTTATTAATTAAGGGAAATAATTAAAAGCATTTTATCATTTTTCTTCTATATTTGACATATATTTTGCATTGATAACTTAATGTGGTACAGGAGTTTGTCTTTTTTGTGACATCATGGAAACTATAGTTATTTTCATCATGAGGAAAAATCTGCCAATTATTTTTGTGATTGGTTTTGTTTTTGATTTAAACTTCAAATTGATGATTGCAATCCCCAGAGGGATGCCTTATAATTGGTTATTTTCTGAGGCCGGTGATGAGAACGAAAACAAGAGTATAGTTGGAGGCTATTTCTTTTATTTTCACTCGGATCACGAAACCACTTTCTTTATGGTGTAAAGCATTTAATTGCTTTACCCTGTTATGCTCAGATGCTCATTTATGTGTTTGCTGTGTTTTTAAATCCACGTTTTTCACAGTGGTTTAAATGGAAAGAATGCGAAGATGGAGCCAAAAGTAAAAAAAGAAAAAAAAAACATTTAAATGTGTCCTCCCTGATGTAAAATTACACCAAAACTCTTAGTGGAGTTCTTGGTTTGCTAGAAAAACAAGTCTTAAGCCAGGTGAATGTTTAGATAAAATGTCAGATTCCAGATTGTTCAGTGTGTGACTTAGCATTTATTTAATTTATGGTTGTAAAGGAAAACTGAGGATTATTCAGCAATTCCTTATTATTGTTCCCTTTGTAAGCAGCACTAGAAAACACTTGGAAATCAGGTTTCAAAATGATCTCATCTTGATAAAAATCAGCTGAAGTACATTATGTAGAATAAATAAGAACCTGATAGTTGAATTGCAGCATAAATAAATAGAGCTAGAGAGTATGAGTGTGAGTTTGTTTGGAGAAAACAAACTGAAAGTCAAGGATCCAGGAAACGAAGACATTCATGAATGCTGTATTGTCGGTTCAACGTTGGACATATTTGTGTGTCTCTCTTCATCGACAGACATCAATCGCTGAGTGTCTGACATACTTGGACAACGGTGTGGTCTTTGTTGGCTCCAGACTCGGGGACTCGCAGCTTGTGAAGGTAAGCAGCGGCAGAGCAAAGTGTTTGGAAATTAACTTTTTTGTCAGTGGTTTTACCTTGGCATCCGACTGTTAAGAAGTTTTGACTTTAAAAACTAAGAAATTTGGGGAAAATTTACTTTGGGTCACAACACAGAAGTGAACATCTGAGGCGTAATGCCTGGCCTCAGTAACCTGATAGAATTACATGTGTGTATACACTTTTTAATTAATTATTTTTCTTTCTTTTTTTTATTTAACCGGGAACAATGCAGTTATGTGGAAAACACTTTCAATCACTCTTCATGTCTTATGTTTGTTCTCATGGTTAAACTAGCTTTGAAGTGATGAAACTTAGTTTTTTATTCATTGAATGAAATACACGTCATTTATAGAGGATGTGGTTGTGTGAATGAGAACGGGCGAACAGCAAACAGTAAAGTGCTTTGTGGAACTCTGATGCAGTTAATATGTTTTTATTGTGGAACACTGACCATCTAATCTAACTTCAAACCCTCTCCCCGTGGTCCTGCCCTTCATCTTTACTTGCACACTTTAATTTCTGCAGCTCAACGTGGACAGCAACGAACAGGGCTCATATGTGACTGTGATGGAAACGTTCACCAACCTGGGGCCTATTGTGGACATGTGTGTGGTGGACCTGGAGCGGCAAGGCCAGGGTCAGGTAAATTAAAGAAAAAAAAAAACAACTTAGATACTTGTTTTTTGTTGTGTAGGCTCTGTTTGTATTTTCCTCCTCATTTTTACCACCACTGGAGTAGCTCATAGGAGATACTTGTCTTCTTTGGTTTTATGATCTTATCTTTCTACTGATCTGAGCTGCAGTCACTCCTGGTATTAAAATGAATCTGTGATAAATTGTCTTATTTAGAAGTCAGACTGTTTTGTAAGTAATATTATTTACATTCTTTGAAACCTACAATGAAGACTTGATTTTTGTTGCACCCTGTCTGCATGTATTCTAACAAGCCATTATTTTAAGGATTAATGTACAAGTTTCTTTTTTGAATGTAATCTGGTATAACATCTTGGTAACGTATTTTAAGGGCAGATGCATGTTTTGTTCTACCCAGGATCATCCTGTAGTTCCTGAAATTTCACATGTGATTTAAAAATGATGCCTTTTTCATGTGTTAATGGAACCGGCTACTTAAAGAATGTAGCATGATTCATAAAATGATATCAGAGTTTGGCGCAGAATTGCATTTTTCTATTTGAACATTTATATTCTTCTGTGTTGAATCACTGTGTTAAAGGGAGATGAAGCAGTGGAGTAAAGGGAGAACGATACGGTGCAGATGGTTTAGTTGGCAGGGTTTGTTTCCAGGCTTTAGGAAACTGGATGTATTTCCAAAGGAAGCGGTCCACTAGAGCTCTGAGCCTCTCTGCTGGGCACAGACCAGCACATAATCAGCCACTGACTATTTTCATCTTTACACTCTAACTCATCTCATTACTGTTGAAATGTGGAGCTAAATCCAGTCCCAATTGTTTTAATTTGCCATTTGCTGCGAATCCACAGAGCATTTGGCCCGGTTAATTGGTGCAGGCGCATTCCAGGGCTGTTGAGGCAAGAACGGTACTGAAGCCCGTGGGACAAAATGCAAAGGAAAACGTACGGAAGCACGGGGTGCCGTCGAAGCTGAAAAACGATTATGTTAACAGATTTACTGCTGAATATCACGTTGGGGCCAAATCTGTTGAGACGAGACATACAAATGTGAAGATTATCAGGATGCAGGAAGTTGTGTGATGGTATTTGTGACATTCTCAAGGGAGTGAGGTGGATTTCTAGGTTCATCATGGTGATTTCCATTCAGATGAAGCTGTTGGGTGACAGGTGGCGGGGGTTGAGATTATGTGGGCTCTGGTATTAATCTTGTTAGTCTACCATGACTGGATGAATAAATAACATTTTAGCGCGGTCCAGTCGGGCTGCACAGAATTATTGACCTTCAGGGTGTTGGATCTTAACAAAGTCATGTTGCTTAAGCGTGACCTCAGAAGTTCTCCTGTTAAATGATTCAGCAGCTCTGCAGGACTGCGTCTCCTCATGCCAGTGCTGCTTTTTCAGTATCTTAACACATGTTCCTGGGTTTAGGCGAACAATACGTTGGTTTCTGTAAAGCACACAACTGAATGATTGATTGTATAAGTAATCACGTGATTAAAACACAAGTTAGATCAACATTGATCACAATGTACTGGTCAGTTTAATTACTGGGGCAACATGAAGGCATTATTGGAAGTCTAAACCTGACAGTCTAAACCTGAGCGTGAGCACCTGACTGCTCATGATTTGCTCCATTAGTTTTCCTTTTTGCTAATGCCCAAGAGTTCAAATCCCTTCGATTGGTGTGTTCCTGCAGTTTTATTACAAACGCCAGTCTCGGGCCGAGGTTATACAAAATTACACAGACGTGATGGCCAGGAAGCAGAGCAAATAAGAATGTATCAGAGGATGAAAGAAATAAATATGGATGTAGCCACTAATAATTATGAAGAAGCATAAAAGTGATCCTGTCTTTGTTTGTTTGTTGTTTGCTGCTTTCAGCTGGTGACATGTTCAGGTGCATTCAAAGAGGGCTCTCTTCGGATTATCCGCAACGGCATTGGGATTCATGAGCATGCTAGCATTGACCTGCCGGGAATCAAAGGTTTGTGTGTCCTGCGTGTGTAAGTCTTTGTGTTGTCCAACGGCTTCCCATCAATTCCCGACTTTCTCTGGCCCTTAATCGTCAGCTGGCTCCTCTGACAGTGGAGTCACTTCAATCTGCGCATCTGTTTGGCTCGCCAGCCAAGATGCCAGCTGCTGTTGATCCAAGATCAGCACCTGAGTGCGAGCAGATGGCTCACGTGTCATAGGTCTTGGCTTGTTACTTCCAAAAAAAAAAAAAAAAAACTGGGGAAATTGCCAGGATTAGGTTTGGAGACATTTGTTTTCATTTAGTTAACCAAAGAGCTCTCCAGTGTCTGCTGTAATAAGCAGTCAAGATGAGAAATGCTGTCGAGTTTGAACAACCTTTTAATCTCACAAAATTGGGTTCCTCTCAAAGGATTTCTCTGATGTTTAAACAAGACACACAGGCCAGTTAGGACCCGTTTGCAGCTGTTAGACTTTGGCTGGTTATTGACCATCTCTGGCCTAAATGTCTCAGCTGCTGGTTCATGCCTCTGGCCTCTTGATGAGGGGCGATCATTCACTTTGCTAATCAATGGCTCCCTGTGAGGAATCTGCAGCCTGTTCAACTTTCAGCATGTTAGTATGTACTAGTTGGAACGGATCGGGATTTGAATAGATATAGCATTCATGTTACCCTGCAGAACTGTGCAGAAAGCAACTTTTCCTTTTTAGTGCTGACTCTTGAATTACCCCCCCCCCAGGTTTGTGGCCTCTCCGCTCTGAGGCAGGCAGAGAGACGGACGACATGCTCGTACTGTCTTTTGTGGGTCAGACGAGGTGAGCGTTTGCTATGGAGCACGTCAGAAGTAAGAGTTGGTTTTAATTGCACATATGTGATCAGAAGAGTGTTGTATCCCTCCTCCCCTTATCCCACCTCACCAGAGTGTTGATGCTGAGTGGAGAAGAGGTTGAGGAAACTGAACTGCCAGGCTTCGTAGACAATCAGCAAACATTTTACTGTGGCAATGTGGCGCACCAACAGCTCATCCAGGTTTGTGGTTTTCTTTCACCTTTAAAGTCTGTCATTGTTAATGTGCACTGCCAGAAACGGGCATTGCTCAGTTTAAAGTTTGCTTCATGACTGACCCGGAGTGTTCATATGTTGCATTTCAAAGTATGTGTATCCTCCAATTTCACAAATTCCGAATTAATTATCAAAATTAATTATTCAGCTGTGGAATTTTTTTCCATTTTATTAAGAACTACTTTTCTGGAGTTGAATCATACATTATTAAAAAAGGGCTGTCCTGAGTATGAAGGGCGAAAAAGGATTTGATGTATTTTACACTTGCTTGTGATGAATATTGCATTTCATTTAAATTCAAGCTCCAGCCTGCTGGGAATTCAGCCAAATGTTAGACCCTCAACCACAAGCCTCGTTTGTGACAGCTCTGCATATATTTAAATGCTGGAGAGTTTTTATTGTCTCGTCTCAGGATGAGTATATTTACACTGGAATATTTACAAAGTCCAGTCGATGTGGAAAATACAAATTTAAAGAAAAACCTGCAGTGGTTCTTGTATTCACTCCGACTTTTGCAGTCAGGTTTCTTTTGATTGCGCTATGAATTTAAGTTTGTTAATATATGTCCAATTTTGAATTTGGGGCATGCTTTAGGCTTGACTGACTGATTTGGGTTTTGAGCCTGACTGCTGTTACATAAGTCATGTTTTCCAAACTTGTACAAAAGCTCTTGATTTGATAAGTTTATACTCTTCCCTCAAGCTTGCATTAAATCTACAAGCTATAGAGCTCTACAAAAAAAAAAAAAACATCAGAAAGCATTGAAGTGATTGATGAAATTTACACACTGAAAATGGAGACTGCTGACATTTTCTGTAGTCATTCAGTTTCTATCATTTTTTAAAATCCACTTTTAATATGCGATATACATATAAGAAGCTGTAGATGTTTCATTTTTATCTGTACAATAAATGAATGAATTTCTTCAAGTAGCGTTAAAATATTCCACTTGGAGCTGAAGAATGCACTGAAGAGTGACTGGAGACCTTTTGCTTTCCTTAGATCTGTGTTAGCTATTTTGTTTCTTATTATTCCTTAGTATTTTAGTCCATTATCCCCATTTCCATTAAAATTAGAACTCTACAAAACCTACATATTGCAAAGAGGAATCTGTAATAGAAACATCTAGAATTTAAAAAATGATCAAATATTACAAAATCATTTTACACTTAGCAAAAGTGTAAAACATTTCCCGTTTCTGGCATCACTGGATCTAACGTAGTTGGTCAATCCAAAGTCATTAAAATCTAGTTTCCAGCTGTTTTTGGCCTCATTAGTACGATGTAGTTGTGCTATAGCACTACTGAATCATCGCTGCATTACAGAAGGGCTTTGCCTTTGAATTATCATTTGAATGATCATCCGCTCGTCTTCTGTTGATCATTTCCTCAACAGCGGTAGCAGCAATAATATGTCCAAAACTAAAGATGTTTTCATCCATCTTCTTCAAAGTTTTGATCATCTTTTTCTTTGATTTGAAGAGAAGCCTTGCACGACGAGATATGGAGAGTTACAAAGGAGAAGAAACTAGGAGACTTGCGCTCATAAAAAGAAAAACAATGTTTAATGGAAACACTGACCCCCTGCAGCAGTTCCTTTATCGCAGTTTCAGAATTGTCGCTTTTGTTTTGCAAAAAAAGTGTAATGGAAAACCAGCTATTCCCACTGTACTTTAGCCTCGCTGCTCCGATCATCCTTTTAAAGTCTATCCAGCTCATTCCAGTAAAGCAGTTGTAATTATTTTCCCAGCTTGGAATGGCTGATATCAAAAGAAACGCTTGGCAATTTAGGTTAATGGTTTTCCTTCGGCAGTTTATTTAGAATTAAGATGTAGCGCTAGCGGACCACTGGCAATTTTGGTTTAGGCTCTGTGGCTCCGTACCTCTAATATTCGTTGGAGAAGGTTTCACATTAAAACACCCCCAAAACTTTGTCTGTGTAGGACAACGGACTTGTCATATTCAAAATTCCACATCTGCTTACTGTGGAAATTAACCACAGCAATATTTACCAACCCACGAGAAAATACTTCAGATGAAATGAGTCCTGGAGTCAGGGGTTTCAGTTAGCACAGGAGCACATTAAGCTGTCAAAATCACATCAGACGTAGACATCAAACACCAGCAGCATTAACACCTGATGATGTGACATCACGATCTGCACCTCCTAGTGAAAGACGCAGTGTGTCAACTTAAAGTATCAGTTCTGTTCCATTTACTCAGTTCAATGAGATACTTTATAGAGTATCACTATGGGAGTTAATCATCTTAATTTTATTCGATAATAATAATAATATCTACGAAGGCTCAAGCTTAACTGTGGCTCCAGCTGTAGTGTGTTCACCTTGCTGCCAGGCTGTTTTTACTGCAGTGATTTACAGTGAAAAAAGCGTAACTTTAATTAGTCAGATTTTCATTTCCACTTCTTGAACTGAGCACAAGATTAAGGTAGTAGTTCTTCTAGGGAAAAAAAAACTCAATAAAATACAGTCATCTATGCAGTATTCATAAAGCGAAGTGCGTGGCCTGAGTGGTTATTCTGATGAGAGAGTTTGCATTTGCAATTCTGTGATCGGGTCAAATTTCAACACATTGCAAAATGAAAAAGTGAGAGTTTTGCAATTGACTGCCATGAACTGCATAGAGTCATGCAGTTAAATGTGCTTAAAAAAATTAAAGTGCTGAACTACTTGACTATTTTTTAAGAAGTATATGGAGACACTGAAACTTCTTCTCCCTTAAATGCAATGTGACTCGCAGCTCACAGAAAACCCAATCAGGCATAGAAATGGGACAGTTTAAAGTGCTGCCTTCTGCTACTGGTTTCAAGGACTCTATTAAGGATCTTATATTGAATATGTGCTAGTTTCACATCTCATTACACCACCATATTATGCGTTCTCTCTAGCAGTGCAGCGCCTCCATTTATACTTTTGACTGTTTTTGTACCTGCTGCAGTGTGTTGGTGAGACTTTGACAGCTCTTGTTTTTTTCCTACCTTCTTTCGTGGCTCCGTCCTTCTCATTATTACATTCTGAATAAGTTTGGTTTTTTTTTTGCCCTGCCTGCAGGCACCAAACTAAGTTTCCACTAGCTTATTTTTGATTTGAAAGACAAATGCAATCAAATTAAATTTTCTGACAATATTAAATGGCACTCGAAAACATTATTTTTATTTTAATCTACATGATCTCAGGGATAAACAACAGGTTGAACATTCGTACCTCATTCTTTCTTTAAGTAAATTCATTTGTTTTGACATTTGTTTTGCACTTTTCCTATCCCTGTTTCCCTTTAATAAATTAGAGTTTTAATAGTTTTTGATAAGCAAAATGTCAGTGGAGCCTTTGTTGGGGTTTTGCTTATATGTTTGTATGTTTTTAAATCTACAATGCTGAATGGATCACATTTGTTACAAGAGTTTTTTGAGATCTCTCCCACCTCATAATCAAAACAAAGTTTTATACAATAAACAAACAAAAAAAAGTCCATAAAATTACCCAATTTAGTCAGAATAATTAAAAAAAAACATATTTAGAAACTGTTACAGATAAAATTGGGGACGATTTTAATCGCAGTATATAATTCGCACTTCAAATAATAAAAATGAGTATTTTCTGTTTTCCAGCATTAAAGGGTTAATATAGATCAATTTTGCCAATATTGATAGGTATAATGCTATACTTTTGAACGAATTCTCAGCATCCGCTACAAGCTTCATATTTAACCACTAAAATGCACTTAAATGATCACAAGATCACATCTTCTGTGATCAACATAATTTGCTTTGAGAAAAAATTTTGAAAAAAAATGAGTAAATCACAGAAGACGCGTGAGGAAGGATATTTTCTTTTAAAACACCATGTTGTCTTTAGCCTCCACATCAGTTTCAGATCCTTTTCAGACACTCCATTGTTCTTAAAACCGTGTTGTCCTCCAGATCACATCAGGCTCTGTGCGCCTGGTGCTTCAGGACAGCAAAGCGCTGGTGAGTGAGTGGAAGGAGCCGCAGGGCAGGAACATCAGCGTGGCGGCCTGCAACCATACACAAGTGGTGCTTGCTGTTGGCAGGGCCCTCTACTACCTGCAGATCCTGGCTGGAGAACTCAAACAGATCAGGTAGGAGTGGGAATCAGTCAAACACTCAGGGAAGCTTATTTTACTTTCTAGTTTTAGGCAGAGTTTGACTCACACTGATCAGTTGCTGCTTAAACTACAAATGACCTTCTCTGACTTTAATTGTGTCATTTAGTTTTCCATATCTCTGGTTTGTGATGTGTTCACTAATATATACGTGGCTAAAACTAGGGCTGTACGCTTTTGGAAAATAATTCCGTTTTTTTTTTTTCCTACAGTCTTGCAATTTAATATGCAATTTAAAAAATCTTTTTCAATTAAACATAATGTGGAGGATTTTAATACTTACACAATATTATATATATTTAGTATAAAATGTTCTTCCTACAGATTAGGCATCTTTGTTTCACGTTTTGTGTATTTTAATTTAGTCTATATGCTAAATACAGTATATAGACTAATAATAATATAACAGCTTTTTTTAAAAAAGAAAGTTTTAACCAGATTACTTCAACACCAACAACTAACAGATCTGCTACCTCAAAGACATAAAATTGAAATATTAAATTACTGACAAAAAAATGAAGGTTATACAAATTTAAAGAGTTCATTTGTTGTTTTTTTTGTTGTTTTTTTTTAAATAAATAATTCTGGTTTTAAAATTTATATTTACTGTTGGGACAAATGAAAATACAGTGAAATTAAACTATTTAACATTTCCACAAATCAAATACTAAAAGAAACTGAATGTGGCCCAGAGTTAATTTAATCCTAGTTTGAGCAGTTTTTGTTTTGTGGTTTTTGAACTTGACCTGATTTAAGTCTTTGTTGCTCTAAAATGTGGTGGAAATAGTCCTTTTAATCTTGCGGGGATTCA
>JAOWBL010000018.1:1879139-1901885 GCA_028564865.1 Zenarchopterus dispar
AAAAAAAAAAAGTTAAATCACCGTTGTGCTCTAGAATATTAATAGCTTTAGTTAGAGCTAGTATCCAATATCCCACCGCAAGAAAATGACCACCAGTGAGGTTCGTAGGCTTTATTGTTGAAAATGTTGTTTTAATTATTCAAAACCCAAAATCATGAGAAATGTTTGTTTGTTTCAGATGTGTTTCTGATGATGCAGCAGCAGCTTGTGTGCCAGGGTTCAGCAGAGCACAATCTTCTTAATCCCACATTCTTCGAGACGAAAGTTAGAGCCAATCCAGCTTCCGATTTAAAGCGAAGCATTAAAAGTTGATTCAGCTGAGTGCTTAGCTCGTTCTCATGTCACGTCACAAACTTGGAATCTCTCACGATGCGATTAGAAAAACGCATTTTATGATATCAAGATATTATCACATTTGCAATTACTCATACATCCCTAACTAAAACCCAACTGCGTTTGTGCTTTGTCAAAATAGAAACCACCCAATCCGTTGACTGGGTACACGTGAGCGGACCCAAAATGCCTGGCTGGAAAGTTGAAATGGGGTTTAAACTTTTAGCCACCTAGATTAACATATTCACAACAGCTGGTGGCACAGTGCCAGCAACCTGAGCCTGCTGGTTACAACTGAAGCTTTCAAAATAATCTCATAAACAGTTCCAGTGGGGTTGAGATGTGCAGAGAAACTGTGAGGTCCTGAAGAAAGTGGGTCAAAAGTAGGATGAGTGAGGAAGCAAAAGAGAAGACATTTTGATGCTAACATTAGGATTATGGTTATAAACACTGCAGAGCCGTTAAACATCTGCCAAGGAGCAGAATTTATGGTGTCACGCTATGTAATACACGATGATGGTAAAAGACCACTTCAGAAATGCTGAGTGTATTAAAAATAAATAAATATTCACAACTTGCGTGTGTGTGACTGAAAAAGGAGATAAAGGCCTGCCTCGTAACTTGATCCATAATGCAGTGAAAAACCTTAAAAATGGCCAGGTAGTAGAACAAACGCACCACCGAGTTTAAAGCTGGTCGCTGCGTTTGTGGTGTGGAACAGGTCTCACCAGTGGCAGATCTGGGGTTTCTCTAAGTATGGAGCCATCAAACCGTACCTCACAAAGGGTCCAAGTGTTTGTCCGAAGCCCTTGACACATTGTCCCGTGTTTGGTGAAGTGTATATACACCTTACCTGTCGCTCCTTGTTCAAACACCTGATGTAAGTCCAAACTGAAAAGGAGAAAAAAAAAAAAAAAATCCGCGCATAGGGTTGAACTCCTAGACGACGAACCTAACACACACACATACACAGTCTTACCCTCAGACTTTGGAGACAATCTGCTCTTTTCATCGCTTTATTATTAACTTACAGAAAAGTACTCATACCTGGATTAAAAAAAAAAAGAACAAATAAAAGTCCTTACCTAAGACAAGAGTTGTTGGTCATACAGTTTCTGTTCTAAAGACATGGCGTGAATGTGTGTGGGCTTCTCCAATAAGCGGGCCGTCTTATGTTCAGTTTTTCAGTTAGTCAGGTATGATGTCCCACCCGCGAATGTCCAGTAAACGCAACAGTGTGTAAAATTCTTAGGCACCCCAATCTTTCTCAAAGTTTAAATGATCGTCCTTATTTAAATTTCTTCTTTACTTCAATACAAACAGAAATTCACTGATTAGACGGTTGGCTGATGGAAATTTTTAGGATTACATTTGATTTACTTTGAAGGGAGCCAGTTCTTGTTTTTTTTCTGTATCTTAAAGGTGCTTTAAAATACATCAGTAATCACGTGCTTTATTAATCACAGAATGTAAATTATTATCGAAGTGAATTAAATCTTTGATAAAAACAGCAGGACTTGGGGTGATATCAGAGTTCTGGATGTGGCTGGGACCAGCAATGAACCACAAAAAAAAAACACCCTACAGTCAGGAAGAAATCGATAAATTAGCATTTAAAGGTGAAACCAGTAAGATGTTGTCATTTTTCTGCTTTGTAAGTCATGTTAGGTGAATTTGGTATATTAACTATTAAAATCCTTTGTGAGAACATATTTTCACTCTGTCTGGGTTTGATGTTTAGACTTTTACAGACTGAGTCAGTTTGATAACTCAGATGATTTAAGAATCATCCCTGCAAGGATGAAAGCTGTATAATTAGCACTGTCTAGGTAGCTAATGTGTATTTTATTTAATGAGAAACAATCCTCAGTATTCATTCACTTGCAGGGTAATTGCATAGAATAGTTCAGCATCTAAATATTGAGTAATCAACAGAACAGCTATATCAAGGTTAAATGAAAAAAAACCCAAACCATATTTGCTGTATCCCCTGTTGTTCTGCATGACTCATGGTTTTGAATGCGTTATCATCCTGCATTCGATTACCTTCATTTTGATTTATTGTGCTCTGGTCTGGTGGTTTGGTTTGAGATATGACTCTGGTGTTTTGGTCTGTAGTAAGTAGTGCAGTGAAACCAAAGAAATGCACAATTCATCATATTTCTGCTTTCCCTGCTAAAGTGAACTTTTATGCCATCTTTGGGACTTAATTAGATAAAACAGATAGTGCCAATATATTTTTTCCTCTCGGAGAAAGACGGGAAGCTCGTAAAAATTGGCCACCAGAGCTGCTCGAAGCACACAGGGTTTGTTTGCATCTTTTCGCATTTGTAAGTAATGAAACAATGAAAGAGACGCTGTGAAGTGCCTCATCAGAGCTGTATAATTGTGTTTGGATTACATCAATAAGCAGCTGGTTTGGCATGAGTCACTTAGTTTTTATTCCTTATTTCTTATACTTATTTCTGTAAATGCTGAACAGGCCTAGTTTGATTGATGGTGTGTAGAAGGCGGAACTTTGCTGTAAAGCTATTTAAGTTTTCGGAGTAAGCTGAGATTATTATTATATTTCTTTTGCTAAATATCCATGTTCTGTTGCAATATACTATGGCTTTAATCTTTTTTTTTTTTCAAATTGACTAATGAAAAATATTGTTCCATTTAGTCAGACTTTAAATGTTAAGTATTTGATATAAACCATAAAACGGGAGTCTGTAATGTTTTGCGACATGATATCAAGCCAAAAGCACCTTATTAGATTTTCTTTTCTTTTTTTTTTTTTTTTTGTTAAAAACTAATAATGGCTTCCGACTGTTACTGTTTGTCTTTTCACTGCAGCCGTAGGACTGGGAAGATAAGGCAAATTGTTTTGCAGACTCTCTGCTTGATGGGTGGGACTGATGCAGCAGGGAGGCTACTGTGAAAGCCAGATGTACCTTGTCCATGGGAGAAGATAGTGATGCAATGAAGTGACATCTTTTAAAAAGGTGTAAATAAATCCGTCAGCTCTATCAGACGGTGGAATGCAGAAATGATCTCAGTTTTTCTTTTCAGAGGTTAATGATTATAATGGCAGGCTTGGCTGACAATGTGGCGCCTTCATGCAGGGCTGTCCTGAGGTGTGGGTGTCTTCATTTACACTCAGGCTGTAACTGCTGTGAAAGTGATGGTGCGCTAATTTATCTTGGAGAATAAAATGTATTAAAAATGCAATGATGATATGGAAATGAGACACGGGGAGTAAATAACCGTTCAGAAATGTTTAGTGTTGGAGCCAGACACCTGGAAGAGTTGTGAACTTGGACAGTTTTTGGGGTGCAGTCTTTCTCAGACTTGTGCCCTGTTTGAACGGAGGTAAAATTACCGTGTGATGTATGTGTTCTCAGTTCATTTGTATGGTATAGGCAAATTTTGTTTGACTATGATTTACCGACATTAATCCCTGCTTGCTTAAAACAATTAACGTTTCATTAACATATACTTTGAATCATGATATGAATTAGTGGCTTGTTGGAGCATAATTGAGGAGAATTGTTGAATTTGAAGCATCTGTTCATACACGCTGTGGTTGGGCTTCAGTTGGGAAAAGTGAAAAATTGAAAATTATATAATAGAATTACCAATTGAACATGATAAATGTGCCTTAGTTGCCATGGTAACGGTAATCAGAGGGATAACAGGAGCTTTCATTGTAGTCAAGTCTTTGTGATTGTATGCTGATATTCATATCTTATGGTTGCTCTTTTACTCGCTCCGGGCTCATTGCATTTACCGGGTTTTCATTAGAAGCTTAATACTGATCAATTTCTTTTTCTTTCTTTTTTTTTCTTTTCCTCAAAATATAAGTGATCATTATGTCCATAATTGTACTGGGAAGGAGGCAGAAAAGGGGGCTAATTTGAAAAAAAAAAAAAAAGGACTCCCCACCCCCACTTGAATTACTGGGATGGACATTTGAAATGGACTAAAATTATCCCATGCCCTCTTTGTTTGCCGAAATAGGGTAGATAATATGCAGTGGAATTTTTACTTTACAAATTACATATGTGGCACATTTACACTGTCTGTGATTTTTAATAATCACAGATTTGCACATCTGTGATTATCGTAGACGTCCTCTGTAATTATGACAGACTACTGCAGGTGCCGAGGGTAATACTTGTCCCCTTCAAATAGGGAAATGCCCTCAACTCCTGCACGTCCCTCAGAGATACATTTGTCAGGAGCCACAAATATGCAGTATTTGGCAAGCCTGTAAAAGAGTAATATAATTTATAATAAAACGTAATTTTTCTTTAGAACCATACAATTCAGTTGTAATGTTGCATTCCACCTTTTGTTTGAACATCACTAGTGTTTAGTGGGATTTGTAAGACAACTTTTGAAATCTTTTTTTTTTTAGTCTCAGCAGTTGATATAGACATTATTTTTAGATTTTCCAATTTGGTAAACCTTTTTCCTTGAAAATCCCCCATAGTGTCAAATAATAATAGTGTACCAGTAATTTGATCTGAGACATCTCGAAACTCTGAAGTGACAGGTAAAGTTAGAATAACTCTTATTGGAAGAAATTCAGTATAATCACATGCAAAAAGAAGCATATGCATTGTCGGACTAAAGACAATTAATGGTTTTCGTGTCTTCCTGCATTGCAGTCTGGTCAATATTAATTTCATCATCTGATCTATTCTGCAAGGATCAGCTGGTCCACTACCAAAGCTTTTTGAATCTGGACTGAGCTCCTGGGCTATTTGTGCACCAGGATCAATCTCCAGCTCAGAAAACACAAGACTGAGCAAAAAAACAAGTTGGATGCTTTTTTTTTTTTAAGGGGAGACTCTGCAGGATGTCCACCCTTTATTTCCACCTCTGCAGTGGCTACATGCCCATGCATGGGAAGCTTCATCACAGCTATACTAAAACCACGTACTTCCAGTCGGGCGCAGGAACTCTGCCGGAAACCTGGGATGAAGTTATTGAGAAAAATGAATTTGGAGTAGTACTCAAAGAGGGGAGATTAAATCCACACAGCGGTTTAGATGTCATCTTAATTCTGAAATTGTAAACTCAAGAGAATTTTACAACGGACCAGTTTGTATCTCACCTGAGATCAAAAATCAGTTAGAACTTCTGCTCTGGGTCACTAACACAGTTATCTACGAAGTTACGTTATTCTGCTCTGCATGTGTCAAACGTCATCATACACACTCATTCACACACATAGCCAGGCAGCCTTTTTGTGTGTTTCTCAACCCCTCTGCACCATCCACAGCACCACAGAGATGGAGCACGAGGTGGCCTGTCTGGACATCACACCACTCGGGGAGGGCGGCAATGAGTCACCGCTCTGCGCTGTGGGATTGTGGACTGACATCTCGGCCCGTGTCCTGAAACTGCCCTGCTTCACGGCGCTACACAAGGAGATGCTGGGGGGAGGTGAGGAGGGGAAAAAAGGGGGACAGATGAGAGGAATCTGTTACTGTGAGGAAATTGGGGGTTGGAGATGAAGTCGAGTGCGGTATTTTCATGGCCCAGAAGAACATGTCAGGTCTCGAGAGATTCACAACAGCAAAGTTTCCTGACCGAAAAGAAAAACTTAAGGAACACCCAAAGGATATTGTTTGAACTAAAAATTAATTTTTGCTTTGTGTCTTTTGAGTTTGGGCTTCTTTCCAAAATACATGAATATCATTACTGAGATAAAAAAAATTGTTGAGGAGTTACCACCTCACATCGTAGGAGAAAGTCACTCTTTTGAATATTAAAATACAAAAAACCAAATTTAAATTGAAAAGTTGTCTTGATATAATCGACCCAAAGTTACAGAAACAATTGTCTGGAAATTGAAAAAGAAAGTGCACTTGTTTATCCTGCAGCATATAAATGGTGTTTATTTTTGGAAAAAAAAAACAAAAAAAAAACTTCCAGCCATTTTGTACAAAACCCTGATTGATTTTTCTGACAAAGATGTCTTTGCAGACATTTATCACTACCAATGCAGAACCAGTGACCCAAGATTACAGGGGAAAAATAAATGACCTGTTTGTGTGTGTGTCCTCAGAGATCATCCCTCGCTCCATCCTAATGACCACCTTTGAAGGCAGCTACTACCTGCTGTGCGCTTTGGGAGATGGAGCCCTCTTTTACTTTGGTCTAGATCTGCAGACTGGTAGGTCTTTCTTACCACTACACTCATTAAATCGAAGCTCCTCGGGCTGATTGGAGCCTTCACATGGGGCATATTGACATTTTTCGAATATTATTTTACATAGAATCGCCTGATTGCTAAAATATTTGTATTTGAAAGTGGAGAAACTTCAAGGTCTGAAGAAACCTGGGTATAAGTTTTATTCAACATCTGTCTTAACTGCCTTGACTGATGTTCAGTGAGGTAAAACAAGACCTTCAAAACTTTCCAAGTGTGGTTTGAAAAAAAAAAAAAAAACATTGCTTAAATATTTACTTACCAAAATACACAATTTTGATTCATTTTTTTGTATTTCTTCCAGTAGTGGTTAACTGTCTCCTCAAAAATTAGATGTAGAGGTCATTAAACTTGCCATTTACCCCACGCCCCACTCCACCCCCTACTCAAATGAGGCTACAGTGTTGAAGTTATTGAAACTTAACTTTGCTCATTTACACATGCAGTCACACAAAAGGGATATTTTGAAAACTGGGCAATAAAAGTGTGTTTGGTCTTCACCATCCTCAGAAGGAAATATATTTGATAAACACCGCAGTGTTCAGCGTGCTGCTGCGAACTGGGTGCAGTTTCATGCTTGGCGGCTTGTGAACAAGGTATTTAGATGTGAGCATTTATATGTATATTATATCTGTGTTATGTTACCATCACACAGTATGCAGGTTTTAGAGGTGCTTTTTTTAAAATGAGACTTCACATTACCAGCCGAGATAGTGGAATTACCTGGAATTTCCTGCTCCAGTGTCAGTATCCATTCAGAGTGATGCATCACTCCTAACAAATGAGATAAATTGCACTGTGGCAGATTAATAGTAGCTACCTCAGCAGTTTGCCAAAATGTACTCTTATTTCAGGTCATGATTTAAGCAACCAGGAGTCATACATTTTGAGTTTTAGGCCCAACATTTAATCCTACACTTTTTATGATGAAACTGTCTGCCTCGTAACTTCAGACTCTTCTCTTCTTTGTGATGAAGGCTCACCATACTGGGTGATGTCTTAAAAATTAAATCATCCATTGAGAGATGTTATGTCAGAAGTAAATGGTAGATGAAGAACTACAAAAGACATTAGACAGCAGTTGGCAGAGGCTGTGAATTTATATTAAGATGACGAAATATCTCGGATCTACTGAAACCTGTAGCAAAAACACATTTTAAAGTCTTTTTGTTAGAGCAACAAAAAGAAGAAAGATGCATTTATTTGCCCTTTTAATTTTCTCAATCGGTATGTTCTACAAATCCCTCCTAATTCTGTAGTTTTTGTTAACATCCAGTTAAGTCCAGAAGTAGTTGGATTATGACAGAGTTTAATGGTTCTGCCTTTACACCTAAGCCCAGTGGTTTTTAAATAAAACATTGAAGACATGATCAAAGTGTGGACTTCTAGCTTAAGAGGTTTCACATACCTCCATTTTCAAGGGCTCAGAGGGTTTTGACAACCGACTGAAAAGAAGTTAATTGGCCAGCTACGGCCCATTTGTTTGTTATTCGAAGACAAATGAAGCGGATAAAAGGTCTGCAGTAGATGCCAGGTATCGAGTTGGCACTCGGCAGCCGTTTGACTGAAGCGACCAACAAGAAGTCAAAAGAGATCTGAGTGGAAGTGAGGGAGGCAGGCATAGTCTTAAAACATGACATACATGTACAATGACTTAAAGTGGGGACAAGTCAACAGTTTGGTACAGTTTGTTTATAGATGAATAAATTAAAAGCACTCTTGAGCTCATCAACATCAAAAGGCCAGGGGCAACAACTGAAGTAGATAAACACAGAATCCTTTCCTTGGTGAAGAAAAAAGCCCCTCACAACATCAACAGAAGTCAAGAGTACTCTGAAGAAAGTTAACCGCATCACTGTCAAACTTGGTAATCAAAAGACTCCTTCACGGGTGTAACAACGGAGGGTTTACAGAAGCATTCGAATCACTGGAAACGTTCACGGGCATGAAAGCTAGATTAGATTTTGCCTGACAACATCTCAAATGTATCACATGTTCAGATCCTTTTGACACATGAAAGCAAAAGGTTAATTTGTCTCAGAATGATGGGAAGAAAAAGTGTGGAGAAGAAAAGGAACACCTCATGATTGAAGGTGTACCACATTGTGTAGCAGACACGGTGGAGGCAGTAGATGCTTAGACACTGGCGTTCTGTAACTTTTACGGAAAAGTGGGTCACCAATCTTACTCCTGTACGCCTTTACATACTGGTCCAAGCAAGAAAGAAAGATACCACAAACGAAACCACAAAAAGTGTGATTAGACGTCACACTTGTGTATGTGAAACAAGATAGAATCCATCAACCACGCTCATTGCACTCATATTAATTTAAAAAAATCATAGCTGAGGAGAAGATGCTGTCAGCCTGCTTCGTATTGTGATGGTTCTTCCAACAGAAGTGTGTGTGTAAGCATGCATGCGCCATTGCGCATGAGAGGAGCCTGGACAAGGGAGTGACAGTGTATCTGTGGGGTGTGCTGATGTGCTGAGAAGTTGACTTGGAAGGTTTGAACAGCGTAACTAGACAGATTCAACTGTATCCACAGTATCAGTACAGTACATTAAAAATACTGCAGCTGGAACTGTCCAGGTCTTCCTCACCGGCTCTTCCTCATTAGTTCCCTCATCAGTCTGGGTCTTCCTCACCAGCTGGAAGTGTTGGGGTCTTCCTCACTGGGTCTTTCTCATCAGTCCGGATCTTCCTCACTACCTGGATGTTTCCGGGTCTTCCTCACCAACTGGAAGTGTTTGGGTCTTCCTCAGCAGCTGGAAGTGTCCGGGTCTTCCCCACCACATCTTTAGCTGCTGTTTCTGATCAGGTTTTAACCACCTGTGCTTATGAATATGGATGGCAAACAGTAACGATTAAAAATATTTATGTCGCTCTATGCCCATTTAATCAGCTTTCTTAGCGTGTTATTGCAATACTGAATAACTGTGACTGATTCTTTGGCCTGACGACAGTTGGCGTCATTGTTTCCCTGACATGAAAGAAAGCAGTTCCAGCCGCATTGATTCAGCTATTTCTTCAATCAGACCATAACGTAGAGCCTGATTTCATCTTCTCTTTGAAAACTACTACGTTTTCTTGTATCTCCCAAATTCAGCATTGTTCAATTATTTAAAGCAAGTGAATAAGAATAATGATTCATGGTGCAGACAAAAGTTTCCCTTCTTCTTCCTTCCCTGTAAAGGTGCCGCACATGTACAAGAAACATGAGAGTTTAGAAATTCTCACACTTCTTACTCTGTTATGGAATAGGGGGATGTCTCTTAAATACATAAGCGGTGTCTCTTTATTTTTTAAACACCTTTTTGTATAGCCTGGAGGTGGAAAAATAAATGTGATCAGATTTTACACCTTTTGGGAAAGCAGCTCGTACATAGAAGCACCAAGAACGTGCAAAAGGGGGAAATGTTGCGCAAACAAAAGCCAGTATGTGAGGACCTAGTGTTGTGGCATGGCCATGACGGGTTCACTAATGTTTATTGATGATGAGACTGCTGACAGAAATAGCCCGATTAAGTCTTAGCTGTTTCGGGCTATGTTTTTTTTTTTTTGTTTGTTTGTTTTTTTGCATGCAAATTCTACAAAACAAAAAGGACGATACTTCACAGTGCAGACGGATAATGACTCGAAACATACTATGAAGGCAGCTGAAGAGTATTTCAGGACAAAGTATTTGGATATTCTTCAGTGACCTGATCTCAGCCAAACAGTTTTCGGTGACTAAAGACAAAACTGAGGGCAAAAAGGCCCATAAACAGGCAGCAGCTGAAATAGGCTGCAGTTCAGGCCTGACAAGCATCTCCAGAGAGAATACTCAATTTGGTGATGGGCTCTAGACTTAAAGTAGTTGTTTACTTCAGACAATGTTCATCCAAGTATTAAGAATTATGGTGAGATTTAGAATTATGCAACTTTGTTTAAATATATTTGAGGCCAATAGAGGTATTTTGTTTAAAATTCCAATCTTTCCTAAATGATAAACTTCTTAAACTGAAGCTAAAAAGTCTACACTTGGATCACATCTCGACTGTGATCTGGTGCTTTCCAAATGTTGTGTAATACAATGTACTTAATTAACCTGTAAGGACATGAGAAACTAAGAATAAAACACAGTCAAGTGGTAAAATGCAGCTTATTGAAGGTGCAACCCCAAATTATTGTCATTATTTCTGATGAATTCACACTTTTCTGAAAGCATAAGATGGCATCTTCCACTTCATTTTTGGACTGTCCAAATATTAAATCTATGTAACTGAATCTAATTTACTTCTGCAGTTATGCTTGAACATTTTTGTGAATGGTTAGCTACTACAGAGAGATGTTTATTTTTTTTTTTTGCATTAGGCAAACGATAAATAAACTCCATAACTGCAGTGTGCACGGTTAGAAAACTGTCGACACAAACACTAACTAGGAAAATGCAAGAACGTACAGGGATTTGAATATCATCACATTACTCTACCTTTCTAAACTACTTTTTATAGAACTGGATGAAAAAAAAAAATAACAGTAGGACAACCACAATATGAATGTGCATATAAATATACTCATTACTGTTCGCCGTGTTTGCTCAGATCCTAGGATCACAGTCATGGTGTGTTTATGTTAGAGGTGACAGAATACAAGGACATCAAAAAAAACAACGCTCAGGCAAGCTTTGCATGCTATTATATTCCTGTCGTCTGCACCCAGATGAAGAAGAACAGGGGGACACAACAAACGCAGATGCTTCTGTGCTGCTTCAGGCCTCACTGAGCACACAAGGACATACATTATTGCTTAAATGTGCATCCTCAATTGCTCTTTTAACCCAAACAATAATTGGTACACTCACCTTTCGCACCTCAGTTAAACCCTGAAACCTTTCTTCCTTTTCTCAGGTGCTCTCAGCGAACGCAAGAAAGTGACCCTGGGCACGCAGCCCACTGTACTGAGGACCTTCAGATCCCTCTCTACTTCCAACGTGTTCGCCTGCTCTGACCGACCCACTGTCATCTACTCTTCCAACCACAAACTGGTGTTTTCTAACGTCAACCTCAAGGAGGTCAATTATATGTGCCCGCTCAACTCCGAGGGCTACCCTGACAGGTTAGCAGCAGAACTTTTTTTCTGCTTGAACAGTGCTTTAGTCTGCAGATTTATGAACTTTCCCCAGTCTTTTTCAAACTTTCCATTTGAGCGCTTCTGTGTTTTTTTTTTTTTATTTGATCTTTGAGCGTACACCACTTGCACAGACGTATTCTCTGCTGACAAGAGAAATTCACTCCATCCTTGGAGAGAGTAATGTGGATTTTCTCTTCCCCTCTCCATAATATTATTGCTTTTTTTTTTTTCCCTTC
Source organism: Zenarchopterus dispar (assembly GCA_028564865.1). Lineage (NCBI taxonomy): Eukaryota > Metazoa > Chordata > Actinopteri > Beloniformes > Zenarchopteridae > Zenarchopterus > Zenarchopterus dispar. Next base: position 1,891,028 of record JAOWBL010000018.1, read on the forward strand.
AGTCTGGCTCTAGCGAACAACAGCACTCTGACCATTGGTACCATTGACGAGATTCAGAAGCTCCACATTCGCACCGTTCCCCTCTATGAGTCTCCCAGGTAAGTCGACTGTTCATATCTGCAATGATTTTTCCAGTTTTTCTATATATATTTTGCAGTTTTTATTTTTGCATCTGTTGTAGAATTTCCGTTTCCCCTTATTCCATGAAAAGTCTAAACAGCTTCCACACTCTGTCTTGATGAGCCCAGTTTCCCCATATTTATTTGCTTTTTTCCCCCTTTTTCTTTACGGCTGTCTTCTCATCTCTTCCACATCTCAGGCGGATCTGTTACCAGGAGGTGTCCCAGTGTTTTGGGGTTCTGTCCAGCAGGGTGGAGATCCAGGACGCAAGCGGCACCACGTCTGCCGTACGGCCCAGTGCAAGCACTCAGGTACTGTGATCAGACGGTGAACAGTCTAATGCTTGTTTTGTGCTCTTATCTAAGTGGGCTTGTTGACTGAGGACATTATTTATCCTGCTAGTCTGTGAACTTGTCAGGAAGACGGAATGCCTCATCTTTTTAACAACAGCTCTCCACAAACTAAAATCTCTAAACCAAGTTGAATATGGGTGTAGTTCCTGGATCGATCACTCAGGTTTTAAGATTGTTAATCTTACCAGGACTCGGTATAAAACCAATTTTTTTTAACAGAGAGAACAACCATCAACTAAGCTTTTTAAATTAAGTTCACAGCTCCATTTGAAAATATTACATCAAAATAAATGTGGTGCATTTTTCATGCGAGTTGCTCACTTGTTTTCTTCAGTAGACATATATTATACAAGTCTCCACAATAACTGTACCCGATGGCTGGTTTACATATTCTGCACCCTCTATTAATTATTCTTATTTATGAGTCAGGAAACATGTCATTACTCCTAACAACCGTGATTTAATCAAAACAATCCACAGGAGCAAGGTTCAAGCAGACACTGCAGTAAGAGCAATTGCACATTTGCAGCTCTCTCATTTGTCTCAGTGTGCTTCTGCAAACAAGTATAAACAGCCTTAAGTGTAGTGTACAGTTAATGACAAGTATTGAGGCCATTTCATGTTCTTGAAACATTTCTAGCCTTTTGTTTAATCAAGCTAAATATAACTTTTACAAGATTTCACTGCATAGCACTAAATCCTTTCTTTTTTTTATTTATTTTTTATTTTTGACAAGTAATACAGAGAATTTGCTTCTGGCCAGCAACAAATAATAGAGTAACTAATATTTAGAAGTGATCAGTTCACTTGGAGCACCCAGTCAAAAGTCCTTTTGACAAGTTTAACTCCAACTACACGTGTCTGCTCATCTTGTCTCTGAAGTTTGAACAAAGGAGCTTGTTTACTTTTATTTATGCTCATGTTTACCACACTGAGCCCCTCACATGTGATGACCACAAGGATGTTTACCTGATTTTAAATTCAGCACATCTGCTGGTGCAGATGGTGCCTGCTGTGCTGTTCACACCACTCAATCAGAATTGTTTCCTACACCGTATGTCTGTCTGTGTTCGTCCTCACTTTTCGTCCTGTCCCAACACGAACCTACAGGCACTCTCCAGCAGCGTAAGTTCCAGCAAGCTCTTCCCCAGCAGCACATCCCCACATGAGACCTCCTTCGGTGAGGAGGTGGAGATTCACAGCCTACTAGTCGTGGATCAGCACACATTTGAAGGTGAGACACCTGAATGGAAATGAATATTTCAATTTTGATTAAATAAGCAGCCTCTTTCATGTTAACGTAAAAGACTCATGACTAACTGATCTCAAAGTGTAATCACACTCTTTAGGTATTTTTCTGTCTCAGTATTTGTCATCTATGGTTCTCCTATCTTACTTCAATAGTTTGTTGCTAAAAGGAACGCAGTATTAAAAATAACTGGAACCTAGCTTTACTAAATTCTTAAACACCTTAAACGTGTCACCTCTGAAGCCCTTCTTTTTAAGTAATCTCGTTTCACATAAGATTTTTTTTTTTTGAATGGTTGAACAGCATCATCCAGACCCCTGTTACGATTGTTGACAGTTTTTTGCTCCATTCTGTTTTGAAATGCAGATTTTACTATACTAAGATTCCCTTTTAAGAGTCAAGTCATTACCACACCCATATAAATTTAAAGTATGTTATATACTAGTAATATTTAAGCACTGGTTCAGGAACCACGTCCATGGCTGACTGCACTTTATCTACATGCAGTCAGCCACATAACATCTTCAGGTGTTTTGAGGCATTTTAGTGCCGTGAATGCAGGTTTTGATTAGTGTGGTACTTCGTTTTATCGGTTTCCTCATAAACTGTCCAGATTAATGAGTAAAACAGCAAACAGCATTAATGAGAAAAAAGGAAAAAATGTAGTTGTGGTAGTAACATAAAGGCGCAATGAATCAACACAGGAGCGATCAACACAGGAGCGAGGGGATCAATAAATAATCTCCCTGCTCATGCATCAGCACGGGTGATAATTTTATTGTGCTTAATTTTGTCAGTAGTTTTTTATCTCGCATTTGTAACAGGCTTGATTTGCTAGACATGCTTGTTAACTTAGTAAAAAAACAAAGTATACAACAAGGAAGTAACATCCATCCATCCATTTTCTAGACCCGTTGAATCCATTTCTGGGTTACGGGGGTCTGCTGGAGCCTAAGGAAGTAACATTTGAGAATATATTACTTTCTGGCTCTCTAACCAAATAAGCATGTATCCTACTTCACTTTCAGTAATCTGTTACTGTTATCTAGGCTCATTAAGTATTTTGATGTACAATGTAAGAGGCTTTCCGTAGGCTATGTTGTATCATAGATGAGACATGAGAAAGAAATAAAAGGAATATGAGGTGATTCATTTGTGATGTTGCAAAGCCCAGTCACAGGTAAAGAAAAACCTGAAAAATGACAAAGTTCTCTGTTCATAATGAAAAGTAGTATGACTACTTCTAATGGATGCATGGGATGTGTGGGCATTTTTAATGCAAAGCCATACTTTACCACTTGCTGCAACACACCATCTAAAGTCCTCCTATCTTGCCTTAGATTCAGAATCAAAAATACTTTATTAATTCCCTTTGGGGAAATATGATTTGTTGCAGGTGCACCTAGCAGAAGTAGTTCATGAAGACAAACACACCTTATATGAAAGGAAAATTGCAAAATACAGAAAATATAGGTGCTACAGTAAAGTGAAATAAAATATTGTTTTTATTACATAATTAAAATGCAATATATAGAGAGTTTGAGTGGGGTGCTAAAAAAAAAAACAGTAAAAGAAATAAAGCTGCAATGCGGAATTACTTGGAGAAACAGAAAGTGGTGTAATAAGAGCAAATAATAATAGTGCAGCAGAAAGAAAATAGTGATGTAAAAGGTTGAGGTGAATGTAAAAAGTCTTTTAGCTCAGATTGTCTGACCGTCTGTGGGCAGAGTTAAATAGTTTGATGCTCACAGGCAGAAATGATTCCCTGTGGCACTCTGTGCTGCATTTTGGTGCAATGAGTCTCTCACTGAATGAGTTCCTGCACCTGACCACATCCTGGAGATGGAGATGGACTTTGAACAGTTCTGACAGCATCCTCCTTTCTGACTCAGCTGTCAGGATCCATCTCTAGCCCGGCAGTGTCACCGGCTTTGCAGATGAGTTTGTTAGCATCCCTCAGTCTAATAGCCACAACAGACTCATAAAACATGCTGAGCAAGCCGTGGCAGATGCTAAAGGAATCTGGCCTTCTCAGAAAATTGAAAAGGCTTTGGCCCTTTTGTGGTGGGCTTTGGTGTTCCTTCCTCAGCTACAAGTACTTGACATTAAATACCTGGCAGTATAATCTGCCACAGCCCTCATGCTGACTCCTGGATGAAGATGAGGATCACAGGTGTCTTAAGTCCCATTCAGGTGAAGAGGAAAGGAGACAGCTACATCAGCCACCTTCACTGTGGTCTGCCAGTGAAGTAGTTAATAATGCAGGACACGAGGGCACCATCTACCTGCATCTCAGTGGGCTTCTCACCTCATAGAGGTGCATGTATGGTGTTGAGCGCTTAGGGAAGTCAAAAATCATGACCCTTGCACTGCTTGCTAATGCCAGTGTGTGCTTTGACCTTAGACTTGGTAGATGATGGCTTTGTCAACCATCAGTTGGGGGTGGTGGGTAAACTGGCGGGGTTTCTGGAGCTGTCTCACTATCGGCTGGAGCTGCTTGATACTTTTGTAAGACTTTTGTGGCCACATGCATTCATGATCTGTTATAAATGTGGTTTGAGCAATCCAGTCTAGTGTGTTGGCTTACCTACAGGTCATTATATCTCACACTGTACCACTTGGATCTGCTCAGTCTTGGGTAAGACGTCAAGAACGGCACACAGAGGGTACGGTGATGATGTCATAGGCCAGGACCTGATGCTTTGGGATTGTAGGTTGAATCATTTGCGTGCAGAACAATAAACGAATAAAAAGTGAAAATGTGCAGCAAAAATGGTTTGTGAAAAATTTTGTGGAAGGAGAATGTGTTTCTGGTTAATATTCAGAAGAAGAGACCAAGTTTGGATGTCGGTTAGCTTAGTTTATTTCATGTTGGACTTTTTTCTTTTCTAAGGAATTGCCATGGGTTGACATCTCAGGTTCCATTTTTAATTAGCTAATCACAGTAGACAAATCTGTAAGATTTTAGGCACAGTCAGAAAATTAAATTAGGTAGTCTTTGGTCACATGACCCATGTGACGGTGGTCGTGGCATCACTAACATTGGAAGACATGAGAGCCGATTTGGACCTGCGGATATTTCCATGATTCTTTCGTGATGGCTAAAAACCGCGTGGCGTGTAGGAACCCAGGACAGGATAACCCAGGACAGATTAATACCCTCACAGAGACGTGATGTTCTTCTTTCACTTTCAGTTTTCAATATTTTTGTGTTTTATGTGTCTGTCAGTTCTCCATGCCCATCAGTTCCTCCCCAGCGAGTACGCCCTCAGCTTGGTGTCATGTCGTCTGGGAAAAGACCCATCTGTGTATTTCGTCGTGGGCACTGCCATGGTGTACCCAGAGGAGGCTGAACCTAAGCAAGGGCGTATCATTGTCTTCCATTACACTGACGGTAAGTGGGCAAATTTTCCCTAGCCTTTTCCGTTTACGGGAGCCTGCCTTCACTTGCAGTCTTTCCACCCATCTCTTTTTGCTTCCCCAGCTTTATTTTCTGCTCCTGTATTTTATGCATAGACTTTTTGTCCTACCGTGCTCTTCCTCCCCCCTCTCACTTAATCATTTTTTTATCACTTCTTATCAAACATTCCCCTCTTACCACTACTGATTTTCCTTATTTCCTTTCAGACTTCGTCCCACTCGAGATGCATTGCTCGCATTTCATTTATCCTACTCCAGCTCTCTGTTGTACCGTCACCCTTATTCTGAATAGAGCTCCTTCTCATTTGAACCTTTTTCCACATCTCCCGTGGAGCTGCACTCACTAAGATCTTGTTGGTGTTCATTTAACCTAACATTGCACGAGTGGCACTTTGAATACTAAGTGAACAGTGACGGACAATTGTTTCCTGCAGGTAAGCTGCAAACCGTGGCTGAAAAAGAGGTGAAAGGAGCCGTCTACTCTATGGTGGAGTTCAATGGCAAGCTGCTGGCCAGCATAAATAGCACAGTAAGTGGTGCTGGATGGTGTTAACAACACAACATACAGAGCTCCTAATGTATTATTTTTTTTCACTAAGCTGTCAAGACAGTGCTTGAAAACTGGAAGAAAAATATGGCCCAAGGGTAAAGGTACTTTAAGGTACTGCGGGGAAAGTGCACTCATATGATGTAGGATTACATTTTACCTAGATCAGAGACTTCAGATATGTTGATGCAATTAATTCATTAGCCTCAACCCCTTAGCAAGCATCTCTTTGAAGTGCACCTCTCTGGTTACTTATATGTCAGAATTTCCTTTCTGATCTTTGAATTAAATCCGATTTATCTAAATTATGTAAATTTTATAGATGTAACATCAGTGAGTGCTTCCAAACTGGCCTGTCTTCAGAGGGGTTTTTCTTTCTAACTTAAGAGCCCCACAAGTGAGGAAAATGCACCAGAACAACTACCTGTACAAAAAAAAACACAAAAAGCCACTTCAAACATCAATCATATCATCTTACTGAGTATTCTACAACATACTGTCTACAACAAGCCAAACTAAAAACACTAGCTTGTATAAATGCTCGCAAAGAAATATGCGTTTTCTAGATGTTCATTGCACATTTATAATGTATTGTTGTCATGCACTTTTTTACTGTTTTTCTTCTGATCTTTGAGTAGAAATCACTTCATGTTTATTGTTTCTGTAATCAACCTAAATAACCAAGCATGTGATGCTGCAATAGAAAAATAACATTCGTGCGGGTCTCCAGAGATGCCACATAAATACACCCCATACTGGTCCAGTGTTTGTTCTCTAAAAGCACCATTGCCATGACGATGCTCCTTGAAAGGTCAGCAACACTGGTGGCTTTCAAGTTGGAGTAGCAGGCTGAACCAGTTTCAACTTGATAACCTCGGTTGTCATTTTGTACATAGATATTTATTATTATTTTTAAATGTAATCTTTAGGTGTAAAACACATCCCAAAAATGAAATTTTACACAACTCTACATGAATACCAATAGTTATGAATGTTTTGATACTTTATTTCATCTTATTTTTTTAGTATTAAACTGAGCAGACAGAGAGAGATTAAAACCCACTCATGTTCGTTGTACCTCACTTCTGTGTTTCGTTATTCCACTCGGCCTTCAGGTGACCCGTCTGCTTTGACATTTTCCTCTTTGAGTGTTTAAACCATGTGATCTGTCCAGACAGAAAAAGTGGCGCTTCACTCGTTATCAAATCAAAAAAGATTCATCCCATGCGGATAAGTGTGAAATCACCTGACATCCAGTGTAAAAGAATGAGCCTTTCCCCTGCTGCCATGCTCATCCACCATGAGTTATAGATAGATTAAAGGGATTAAAAGCTTGAAAGGCACAGTTATCTGGAGATATCATGAATCAAATAGTCATGAGTTTCAGATTTTTTTTGAACCTCACTTTCTGCTGCACCACTTCTTTTCCTTGACTTTACGGACTCTGTCAATGTTAAAAATATATTTTACACTTGTTTCATATTGTCTCTTTCACTTTTTTTCCTCTTCAAAACCCACGATTAATCCACCAAAGTCAAATAATCATGAATCACTTATGCCTCTTGAAAGGTTTATTAATTTCTCATAGTGTTCGCAGCCTCTGTAGAGCATAATACAACGTCGTGACATAATTTGACATTGGTTGCTTATAAAAGGTTTTCTCAAAAGGCTTAATTTCATGAGTTTTCCACTCCTTTCATCTTTTGGACACAGTTTTCTCGACTGAAACCAGTTAATTCTTTATTAATTGCTCACGCTGAGAATTCAGAAGAAGGTTTTGAGATTTCACGATGGTCTTCTTGAAAAAGAGTACACTTTGGCTCCTCTGTCACTCACCAGCCTTGAAACCCTCTCTGAAACTGTCACACATTCACACATCGCAAAATAGTTGGTCTAATTAGTCGTTAACCTTTGATTTATGAGGCTCCCCGTAACTCGTATTGTTAATCAGCACCTCAACCTCACACTCGCCGAGGCACATCATATCCAGAGCGATGGCAGCGTGGAACTAAAATGTCAGGACAGTTTATCAAATAAACCACAGCCACTTTGCTATGCTCCTCATTTTTGCAGCTACTTTGACACAAAGTGACGGCGTGTCGACTGTTTCAGGTGCGTTTGTACGAGTGGACGGCCGAGAAGGAGCTGAGGACCGAGTGTAACCACTACAACAACATCATGGCCCTTTACTTGAAGACCAAAGGAGATTTCATCCTGGTGGGAGACCTGATGAGGTCTGTCCTGCTGCTGGCATACAAACCCATGGAGGGAAACTTTGAAGAGGTGAGATGTGGGAAAACTGCTAAGGAGTGTTTGTGGCTTGGTAGAAGCAACTTTTATCCAAACATGACATTAGAAAACCAGATTATGAAAATGTGACACAATTCACATTGTTGTCAAATACTGTTAAAGTACAGTGTCCATCACAGATTTTAAAGCATTAACACATTGATTGAACAGTCATGATGGGGAAAAAAGGCATCTTTTTTCTTTTCTTTTTTTTCCCCACCTCATTTTCTCTGTGTATTGTGTGACGTGACCTTGTGGTGAACCTACTTGTACTTCCACTCGTGAGAAGATTGGAAACTGTGTTGGACATTTTCTACTTGTGAATAATCTTTCTTAGTGAAGAATAATGGACTCCAGATTGTTTGGAAGTGTCCTTGTAACCCTTCTCAGATTGATGGGCAGTTAACTATTGATCCTGTAAGATCGATGCTGATGTCTGTCTTCTTGACTGTATGTAAAGCTTTCAGCTCTCATGCGGACTAAGCACTTCTTTGCTGGTAGATAACGCTGTACAGTAAATACTTAATGGCCAGAGGCATTTCTCTCTTATTTTGGCCTTTGTGATGCATGTCTAATTTTCTCCGGCGTTTCATATTTTCTTTAGATTGCCCGGGATTTCAATCCTAACTGGATGAGTGCCGTGGAAATCCTGGATGACGACAACTTCCTGGGAGCAGAGAACGCCTTCAACCTGTTTGTCTGCCAAAAGGACAGGTGAGGAAATATCCAGTCTATCTGAATACCTGAACGTGTAGTAAGTGTTTCATTATGTTTCCTCAAGCTGTTATTTTGTAATCATCCTCAACATTTTTGCCCTTAAGTCAACTCTGTGCCATTACAATGCAGCTGCCTCTGCGCAGAGTCCCCCGGTACCTTTTTAGAGCAGCATCACTGATGTGAATGTGGCACAGCAGCATCGCATGAGTATTTTATTTTGGAATTATCATTCATACCGCAGCTCAACTTTCACCCACTCTACTGCGTTTTTGTCTGTTATAATTTCACTATTATACAAGGTGTTTTTTTCTTTAAGAGAAAAGGAGACAGATGTGATCTGAACATGCATGTGTTACATTTATGCCTTCACCTATTATCCATCTAATACATCAGGTTGGACACCTTAATGTTTTTGACCTTTATTTTTGTATCACATCTCTGTTCCTGTTGCTCTCTCACCGTTTCTCAACCTTTCATCCATTATCTCCATATCATTGTTTGACCTTTTGCAGGCGTCTCTCGTCTCTGCCCTTCTTGTTTTCTTTTGATTTTTATCAGTGAAGTCTCGCATCCAACGGTTCTGTTTGGCCACTTGGTGTTGTTTTCTCTTTGTCATGCACTCTCTCTCCTTTTTATTTTTTCTTTTTTTGGTTCCTGTTTTGCATTTTTCCATTGCTGCCATTAGTGCGGCCACTACTGATGAGGAGCGGCAACATCTGCAGGAGGTGGGGGTCTTTCACCTTGGCGAGTTCGTGAATGTCTTTTGCCACGGCTCGCTGGTGCTGCAGAACCTCGGGGAGAGCTCCACACCTACCCAGGGTTCGGTGCTCTTCGGCACTGTCAACGGCATGATTGGTAGGCGCACAGACAATCTCACATTTCAACAATTTTGTGCATGCACTGATGTAACTTAAGTCTTTTAAATTGTGCAGTGCGTTCTCTCATTTTCTTCAGTTGCACCTCTTAGGAAGTATTTCGGCAATTTGGGAAAATTAGTAATTGCTTTCCTGTTGAGAGACACAATCAATGAGAAGATTAATATGACGTTCATGTCTGCTGCAAATTACTACAAAGCTGCACTCTCTTAGCTTAGTGTTAATGCTGGAAAGAGGTGGAAAAGATGCTGCTCTGTTTAATGGCAGTCACACAAATGGAGTTAATTATACTTTTATTCTGAAAAACATATTAATGATAACTGTTATTGCTGGCAGGAGCTTCTTTACGTTGATTTGAGTCCAGAAATAATCAAACGCCACAATCAACCAAATGACATTAAATGTGCTATCAAACTGAGGCGGCACATGGTTTGTGCAGTAATCCTGCACAGCGGAGGAGCTGTTGTTGAAGCCCGCCACACCAAAAACCCTGAGATGGATCCCGTCATGACCGTGCTCCAGCAAACCTCGCACAAACCCAGCCGGCTTGTAATGTAAATTTCCAGAAGCACAGCACATAAAACAGCGGCGTATGCAACATGGGGAGGGAGTTTGGTTTATGTACCATACTGTTAGATTCTCCAAGAAATTATTCTCTGAAGATGTCCAGCTCAGCTGCACAAACTCTGATAGACATGCATGTTCGAGTAGCGTCGGCTTATCTTGCATCAGCGCTCTATGTATGTAATAATAAAAATAAGTACTTGCTACTGACCATTTAAAAAAAAAAAAGAGTGTAAATGGATATTCCCTGAAAAACAAATGGTAGAAGGAACCCCATCAGTAGTCTTTGTGGTGTGTTGATTGTCAGACGTTCAGGATGCCATGTATTCAACCAAACCATCCTAACTGAGCTACAGCTGTTTAATTCTTACACAAAAAGGAAAGAAACATGTTTTTTAAACCTATACTATTTTTTAATTATTTTTTTTCCCACCCTTTCCTGCCATGCAGAGTTACAGATTTATTTGAGACAAATATAACTAACCTCTCCGCGGTCCCGTCTTGACTCGGTGGAGGCAGGCAGGATTAGGCCTGCGGAGCTGTAAACTCCAGAGCTTTATGTCTTTCCAGAAACTTCCCCTACTGCTCAAGATGAATCCCAGACTCCTCTGTGAGCAAGTACTTTTTTTTTTTCTTTTTGCTACAATGTATTTTGCAGTGACAACAGAAAACCCATCGGAAACCTTTCCTCATGAATACGTAAAGTTCTTTTTGGTTTTTATAA
>JAOWBL010000018.1:1901985-1913078 GCA_028564865.1 Zenarchopterus dispar
GTATTTTGCAGTGACAACAGAAAACCCATCGGAAACCTTTCCTCATGAATACGTAAAGTTCTTTTTGGTTTTTATAATGAAATGCTCTCACAGAAAGCTGACATTCAGTTTCAACAAAAACGAGCTCACAACAGTAAGACCTCATAATGGTTACGATGTGCTCAGACATCTGCTGCAGCCGCTGCCCCAAAATTAATGTTTACGTTCGAGAAAATGGCAAGAAAGGGAACACGGTCATATTTTCACCTCTCATCACTGCTCCAAACTATTAAACTTTCAGTCTGACGGTAGCGTTGGCTGAGATGATAAAGAGGGAGCGCAAATCATTTAGACGCAGCAGTAATTTACCTCTCGCGCTCCTCAGAGCACCAGCAACCGGTACGTTATTTCACCCCAGCACCTTGTGGGATTCTTTAAAAATTCTCAGAGGAAAGTTTAGCAGGAAATGAGAACCACTATCAGACTTTCCTGTGAAAACTTTTCACATTAGCTCGTAAAGCGAGATGAGGTGGACGGGAGATGGTGTAATGAAGATAAATACCGCCTCTGGACTGATCGCGCCGCTGGATGGTTTGATATACCATATGTGTACGGGAAGATTTTTCTAATCAGAAAACAAATCAACAGGTGGACGAAGCACTGATAATAAGTTTCTTTTTTGAGATGCTGATATTAAATCAAACAGCAGTTCCTATCAGTAGTAGAAGAGAATAAAAAGGGGGGAGGGGGAGTAATGAATGAATCTCCTCAAGCTTAATCTAAAAGCTTATTGAAATGATCATTGATTTTTATTTTTTACATACGTTATCATTTTCTGTTGAACAAATGTTACAGGGTCTTATTGAGGACTGATGCAACCAATTGACTGTGGAGTCTCTCCTACTTTTATAGTTGGAATAATTAATAAACAAACATGCCAGACATAATTTGATAACAGCTGAACAAATGTTTTGACCTGTTTTTATGTTGCGTTTTACTTAATGTGCCGTTGACCTTCTCAATATTTAATAGCTGGGCAGATAATCTACAAATAACAACTGACAATCCATTAAAAAAAAAAAAAACATGAAGGAGACATGAGTTGAGTTCCATCGAACTTTTAATCGAATTTCTTGGCTGAAGATTGATGTGTGCCCCCGTCTGGTGCTCGGGGCGGATTAACATAAACAGCTGCCGAGGCGAACTCCCCACTTGCACTCGTTAGAGGGTGTAATGACGAGGTAATTACGAGAGCGTCAAACCTCTCTAAAGAACAGGAGGACTGTCAAAAGTTCTCATCACTCCCACAGAGCTCAACTCTTTTACAGTTTTGGTGTCTGCTGTCCGAATGCACTACCCTCCAAATTTTGAAATTTAATAAGATTGTGTCAGTATTTTCCTTTAACGTTCATGATTTCCTTTCACTCATTTGTAATAAATGATTACAAATACATCGACTATGGATTTATTTCATATACTGAAAATCATGAGCCTTGAGGGGGTTTCAGACCACATGACTTTCAGCATCGGCAGATTGCTCTTCTGTTCAGACTAGAAGACACGCATGACTTGAAATCAGTGGTTTTGAAGTCGCCGTGGTGATTGTGGCAAACCATTGTGGCGGAGTGTCAAATTATGTGATTTTTGCATGGACTCAAGTCACCCAGCGACTCTTACCTGGTCTTAAAACCAGTTTTTAACCAATAAAACACACAGAGATGTTTGTGCACTGAAGGCAGCCCGAGTGTCACCGTGACAATGAAGAACGACTTGTTTCAAACCCAAAAATGACTCATAAAAAGCTTTGCACTTTTCTTAAATGTTCTTTCATGAGTTCAGATTTCAACCTGTGTTGAACATTCATTGAAAGATTTTTTAAAAAATGTGGTGGGAAAAAATGGACGGAGCAGCGTTCTCATAAAGAGTGGGTCAAGATTACTGATCCAGAGGTCTTTGTGAAAACTACATTAATTAATTGCTGATGGTGATTGCTGGAAATAGTTGTGCAGCAAAATGCAAAAGTTCATTTTGATCCATCCCAATTTGCCCTAAAACACTTATAGCTTCACAGATTTAAGCTCTGCGTGACAGATCTTTATTGGTGTGTTTTTTCCCGTTTGTGTGTTGCTGTCACTTTTAGTGCAGATTGCTTCCCGAGAGCATTCGATGTGTGCACGAAATGTCACAGAATGATTGTTTTCAGCGCGGAGAAGCAGATGGCACTCTCCCAAAACGTCATGATTGTTAGATTTACCAATAAGTTGCTCTCAGAATTGAGTAAAATGTCTTAAACTATTGAAATATGGAAATTATGCCATTTTACTCCCAATGTGGTTCCAGCTCAAAAGCACGAAGGCTGCACTGGGAGGACTGCAGTCACACTGCTGATCTTTAAAATGATTAATTAGAAAGCCGATGTGAACTCTGTTATGAATGCAGTCCGAAAACCGCTTGCTTCCTTCTTACTGATGAAAAATCGATCCGTTTGCCATCTGCTGTTATGTGAAACAAATATTTGAAAACATGTGGGTCGTGTTTGCTTTTGTGCGCTAGGCCTGGTGACGTCCCTGTCCGAGGGCTGGTACAGCCTCCTGCTGGACCTGCAGAACCGTCTTAACAAGGTCATCAAGAGTGTGGGCAAGATCGAGCACAACTTATATCCTTTTTCGATTCGCATGAACGCTCGCCATCTGTGGCCGCCACGCAGGTGACCTGGCCCGACAGCTGTGGCTGCTTTGTTGGCAGCAGTCCCCCGAAAAGGAAGTGACAAAGCAGTAATGGTCTCTTTAATTGGCTTTAAAGGAGCTTAATGAATTCTTCATGCTTGAACGGTTCGTATGCAGCCATCCTTTCATGTGATCTCATCTTCTGATTTGATTATGAAATCGAAATCTGAAATGAGTTGAAAAAAAGCTATTTTGATGATTGTTTAAATCATCTTCACATTTAAGAAAATGTCAATTTTCTCTGTTCTCTCCACGTCTCAAGAAATCCTCCTGATAAGGAGACTTTCAGAGCGATAGCCGTTTGGTCATCTGATTTTTGTTTGACTTTCTTCACGTCATGGATATTTGCAGACTCTGCCGGAGGTAAAACATGTATTGTTGTGCCCAAGCTGCCATCCTCAGGGGAAGCGGCAGTTTCCGATATTGATTTTTCCTTGACTGCACGACACCTGGAGGTCCTTCCACACGGAGCGTAAGACGGAGCAGGCCACAGGATTTATTGACGGGGACCTGATTGAAAGTTTCCTGGATCTGGGCCGGGCAAAGATGCAGGAGGTTGTCAGCACTCTTCAGGTAGGAGCTTACGTCCACCCACATCCACAGATGATGTTGCTGCCAGTTTCTTCTCTCCTTTTAGTGTAAATTAAGACATTACCTTTGTCCTATTTAGTTATGTACATCTTTTATGTACAGATTGAAATATCTCATTGAAATTCAAATTTTTTTTGCAGTTTCACACAAATTCTTTCCACACCTTTTTTTTCTCTTTTGAAATAAAAACGCTTCCATTTCCCAGCTTTTTTTTTTTTTTAATTTCAAGGGCTTACTGTGGGATTTAGGTCAAATGATCTTAACTGTCACAAATTTAACCATCACCATAAACAGGTTTAAAAAAAAAAAAAGTTATGAAGGCTCATTTTTGTTGTTTTCTTCAAGTAAGTCGAACCTTTTTGCACCACCAAAAGAAAACAGTTTTATTCAGCCTCAGGGAACCGGATTAGTGTTTTTTTTAATTTTTCAAGCATTGTGTTTGACGTTCGAATTCCCTCTGAGGCATTTTGGCAGCGTCTTCTCATGTTTCATGTGCAATTTACCTTAGTAATTAGATATTTTGTGTATTTGGCATATTTTCAACAAGTTTTTATTTGATCTCATTTACTTTCCTAATGCACCTAAGGAGAAGCACTCCTAATTTCATTTTATTGAATAAAACAATGACAATAAAGGCTATTTATTCATTCACTCTCAGAATAGCTGCTGCACGTTGAATTGAACTCGAGAATCTTCCTGGAAGTCGTCTTGACGGCACCATTTGGGTCCTATTCAATAATTTAGCTGAGCTTTTTGAAGCAGCTCCTTTATCTTTGCCGGGTTTTCCCTCAACCGCAGAGACGGAGACGGGATTCATATGAGCGCGTTGTTCACTTCCCACAAGCTTAAATGCACTTTGCAGCTATTTGTTATGTACATATATATATCTTGTTATGCTGCCCATGTAGGAAATTCATGAACTACAACCATCCTATTCACTTAGCTTTGGTATTTTATTTTGTAGTACTTCATCATATACGTTAAGTAAGCAGGAATAATTTTGATTTCCTTTGTGTAATTTTCTCACCCTGCTTTAAAAAAAAAAAAAAAAGTAATTATTTCCCATTTATAAACCCAGTGAATTCATTCATGTTCTTTAAAAAAAAAAAGACATTTAAAGCAAAAGGATTTTGAGTTCTTTCAATTTTGGTGAGCTGTAGAGGAGAAAAGTGTTAAAGGTTGTTTGATTTTGGGGTTTTGCATAAACGCATTAAAACAGAGCTTGCCCAGAAGCTTCTGGTACAGAAAGAAACCAGCGCTGCATTGTCATTTCTCCGTTTTACTCATCGCCCACTCAGGGCAGAACAGGTGGCAAATTTAGTGTTGGCAGACAACATTGTGCTCTGCACCTCTTCGTTGTTGCTTTAGGAAAAACAAATCACTTCTAACGTCTAACCAAAGTCTGAATTGTAATTCTCTTGTTCAAAGCCAAGATTCTGCTGAAAGTTGAATTGGAAATCACACAGCAGCAGCAGTTCGTTTGCAGCTCTGAGACACTGAAAGTACGCACGTTTGAAGCACCAATTCACTTGAACGTTTTTGTAGATACGATCAAATCAGGAGTGCAAAGGACTTGGTATTCAAAACGGGAGAGGTTAGTTTCTGAGAACAGAGAGCCGACTGTTCGTCGTCATTCTGTCTGTGGAGCCATTATTTAAACCTCTTGTAACAGTTATTCAAACAAATGTACTTCACCATCTGTCCAGACGATTTAAAAGGCTGCCAAGAGCAGCGAGATTACGCCTCAAAACAACTGAACCAAGATGATACGCCCAAACAAAAAAATGACTACATCGGAGACATGGGAGGTGTGCTCTCAAAACGCACGACTCCCTCCCCCGCAACTCCTCGTTTGTCATCTCGGGTGATGTAATGAACGCTGACGGGCTTTGTCTCAGCGGCGGAGGCTCACGGCTTGATGTCATTCAATTTCAGATCGATGACGGCAGCGGCATGAAACGTGAAGCCACAGTGGATGAGGTGATTAAGATTGTGGAGGAGCTGACGAGGATCCACTAGCTCGGCTCGCCCTCCAGACCCCTGCTGCGGGACGGGGCGCCGCGGAGCAGGACCGATTTGCAAAACCGCGAGGAATAGAATGGTTTGGGCTTTCCAGATGTGTAAATAATTATAAATAAACAGCGTGTGCATGTTTGTCCTTCAGACCTAAAGATGCGCCACCAGTGTAGCACTCTTCATTTAGACGAGCGTCTCTAGGTGAAGTGTGTAGCAACCTGTTTGGACAGAAAAAGAAAAAAAAAGAAAAGACCGATTTAAAGAGCTTGGTCTGAGTGTGTTTGAGTGTGCGTGTCACATGTGTGATTGTGTGGGGATAATGTGCTACTGTGAAAAGGAAAAACCTGAAGATTTTCCGCACCAAAACTATTCTCTGGGATATTTGTGACAGTTACAGGCAGGTTGAAGATTAGCCCATCCTCTGCACTCCCAAGTTTAAATCTGACTGATTTATACTTTCAAGTTTATTATTGTTAAAGTCTGGGGTAAAAATGCTGTAAGAGAAACAAAATGAGGAAAAATTATAGATTTATAGCCATTTTGTCTTTGTGAAGTTTTCTTTTTTTTTTTTGTTTATTCTAATAAAATTTGCTTTAGTATTGTTGACATCTGTCTCAATGCCTGAACTTTATTAAATCTATAATTGTTTTAATAAACGTGAGTGTAAGGTTTCTTTTGCTTAACTTTGATCATCAATAATTCCATGTAGTTTTTAAATTGTTGGCTGTGAGGAGCCGATTTAAGTTTGCTTTTTTTTTTTTGGTCCACCACTTTGAAAAGATAGATGCTTTATGAATTTCCCTCAGTTTATTTTACAAAGTTCTGGCCCACCATAAGACTTTAAAGAAAACATGCTCTCAAAATTCAAAGACCTTGGTTTTCTATCTCGCACCTTTTCATGAGTTTTTAATTACATTTTCCAAAATTTTGCCCCTTTCTTTGTGAAATTTACATTTGAATCCAACAGAGGAAAGATTTTAAGTCAATCCCCTGTAGTGTAATATTTGTCCCAGTCTACAAGACTATTGATTTGTTTTACCCAATTTGTTGCAACATATTTCTAAAAGTAGAAAACCAACAATATATTTTCATGCTAACAAACCGTGACATGAACATTGCGCTTGTTACTTGTACTGAAAACCAGCTGACGTTGCCTTTCAGCCTCAAACTTTTTTTGAGTCTAAGCTGATTTTATATTTGTTTCAGCTTATTAAAATGATTCCAGTTATGTTACCTTTTTGTGTCACATTTTCATTTAACAAAAGTTTCAGGTTGAACGTAAGTGAAAGTCCTGCCAACATGACAGTTTGGGGGGGGAGGTGTTTCCCCTCTTTGCATATTGAGCTGACAGATTGTTTATAATAATCTGCTTAACCATCCGGGAGTGCTATCATTAATATTAACACAAACATTAATGAATGAAACATTCTTTAATAACACTGGGATTCAATCCAGTTTTTAATGTCGCACTCAGCAGCTAATGTGTGTCATTCATCAAACAGATACACAGCTGTAGATATTTATTCTTTAAGGATAAAAAAAAGGGAAAAAAAAGCTTGACATTTCCTATCAAGATAGAGGATTACTGCTGTTTTATATTTTCATACTGATGAAAACAAGTCGTTTTTTTTCTCAAAGCAGTTGAATGAGGTCTTGAAAGAGAAGGCAGTTAAGCGGCTTGTTTCAGGCCGTTGATGATCTAAGAGCCTGTATAATGGGCCACTATAAGATGAATTAGGTTCTGTTAATGCTGTGAAATTAATTTATGGCCTTTGATTAACCTCATTTTGTTCCAGATAGAAGTTTTTGGATGGTTTCTGCTGTAAATTCAACATAATTTTTTCCTGTACTGCGGTTAGCTTTCATCCATCCCAGCTGTAATAGTGCATTCAGATCAACTGCAACAAAACACTGCACAGGTAGCACAATTGGGTTCTGTTTGGGAAACACCGGTAAAGATCCTGAACATTGTTTTAGACGTTTTCCTTCTTCCACAATACCTGATTCAGGTGAGCAGATGGCCTTATTCACCCGCCGTTAGGATTTATGTGGTTGTGCCTCTGACCCATTCATTTGACTTCCTCAACTTGTTTTTTCCATCCTGGTCCTCAGAGCCAGAATTGGTTTGGACTGCTGTATAAAATCAGTGGAAGGATGCTGGTGGATGCATGATTGCTGAACAGAAAATCATAAAACTACTTGCTGATGCGAGTTCTGCTGCCAGAAACACCCCAGCAGAATAAATTGTGCAAATCAAGCGGCTTTTATGTCACAGGCGAAGGCGGAGAGCCACCGCGATGATGTCAAAACCATGTCAGTGGCATCACCAGGCTGTGCCGTTTGATAGAAAAAAGAGAATAAAATAGTGTCTTCTTGAGCTGTGAAAAGTAAAAATAAAATATTTAATTTTCCCTTTCTCTGAACAACTCTAAAATTGAGCTTTTGTTATCTGAATGGGAAAACACCAGTTGTTTCATACTTTTAATCCATTATAGTTCTAGTGGATTTAAAACACCTTTTTTCTTAATCACTTGAAACAATGTGTGCATATTTCTTTAAAAATATGACTAAATAAGGAATCAAAGAAGTTAGTTAACAGGAAATCAACACTTAACGGCATTATAAAGTGATGTGATGAAGAAAAAGACTTTGTGATCTTAAAAGGAATGGCTAAATAACAACTTGCTTTTTATATGTCTAAAGTGAAATGTTCATTAATAATTTCAAAGTTTTGACTTTTGATTAAACAACTAGAGTGTTTTCCTTTTGGGAAAAGAAAGAAACCCAACAAAATAGATGACGTCAAGATGACATATTTTCCGAGGATGATCATGCATTTTTCAACGAGATGATGCAGAACCACATTCTTCACACGTTAGGAAAGCACGACTCAGGAAGAAGAGGGTGCAGGTGCTGGACTGGACCGTCTGAACTCATGATGTCTCCCCGATGGAGAATGTGGGGAGACATTTTTACAATTTTTGTGTAGTTAGAAATGTGTTTATGAGAGGGACGGGACAAAAAACAGTGAACGGGTCACCGGGGCCCACACTGGAGCATGTCAGGGGGAGGGGCTTCCTCCTCCACCTGGTGGCAGGACGTTTACCCATCTGGCCAAACACAGATACATGGCTTTGCCCACCTGTGAGCTCGCCACCTTACAGGAGGAGCGATACGGGTTTGGGTTTGAAGTGGTTCGAACAGCAGCTGAAAGCATGTGGACTTGGCGTGGTGACCCAGCCAGGAGTCACCACACAAAGTCCGTCTGTTTTCACATCTGTTGAATGTGGCTGGTTGTTAAGTGGCCAAGTCATGAAGATTTTTATTTACTGATGAAAATTCATTCATTTCACTTTTTAATTAAACTAACCTTAAGCTTAAGATTGTTGAAAAAGAGAGCAGGAGCCCACATCAAAAATCTGAGTTCAGAGATATTGTCAGCTTGCATTTTCTGCGAGTCTACATTAAAACTTTGAACTGTGTATTGGTGTCTAATGAGGTAGTTGGAGCCTTTTCTTTATTTAAAATCTCATTATTTTTTTATTAATCCCCTTTGATTTAAAAAAAAAATGGAATTTGTTATAAACTTTTGATCACCCATGGTGGTTTCAATGCTCAATAAATGTTAACTTGCTATAAATGGCCCCACAGCCATAAAAGGATAACAACTTTGTGCCATTTAAAGGTTTATATTTGCGTGCATGTTTGTCAGTTAAACCCTTTTATGTGCATTGAAGTACAGTATCTCCTCATTTCTGCCCGACCTGCTAAAAATTCAGCGCATTTGTGTGTATTGTTTTCTCAAGTGCCTCATTAATTTGGTTGCGTGGTTTTTTTCTTTTCATCTGCAGTAAACAGCGTCAGACAGGAATATAGCAGCTTTTTTTTTTTTTTTCATTTGAAAAATCAAAGGCTTTTACAGACTGGAGTACTGGCATATTGACAAGGAAAACTAGTTCCTGTGAAAAATCTCTCCACCGAAGGTTGGGAGGAAACTGGTCAGTGTCTGGCAGCCGAAGTCCTCCTCCAGGAGTCCTGAGCTATTTTTGTTTTGCTGTCTCTACCCTGAGGCACAGGGAGCCTTGTTTTCCCCTGGTTTCCCATTCACACCCTATTATTCCTGTCCTTATTTGAAAAATTTTAACTTATACCTTGAGTTCGGTCATGCAGAAAGGCTTTCTTTATGCATGACTGATTAAAGATATGAATTAAAAGTAAATTTGGTGCTGAGTGACGGAATAAGCAGTGAAAATTAAATCATTTTCGTTATATTTTGTATGAGATTATGTTATATCGATCCTTGCAAACAGACTGCTGTGGTTAATGAGGTTCATCTGTTGTATTTATGCACCATTTGAAGTCCGTCCTCATAACAGAAGTGCTAGAAATCAAAACTAATGAGAATTTAATATATATTAAGAATTAAAGCTTAAAAACAGTGCTAAGTTTAGCCTTGTTAATATTACTATTTGTTCTGTTATGACACATAAAAGTTAATCAAGTCTACAATACAAAGCCGAGAACATTCAGTTAAAAAGTCACACAGCAGCAATGTTTCGCTTTATAGTCAACTATTGGCACATAAAGCACCCCACACCCACTCATGAAGTGACTACATTAATTTTTGCTGACATTGCAAAAAAATCTGGGCCCTCATTGCGTCTTCGGAGGGTTTGTTTTCAGTTGAACAAACTGCTTCTTTAATGTGACAGATTCTCAGTGAAGTTCATGCCTGGAGCCGTTTGAGGATGTTTTTGTCGGGTCCACGCTACATGTGGTTGTTGACAAAGCGCAGGGTGAAGGCGTGGACGACCGGCTCTTCTCTCTCTCCCTCTCTTCATTAAGATTTCACTCAGATTGAAGGTCAGCGCACAGATCAACAGTAATACGGGCTCACACTATGAGGCCGGGCTGGACCATCAAAACTTTCACTCTGTTTCCGCAACAGACAAGCCTCGCTGTGGGAAATTTGTTTCATCTTGGAGCATCACAGTGGACAACTAATGACCTTCCAATTGGCAGCTGACTGCTCTGCCTCCTGCGCTGCAGACACCCTCACTGCTCATCCCTTTCAATAGGTGTGCCACGGCTTCACAAAACGTTGACACAAATTTCTGATCCGGGCTGAAATTTGTTGTGCAAGAAAACAGGCCAAACAGATTTCAAGGTGAGTCCATTGATCAAGGAGAGCGGTGGCCTCACATGGCAGACCTGACTGCAGCAGATCTGAAGCAGAGCCAGACTCGCAGTCAGGGAATGATTGACGTTCCTTCATCAGGCTGCATTTATTCTGCTATGACTCGCCTCGGGCAGATTGATGGCTCTGTCCCTTTGTGGTTTAGTTGGATGTGGCTTTGTGAGGAATATTTAATTTAGAGGTCCTTCAGTGGTCCTGCACTACCGAGTTCTGGGAGCAGGCAAAGAGTTTATCTCAACTTTGAACAAAAAGTATTATTGTTTTCTCATTTCCGGGAAGTGGAATTGGAAAAATTACCATTCCAACTGTCAGGCTTTTCTCTCGGTGAATAAATCATTGATATCAAAATGTGTAATCCATCCATTTTCTATACCTGCTTCATTCTGATTAGGGTTGTGGGTGTGTCTGGAGACTTCCCCTGCTGCCATAGGGCGAGAGGTGGAGCACACACACATGCACACACATGCGCACAGAAACACACACAATCCACCAGGCGGCAACAGCGGTCGAGATTTCTTTAAGTTTCAGAAACTGGAGTTGTGTCCTTTAAATTCCTTGAGGATGTTTTGCTTACTGTTCTTAAA
>JAOWBL010000018.1:1921190-1936157 GCA_028564865.1 Zenarchopterus dispar
TCTTATCTTATCTTATAATCAAGTCTGTATGTTAATTTATTTCATTATTGATTTGCAGCATTTTGTTTCCTAAATTGCACTTTTGTAACTTCACAACTTTGCTACAGTTATTTCTGTCTCTTATAAAAGTTGTGAAGTGGTTTTAATTTCTCTGATGCAGGAACACTAACAAAAATCCACACCTAAATTGTTCACTGCAGCAGTAAAAGTCGAAGGCCAAACAGACTTTAGATTACATGGCTGCTGTTTACCGTGGGTAGCAGGGATTTACGAAGGTTTTCATGTCAGAAACATTTCAAGAAGCCTGCCGCATTTCATTATTTAAATTTTGATATGAAACAGATCTCCGGTGGTGAAAAAGAGGAGCAAAGGAGGGTGTGAAGGACATGGTTAAGTTCGAACATCAAAGTCAGATAGAAATGGGGTTCTGTTCAAGAAAACTTGAGCAATTCATTTCATTTGCTTTCAACCAATAATCAATTTTTAACAACAGTGTGATTTTAATTAAATTCAACCATACTGTTTTATTTCAGAAGTGCTGTTTTCATACGTGACACTTGCAAGTGTTCTACTGATCTTTCCAGCGTTGATATCTAACCTTATCCATCACGGTGAAGATAAAATGGTGTGAAATAACACAAAGCATTAAAAATGCATCATATCACATTTTATTCTGTTTTGTGCCAACTCCACATCTGTCTGCTTCTTTCTCAATCTCTGTTATCACATATACTGAATTCCTGCGGAACCAAATTCCCAATATGTTACTTTTATTTACATTTTTTCCCTTGTAAGATGATAAAGTGAGTAAATCAAAAACAGCCAATTAAGACAACATATCAAAGAGTGTTGCTCAGTCTGATGGCATTCTAATTTTATAATTACAGACGAATCTGACAAAAACATTATTCCAAATAAATTAGACATGCCTTCATAGTTTTTCTTAGCTATATTAACATAATCAATGACCTCCCAAGTGGCATGTCTTGAACATTTGCTCATACAATCCACATCTTTCTAATGCACTGCAAGGACAAGGTTTCCATGCAACCATCTCACAGTCACCAATGTCTCTGGTAGAAAAGATGAGAGAGCAGAAACTGGTGTTCCTGCAGCTGAGAAGTCCAAGGAAAGCAAATTCAGAAGTTTCCATTGAATATGTATTAGATATATTCATCTATTTAATAATAGCAATCTCTTTCAGCGCTTTCACTTTTGCACAGGTGGTCACAGTGTTCTGCATGTTGATTTGGTACAGGTTTTACATCCGTTTGTTCTTCCTGACACATCCCTCCACTTTTATCCAGTCTGGGAACCGCTCCTGAGTGTCTGGGGAAGTGGGAATAACGTGAACTTTCGTGTCGTTCTCCCACTGTGTATCCGACAATTAAAGCCTCAGTCACAATGACCCGTACCAACGGCTGCAAACACTACAAATGATTTTTGGACCATTTCCTACAACCTCCTTAAGGCAGCCTTATAAGAATCCAGTGTTTGTAGCCTGTTTGTAAGTTTGTGGCCATGCTGATGGTCATGACCAAGATTTTCTACAAACGCTCCATGTAAACAAGGCTGACGGATGAATACCGTAGGCAGAACCTAAGAGAACAACACGCCAGGTTTGTGAAAGTATGACACAAGAACACATTAAGTTCTTCCAGTGGCACCCTTACAGCGTTCCCATGAACGCTTCCAAACTGAGTTGCATAAGGCGGATGTATGCATCTCCGTGTGTACTTCCGGAAGTATGTCAAATGTCATACGTGCGCTGCTCGGCCGCAGCTGAATGAAAGCAGCAACCACTATCTTCATCTTTCTGCAGCTGCAGATGTAGAAGATGCAGCTGTGGTCTTCTCACTATGATTTCCATCTAAAAAAAATTCCAAAGGCTTCCACGAATATTCCAGCATATAAAATGATCAAGACACAGATGTTTGGAGATATTGGACAGCTGCCACTTATACACCCCCAACAAAACGTACTGAAAGTCGTAGGATCTTCTGACCAACAAGTTGAGACTTCCGGTGTGACCACCTTTCAACAAAAATTTCCATGAGATGGTCATAAGTGCACCTTCAGCAGGCTCTGAGATGCCCTTATGGTGAACATATAAACTCTACGGCATCATCTTATTTTTTCAAGAATGCGTCAGGTTGCTCTTGTGCATTGAATGGCAGTTTTAATGACTTCGACATCTTCAACACCAACTACGGCCCCCCCACCCATCAAATCTCTACAAACTCCATCCTCATATGTACCCATCACTTGTAAAACCTTTGTGACCATGGCTTAAGTAGGTAACTATTTTGCCTTAAGTGCAGAGGAATAATTATAAGAGGATATGAATTTATTTTGTGAAGAGAAAAGTGGAAACAGAGCATTGCCGATGTTGTAAGACTGTTCATGAGTTCAGGGAATGAGATTTAAGCTTGGTAGATTGATGAGTGAAGTGATGTGTACCAGGATTGTTGGGGGACTGTATCTGCAACTATTTTCATCATGTGATGAACACACTGAACAAATTTAGTGAAGATCCAGCAACACGCCATGGACGTTAAGTACTAAGAGATACAGGAATAGTAATCCTTAGTGGATTAATATACACTGATCAAAATTGATAGAGAACTGTAGCTTGGCATCAACATCTGCCTCATTTTTTACATCGTATTTTTTACCAACTTCACTAGAGACAGCGAAGAGAAATTGATATTATGAAAAAAGTAAAAATGAAAAAATGAGAATGCATATTTTTAAATATATTACTTCTTTACTCAGACCTCAGACTGAGTAGCACTTTCTTTCTTTATGTAAATCTCACAGCAAAACTTCGAGTTGTCGACAGGTGGTATCCTCTTTTGATACAGCAACAATATTGTCAGTTTTACTTTTCAGCGCATGAGAAGACAGAAGCATGACATGAAGGTGCATAAAAAGTTGCAAGTACACGACCCTTATAATAAATTTATAAGATTTGAGAGCTGTTTTTCTTTTTCAAAAAAAAAAAACAACTAGAGAAGATTTCCTCTGTTGTCTAAAAGTTTCTTCGGCTAAGCAGTAAGGTTCTTTAGCAATTGACCTGCTGTCGTTGCACAACGAGATACAACTCTGTTAACATATTAAGATCCTCTGAAGAAGGCTTTTCAATATGAAAATTGTGCTTGTTTTTCATACAATGTGGTCCCCTCATTTGCATTTGAGAAAAGGATTTTAAAAAATGGTATTAATTTACATTTGATTTTAGATTTTTTTTTTTGTTCTTGTTGTTGTGCAAACTACTGCTGTCGTTTAAAATTAAAATGTGTCATTGCTTGTATAGCTTTCTTGTAAATCACCGTGTATGAGTATGTGGACACCCCACGTCATGCACTTGGACTTGCCCCAGGCCGCTGAGCTGCAGCAGAGAGCGTGAGAACCAGTGGTCAAGAGGATCTTCAGAGGATCAACGTTCAACTTGTGCATGCTATCACTGCCAAAGGCAACACACTGCATACAAGCCCAGTTACATTTGTCAAACAGCCACAATTCTCCACTTTTCATAGTGCACAAGGGTACTTGTGTTTGCCCATGAGCCATCTTCATCTTCCCGATATTAGTTTAGCTTAACTCCCACTGTTCCTAAATTTAACCGACTTCATTTCCTAAATTGTGGCAAACTTTAACCTCACAATTTTCACATCATCAACATGCTCGTCACTGATCTCCTACCTCTTGTAAGATGCTGGCAAGCTTGCAAGTGCAAGTCCTTCTTCAATTTATTATGTAAGTCAATTAATGTAGTGAAATAATTGCTTCAATAAAAGAAAAAAGTCCACGCTCTATTATCTGATTACAGGAAGTCATCAGTAAAGCTACATTAGAATATAATACCTTCGCTGGACCAATATTTCATGCCTCGTGTAGAAGTCTCAAGTCTTTGGCTGGCTGGTTAAATAAAAATATACATAAGTCTTGTTCATAAAATCATAATAAAACCTGGTTGTCTCACTCTGTTGAACTGCTATAGCTCTGTTCACACATAAAACTATCAAATACATTTATATTCGCTTCACTGAATTGTTATAACACCTTTGACGTCTCGGTCTGATCAAGGTAGTGTTGTTTTTTTAATAAATTTCCCTTAGAAAGCATGTGACAGTTTATTAACAGCTGTAAAAGGAGGTGCAGAAATGTCTGTAATACAAATAATCTACAGTTTATCAAAGTTGATAAGAAGAACACAATTTCTCACAGGATGCAATTTGTGTGCGCTGAAAGAAAATAAAGGTGAGATTGAACATATTTTCACACAGTTTGTGTTATACCACATACTTTGACTGTTAGACTCCAGTGGCGCTCTTGTGTCCACATTGATTTATTAAGAATACCAAGGTTACCTCCAAACTCATTAAAATCAGACCTTTTCAAATCTTGGTTTGGAGAGCCATTTAACATTAGGCTGTGACCACTTTGGCTCAGATTTATTACTTTAAAAAAAAAAAACCTCTCGTCTTTTTACCTGGTGGATCATAACATAGCAGATTTTTCAAGATGGGAAGGACTGCAGCTCTTTGGGCTCGTTATTTATCCTCATTGACAACTGACACACACACACACGGAGTAACCTAATAGCGAACAGGCCGTCCTACGTCGACACATGATATGCTGAAGAGGTCACTCATTCCTCGAGGGAGCTTGCATTTTGGCAGCTAGATTGCATTTCAGCATTCAAGCCTTCATTTCATTCTGCTAGTGATAAGATCAGACATTTGACAAATAAACTAATCCATAGAGATTATAACTCTTGGACAAGCTGCCATGGATTACACACAGTAGGAGTCTATGTTGTAAAAAAAAAAATGCATACACAGCCACACAAAGATCTTTAGCTTTGATGCACAGCAGGGGACCACATCAGGCGTCAGGGTGCAAATAAGGCTTATCAGTTCTGGAGGTATCGGACTAACAGAGGCAGACACAGTGAGGGTCAAAAATCCTCACAGCAAACAGCTATGATCAGCCAGATAGAGCAAACTCACAGCAGGGTCTTTGATAGACGGAGGAATGCCGTTGGGTTGGGCGAAGGTTGTAGTAGAAGAGGGGAAGGATGACAGCACAGTGGCAACACTGTGATTAAAGTCGGCACACAATTCAAGTTCCCAATTTGCCATAGCTTAACAGTGAAAACAAAAGAGGAGCACACCCACGCTGAAACTACGGTAATGGGAACAGAAAAACAGGCTTCACTCACCCACACAGAGGGTTTTGTACACAGTCTAAATTCATGATCTGCCTCTTTCTCACATTTCCCCGTCCTCACTCATCTACCATCACTTTGATTGCACAAAAAAAAAACAGGGCAGCAGTGAAAGAAAGATGTTGGTCAGCAAAGCAAAACATCGCTCTCTGCACAGAAACGCCTCCCGAGACTCACTTACAATCAAAAGAGTGATGGTGAAGTACTCACCCAGAAAAGGAGGTTGAAGAAGACCATTCCATAACGCAGGGCCATCATGCAACCCTCGGCCATCCTGCAGCGCCGCAGCTCTAGAAGGAAGATGAAGGAGAGGTCCAGGTAAAACACCACATACTTCTTCCCCTGGGCGTAGCGCCCCTTGGAGTTCTGCGGCCCCTTTGTCGTGTGGAAGCCGAATGCGAAAGGGGGCCGCTTATACTCGAACTCTCCACTGAAGCGGTGAAAGCCAGAGGTGAAGGGTGGTGTGTCGGGTTTGCTGTCCAGAGATGGACTGCGCCGATACGGAGTCTCGTCTGTGCTTGAGCGTCTCATTATGGAAGTTCAATCGGCCGTCAGAAGTCTTTAATAGTCACTGTGTCTTTCACGTCTGAGTAAAGTAGAGTGGGGGACCAGGAGGTAATCCACTTAGGGCTGAGGGGTGAATTTCTCAATCTCCAAATGATTTTGACCCTAATAAACCTTGGAACTGTTGATTTGATTGTAAGTGCGGTCACATTTGATCTAAGTTCATCTACTGGTGATATCGTGCTAATTAATTATCAAAAGTCAATTTTTGCCTTCTATCTTGTAGCGTTACTATATTCAGCAAGAGACTTTGCATAATCCTGCCACAGCACCTGTATAATTCTGTGTATTTAGGACATAGTCCCACCAAACACATATACATCTGCACTTTCCTGATTCCCTCTGTATAATCCCTCACACACACGTGTCATGCTCTGTGAGATAAGCTGGTTTGCAGTTTCATCTCATAACAATTCAATCAGACAAACGACTGATGGGCTCAGCTGCTCCAGCTGCTTGGAGTTGGGGAAATGATCCAGAAGCGTCCTACCTGGTCTCACGAGGAGTTCCTGAGCAGGTGCTCCTGGCCAGCAAGTAACAGCAGCCCTGCTTGGGCTAAAAGCAACTTCTTTTACTCAACAACAGATGATACGTCCGCTGGAAATGCAACGCTGCGCTGTGGTTTCAGTTGCGCGTGAGTGTTCAGCATGTGGTCGTGGCTGCTGATGTGCTTTTGCTGACATGCAAAAGGAGAGAACAAAAACTGACAACGGGATGAGAGATGAGTATGGTGTCATGGATGAGAGGGGTGGAAAGAAAAATGAAAAAAAAATGAATGAAACTTGTGGTCTATTCTTTGACTTCCTGAATCAGCATCCCTCTGGAGATATGGCCGTGCCTAATTTCTTCCTTGCTTCATGCATCCTCTCTAACTTGTCCCTTTTGCCTCTGAAAAGTGTCTAGGGGTTACTCTGCGTGTCTTCACAGCCTATTCTTCACACATCTAGCAAGTCGCCCTTTGCAACTCTCTCTCATTCTGTTACTCTCTCGGCTCTGCCCCCTTCTGTGCTGACGGTAATTAATTTCCAGACTCTCATCAGTGAGGCAAAGTGTACGGTGAGGTGTCGCCTCCTCTCGTCTCTCCCTCCTCCGCTACAGCGATACTCCCCTCTTCTCTAGGTGGGAAAGGAGATCAAGGTATCCATTGGGGTCATGGCAATTCAGCGAGAGAAGGAGAGACAGGCAGGGAGAAGGGAAAGAGAGTTCCCTCAGAGAAGCAAAAGAAAGACTGCAGTGTTTGAGCAGGAGTCCAGCCTTGCTGCTTAAAGCTCCCTCCCTCTTTCTCTCCACAAGCTTTCTCTCTCTCTCTCTCTCTCTCTCTCTCTCTCTCTCTCTCTCTCTCCCCCCTCTTTTCTTTCCTTCTCTCTCTCACAAGCTCGGATGCTCTCACCACCACACACACTCTCTAAAGCATCCCATCCCTCCCTGGTCTCTGTCCCCAAAACCTGGTAGCGCAAAAGGCAGGCAGGAAGGGAGGGAGGGAGGCATTCATATTCAAGCCACACCCCACAAAGGCACATAACCAATCAGTGTTTCTCAATGCCATTCTCCTCTCTCTCTCACATACACACACACACACACACACACACACACACACCACCATCTACCGGATAACACTTACATGCAGACACACACACAAACGTGCATGCACAAACAAGCACACACATAAAATCTGGTGTGTTTAACATACCAGCAAAAAAAAAAAAAACCTGCTGCACTTCCACTCATGCTCCCTCCTCCTCCTCTCCCCTCTGAATCCTGCCTGGAATACCACATGCAGAGGTGGTTCCTGTGCACAACCCGGGCTGCTCTCTGCACGCTCAGCTACAGCCATGTTACCCTCCTCTTCTGTCCCTCTGGACCCGAACCTGGGTCACACAATATCTGTGTAACTGCACACACAGATTTTCAAATACATGCAGTTCACCTGAAGCCTTGTCTTAGTGTGGACAAACGAAGGAAACGTGCACTGCTGCAGACATTCACACAAAATCGCCGCATGCTGTCCTGCAACTCTGTCTTCATCTGGGTCACTAGGTTTATGAGTCCACAGGTACATATGAAAGCTGCAGAGGCTTCAGATCATATTAATGGCTACATCAAGTATGTAATGGATCTTTCTTATGTCTCCAGCGTGTAATTTTATTCGACTATAAAGAGAGAGTGACTTAGTAACTGAGGACTAAAAAGACTAGGCATGGCTGTTGGATAACTAGTGTTTTCTCCCAGACAATCACTGGTCCTGAGGAAAAATGTAAAATGAAAATGTATCAATGACAAGTGTTTTAGAACCTTAAAAACATGGTTGAATCCTTATTTTTGACATAAAACATGCAACTAATTTGGTTAAAAGGTTTACAAAATGCTCCTCTATTCTTTACTCTTGTACTATTACAACATATATATTTTTTAATTTTGTTGCCAAAAACAGGAAAGCATGGTTGCATTTTAAAATATTTAAAATGTTAAGCTTTTGTTAAGTTATTAGGTTAGGGTTAGGTTTTGCTTTTCTTTTCTTGTGTTTGCTTGGTTCTTGTTTGCTTATGTCCTTTTGTCAGTTACTTCCTGTTTTATTTTGAAATTCCTCATTGGTTTGTTTAATTCTGTTTAACGTTCTTTGGCCTGATTTCTCCTGATCGTTTGCACTCGTGTCTCATCAGCTCTTGTGGGAATACAGTATATAATATCTTTTTGCTCTTCCCCGCAAGTCGTTTTGGTTCTGACCTCTATTTGTGTTGCCAGATATCTTCTGCGGCTTCTTTCTGTTTGCCATCCGTCTTTTTGCTTCTTGTTTGGTTTAGTCATCATTTTTGTGTGTGTGTAACTTCTGTTTTCCTGCCTTTTACAACAGTTTCCAGGATGTACTCTGGTTATGTCTCTTGCTTCATCTCCGTCTTGTTATTTCTTCTGTCACTATTTGGAGTCTCTTAGTTGCTTTGGTAAGCCACTATGCCTCCCTGAAACTGATATTTTTACATGGAAAAACTACTTTGTGGTGCTTTAATAATACTGCAGCTGCCAAGATATGAGAGGACTGCCATTATAAGAGCGATGGTCATTGAATGGCATTTTAAAGAAAAGCACTAGTTTTGGGACACGGCCTCAGTCAAACTGATGCAATCCTAATATCAGGTAAACATCTGTGAAGTTCTCTCACCGTATTTTGCAGAGTTGCAGTGACTCCATGTGAGGCGTAGCACTGAGAAACTCAACCCGTCCATTACTGGTTTGGCTTTCATAACAAGCATAACAGCAGCTCCCAACCAGGGAAGCTGACCAACCAGACCACTTAAATCATTGTGTCACCCATGATTAAAAAATAAATAAAAAAGATACAAGGCTAAGATAGCATAGTATAATATAGTGTAATGTACCTACTCCAATAGAGATGACAATTTAAAACACTGCTTCAGTGTTCATGATGTAATGATATGAGCCCACCGCATCAATATTCTTCTCTTTTTCACTGCCATTTAATGTTTTAATATCAACAGCCATCAACTGGGAATGCTGCTGCAATAACTGATATTCATAACTGCTGTTTTCAGCTCAGTCTACAAACAGAGCTTGCATTTACATCTCTTAACATTATTCGATTATTTTTTATTTTTTTAATCAACCACCCCTGTTTACATAGCCAACGCAAAAGAGCATTTATAAATCCTATTTGCACTGGCATTTAAAAAAAATGAAAATAAAAAAAGGCCTGCATATTGGCATTTAGAAAAGCCAATATGCATTTTAAAAAGGATTTTCACAAGCACTAAATGTTGCTTCAAAGGCTTTTTTAAACAAAGATCGACGAGACACTGGTTTGCATTAAAAATGAAAAATTGCAAGACACAGAGCAAACAAACTGTCCCCTCAACCCAATCTTATTACAAAACATGCAACTGTAATGAAAACCTAATATTTGATTTGTATATGGACACAATCTGTTTTAATACAGATTATGTAAGCAAGTACGTAGAGGCATACAGTCAAGGTATTTGATAAAACTGCCACAGAGGAAATGTTTCACATTTAACAGGTGAAAGATCTTTATTTGGACGTTAGTAGAATTTAGTGCTTAGCAGAAACATACGCACAATTATCAAACTGTATTGTGCAGGCTTGAATCCTTTCCAAGTCACCAATGTTTTTTAATAATTTGATTCTGAAATGTATTTTTCTGTTTTTGTCACCCTTCGGTTGGCTCTATGCATAAAAATTATGTGGTTAAGTTTGGAAAACATAGATTGCATTAAAAAGACACTGTAATAACATATTACTTCAAAACATTCCTTCTCTGTATTCCTGGTTGACATCTGCCGCCCCCTCAGTTCAACACAAAACGTGTTTGGAGACACAAACCAAACCTCCCACAGACATGCTTTACTACAAATCTCATCCTGGGTGAAAATACAGACTTGATGTCCATCTGCACAAAAACATCTTTCACATGTTGCCTTGAGAACCGGTCTCCTCTTCCTCCACGACTGTCTCTAAGGAAACTGAGCGTATCCTGGAGGGAAGTCCAAGCGATATTAAACTCGTGTTGGAGCAGAGGTTACTCAGTGGAGACTCGGTGTGGCGTCAATGCAAACAGGTTCTTACTGGTCTACAGTCAAACCAGCACTGAACCAGACCTAGTACCTGCCTGGTCCCAGCAACCTGCTTCAAGTAGCTCCTGATATAATATTTCTCAGCAGGACCAGTAATTTTCTATCACAGCTCTTAAAGTCTACCAACCCACTGACAGCAAAAGGTGAAAAGCTGTGAAGGAAGGTTCCTGGAACTGTACTTCAGTCTTTCCCTAGTTTCACTCTGTTTTCACAAATTCAGTAAAACAATTGAACCCTCCTGTTATGTTCTGGGTCAAATTGACCCATTTCATTAAAACTTATTTTTTCAATATGAAACTTCTTCTGCTAGTGTAATCAACATATTATTTCAGACATCTTTTGGATAATTAAACATGCACCGGGACAAAACGAACACCACTGCTGTCCCTGAAAAATGAACATAACAGGAGGGTTGAGACACATATCCAGCCCAGACTTTCATGGATGTTTCCTGTTTACACTTACAGTAGGCAGCAGATGCAGTGTGAGACGAGGTGCCACAACAGGAGTTCTCAACATGGTGAGGATGACGAGAGAAAAAAAAAGGATCATGTTATGAAAGCATGCATTATGGTAAAAATCTGTTTTTTGCTTGTTTGTTTTGTTTTTGTTTTTGTTTTTTTGTTTGTTTGTTTTTTTTTGAGGATTGGAAATTTCATCTCTGCCAACTATCGATCATGAACTATGTTTTTTTTGTCAGTAAAAGAGAAGATAAAGCAGAAGCTGTTACGAGCGCACACACTCGCTCCAGCAGGATTTCTGTCTCTGTTCTCACCTTGACTTATCCTGAGACTTTCTATTCTCAGTATTGAGGGGGCAGGCTGGGTAAATTGAAATAAAGTCATTTGTGTTTTCATACACAGCCCCTCGGCAAAAAAATGCTTAGGTGTGCGAAAATGACTTGTCACTTCGAGTTTCCCATCATTTATCAAACAGCTGAGTTTAAAACCACTCCTGCATGAGGTACGAGCTAGCTACCAGTATCAGGGCATATTGTGCTTTGAAAAAGTTTCAGTTTCAAAACTACCAAAACAAATTGTCATTCTGTTTCCGTAGCATCTGTTATTTATGCGTCAAAGTCAGGAGTGTGCAGGGGTCACTTTAAGTTGTGCACAGCGAAGAGGAAAACAACCCCTCCTCACCTGGTGGCGTGAACGGAGAGCATTAGTTGGCTTTCGTGGCGGCCGAGGAAGAGAAACCAGCAGCAAAGTCACAAAGTTATAGTTTTTGACTAATAGTAACACTATTAGTCAAATTTAAAGTAAAGCCATCTTAAAATGCATGTATGTATGAACTGGTAAAATAAATACAGTAATCATGTCATCAGAGCAGATCAGAAGGCTAATTTATGAACAAACATCCTCCAGCTTCCCCCTAATTACCCAATAGCGATGAACAGAGAAGTCCTAACTCTCTATGAATGAATTATTAATTTGATCCACCATCGATACTTGTTTCCACCAAACTGCACATGTGTTCAAAATCATTACAGCTTTATGATTGGCCTGCTGATGATGTTGTGTTTTGCGACTGTTGTGTGTTGGAGAGCATAAGTTACAAGTGAGTGTTTTTGTAAATGAATACTAAAGTTGAGCACTCGCAGTGTATTTCCCAACACTGAAATCACATTTCTGTTCGGTGCTATTTTTTTTTTTTTTGCTTTACAAAATATTTGACTGGGTCAAGTTTCTACATAATTTATCAATTCTGTGGAGTTTGCTCGTAAATACCATCAAGAAAACTGACCAACCACCACTCTTCAGTCAGTAATATATCTGTCTTGAAAGAGATAAAAAACACAAGAAACACAAACCACATGCTCTTAATCTTGACTTTGACATATGTTATAAAGCTGAAAATAAGTTTTCTTCAGCCAATGGCCCTTTATGCAACATCTGAATAAACACATAAACATTGGCCAAGTTAACAAGAGTTCTTCATTTTGGCTGGAAAGGAAAAACAAACATTAACGACATAAAGACAGGAAATTGAATTTAGACTCTGTTGAGCTCGACTGAGCTTATATGCAAAGGGTGAAATGTAATGTGACTTTGATTCACTACACAACTTCTTTTTCCTTCCAGCTGCTTCCTTCAGGGGTCGCCACAGCAAGTCATTCACCTCCATCCAACCCTGTCCTCTCCATCCTCTTCTCTCACACCAACCACCCTCATGTCCTCCTTCTCTACATCCATATATCAGCTCTTTGGTCTTCCTCCAGGCCTCCTGCGCAGTTCCCACCTTAACATCTTTTTCCCCATAAATTCACTATCCCTCCTCTGCACATGTCCAAACCATATCAGTCTGGCCTCTCTGACTTTATCTCCAAAACATCTAACATGTGCCCTCCCTCTGATGTACTCGTTCCTGATCCTATCCATCCTTGTTACTCCCAAAGACAAGCTCAGTATTTTCATTTCTGCTACCTCTGGCTCAGCCTCCTGTCTCTTCCTCAGGTCCACTGTCTCCAAACCAGACAACTTCACTGGTCTCACTACTGTCTTTACACCTTTCTTTTCATTCTTGCTGACACCTTTTCATCACACATCACTCCTGACACTTTCCTCCACCTGTTCCACCCTGATTGCACACGTTTCTTCACCTCTTTTCCACACTCTCCGTTGCTCTGGACTGTTGACCCTGAGTACTTAAACTCCTCCACTTTCTTTAGCTCCTCTCCCTCTAACCTCCCTGTAACCATTTTCATCCCTCTTATTCACACACAAGTACTCTGTCTTGCTGCGGTTAACCTTCATCCCTCTTCTTCCCAGAGCATACCTCCACCTCTCTGAATTTCCCCTCCACCTGCTTCCTGCTCTCACTACAAATCACAGTGTCATCTGCAAACATCATGCTCCATGGAGATTCCTGTCTAACCTCATCTGTAAGCCTGTCCATCACCATACCAAACAAGAAGGGGTTCATGGCTGATCCTTGGTGCAGTCCCACCTCCACCTTGAACTCCTCTGTCACACCTATGGCACACCTCACCACTGTCTTACAGCTCTCATACATGTCTAGCACCACTCCAACATACTTTTCTACCACTCCAGACTTCCTCATACAGTACCACAGTTCCACTTTTCACATTTGTTGAAATTGCCACTATTTTTCGGATAATTTTATGTAAACTAGGTAATCTGAGAAGGAAATCTGCTCCTTTGGCACCACCTGTATTTTGCGATGCAGTTTACAATTTTCAACCACACAATTGTCCAGCACTCCATTTTCCTCCAACCAGAGCCAGGCAGGGGGTAGGGGATGGGAGCTAGTTTACAGAATATCAATCACAGTTCTGCACATGACCCAGACTGGAGCGTATATGAAACTTTGTATAACATAACGTTATATGACAGAACATTATATGGGTTCAAATTGTCCAGCCACTGGATTTTTTTACAAGTTCCCAAGTGCAGCTTTAATTTCTGATACAACTGTGTTTGTATCTGACATTTCCACTATAATACTTTTAAAAAAAACTGCTTTGTCTCTGTTTTTGTAAACAAAGACATCTGCCTCAGCCCAATCCATAAGTGTGCTCATTTTCTTACATGCAGTGCATGAACCATCTATATTAATCACAATATGCAGGAGGAGAAAATGTCATATTTGTATGTATGTGTCTGTTTGACCCAATCTGGTCTTGCTGTTATGAAATACATAGACTGAGATGAATTATTCAGCGGAAACTCAACAAAAGTAATTTATGTTCTCATATGCATTCACAAAGTTCGGGTAAATGGATAGTAATTAATATACGGCGACACCACAAAGCGAAATATCTTCTCATTTTTCGTGAACTAACATTACCACAGGCCTCACCACAGATACAAGCTTTTTTAAATGCGCACATCGACACACAATCAAAGTAAATGTGCAGCAGCACCCTGGGGGTGGTGGCAGCTTTGAAGTCTGCAGCATGTTCAAATACACAGATGGGAGGCAAAAAAAGAAAAACAGCTTCAGCTGCCACAGCAAAGAAACATGATGCACAACACAATGAAATTATTCTCTATTAAGACTGAAAGTTTAAATTATTGTGTGAATTGTTTGTAATCGCCACAGTCATAAAAGGGAAGATCACTCCCCGATCAAAGTATGTGTTGCTTATGAAAATCCTCACTAAATGGCATAAAAGGCTGAAAGGATAACTGCAGCGGACAGAGAACACCAATGTGACCATATGCAATGAGAGTAGCTTTTTTTAAAACAGTAAATTTATTTAGAAATGTTTGTTTGCCTGGTGCAAGTGTGACTTATGCAACCAGAGGAGGGGGGAAAAAAAACCTTTTTTGTGCTTTTGCCATCCCACTTCTCTGGGTAAGTAACATTTTTAGACTTTATCTGCATCTTTACTCCACACACATTAGAAGGAGCTTTTTCCGTTTTTGGCGTGGCTCTGGCTCTGGAGATAGAGCTGCCGTCTGCCATATGAAAGGTCAGTGGTTCAACGCTGGCTTCTCCATACCCCACATTTACCCCAGAGTGTTCAGCTGTGTGTGTGTGTGTGTGTGTGTGTGTGTGTGTGTGTGTGTGTGTGTGTGTGTGTGTGTGTGTGTGTGTGTG
>JAOWBL010000018.1:1936257-1954599 GCA_028564865.1 Zenarchopterus dispar
ATATATATATATATATATATATATATATATATATATATATATATATATATATATATATATATATCACACACACACACGCTCACTCACACACCATTTTCTGTTTGTCTCTTTTCTTTTATGTCTATTTGTCTTTTATTAGCACGTCTGTCTTCTACTGTCATTCATCTTATCACAAAGACACATCACACAAACACCACAGTGATCACTGTCTTTGTCTTTTTGTCAGTCTTGTACTTATGTGTTTCATATTAGTGGTTTAGTCCTCCTAGGCAGAATTAGGAATTCAAATGTTAATAAAATACGTGAGATTAGACTGTAAAGGAGGACCGGTGAAGGACACACCTCACATTAATGCATCATATGAAAATATCTGCTACAAGATTAAAATGCATATATGTATCCCATGGATAAAGGTTTTACCAAAACATGGTCCTAACCATTAAAACATATGCAGACAAAGAAAAAAAAGAGAAATGCAACAAAAAAAAACCACAATTGCCTCATTTTAAATTATCTTACTATTTAAATGTTATAGATAGAAATGTCTATACCATTAATAAAAGTTGTGAGAAGAAATGTCTTTGCTGTTGTTTCAGTGGAAGAGTCCGTGTCCAGATGCAGCGAGGAACCAGTGGAAACAGAACAAACCCCTAAAGAGAACTCTGTACTGTTTGTTCTGCCATTCGAGGAGGTGAAATTCAGCATCGGCTACAACTCAGCGCCAGAGAGGTAAATCATGAAGAGCCTTTTAAGCTCATGCTTCCTACTGCAGAGGCTTGTGAGGATGCCACGTTGCACAAGTCTGTGTTTACCTGAGACATCAAATGCACAGCAACAACAGACGTTCTCCTTTTTCCTTATTTGTTTTTAACCACTGAGACATCATGAACTTAAATTAATGTTAAAGTGAAAAGCATCCTTGTGATTTATAATTTAACATAAATTATGAGATGTCTTCATTTGAACTTTCTCACACTCATGGTTGTTGGGATTTTATTGAGACTGACCCACTATGTTTTTTAACAAAACAAATTGCACCATCAAGTTTTACATTTCAAACAATTTAAACCCTTTTATGAAAAAGAAGGTATATGGTAATGAGAGCATATTTAACAAAAGTGCTATCTAACTCTTTAAACCCCTTTACTGTGAAAGAAAAATTAACAAAGAGCTCGCCATCTTGTTGTATTCAAAAAAAATATTGTTCAGGGCTAAATATTACAAACGGGCTTGGAAATGATTCCTTTCTACACGCTTGTGAAAATTTAACCTTCCTTCATCTTGGAAGTGCTCACATTAGCCCGCTGAGAGGTGTGGTT
The DNA here is from genome assembly GCA_028564865.1 of Zenarchopterus dispar. NCBI lineage: Eukaryota > Metazoa > Chordata > Actinopteri > Beloniformes > Zenarchopteridae > Zenarchopterus > Zenarchopterus dispar. Next base: position 1,937,577 of record JAOWBL010000018.1, read on the forward strand.
GTAATCATGTGACAAGCTGAAAATTGCATGTTTGCTAAGCTGCATATTTTTGTATGATGTTTCTACTTCATTTCCTTTCAGCACAAACAAAGGCTGATCCAGCCAACATGACAAGTGTTGGTTCCTTTTTAGTTGATAATGCATTTAATGGCACGTATGCCATTATGCTTCAGGCTCTGCAGACAATAGAAAAGTAGTTCAAAAGCAATTTGTGACCCCACGTAAGGAAAGATTTATGGGCTGGGTTGGTCTCCAGCTGAGCTTTAGAGGAAGAATCTAAACTCTGTTTTGACAGTTTTCTTTACTGCTCGAAACAAAACATTACTCTGTACAAGTCTCTGGCACCTTCTTCTATCCATCCATCCATTTTCTATACCAGCTGAATCCATCTAGAGGGTCACAGAGTCTGCTGGAGCCAGTCCCAGCTCATTACAGGTGATAGGCAGGGGTACACCTGGATACCAGTCTATTACAGGGGTACATATATAGACAAACAACCATGCACACTCACAGGCAATTTAGAGTTCTCAGTCAACCTAATATGCTTGTTTTTGGACTGTGGGAAGAAGCTGGAGAAAATCCATACAAACATGTGGAGAACATGTAAACTCCACACAGAAATACTCCTGGTGGGCCAGGAGTATTTCTGGTTCAAGAAGGTTGAACCAGGAACCTTCTTGCTGTGAGGTAACAGTGTTAACCACTAAGCCACCATGCTGCTGCACCTCCTTCTAACTGGTACATAATTAGCACTGTGGCTCTAAATAACCACATGTGACAATGGCACATTTAGGTCACTGCCCTCTATTGTGGTTTCTTTCCATCAGTTGTGTGCAATTAAGTTACTATAGCAACCATGTGGTGTCGAGAAAGTCAGTAAAGACATGCAGATTAGATGCACCAGAAATCAGATTTGCACTGGCAGTGTGAACATAGCTATCACTAATAACTCATTTGGATTAGATGGATGGACTAAATGTTTTTTACTGGATATTAGTTAGATGCTATCAATTATACAAAGTCAAAGTATTTCTTTGCTAAGAGAAACATGCAGCATCACCAGTCAGATAGCTGTTAACCTGGGTCTTTCCTCACATCAGACTGTCATGGGTCTTCCAGAATAATAAAATTTATCCAGTGTGTATCGACAAGGTCATTTTCTTAATCAGCTTCCAAGCATGCACATACATATTTATGTATACAACCCAGATTTGGGTTATACGTGCGCTAATTCATTGCACATTCAAATGTTGATTCATGTCATGACAAACTGGACCCTGGACTTATGTTCCCACAGAGAGCTGCGGTTGTCTCCCTCAGTACCTCAAACACTTCAAAAAAGAAAAAATTGGTAAATTGGCAAATTGGTTTTTGACTTACTAACTTGGGATAATGTCTGAACACTTCCCGAGAAGCAGAGGGAGTTCTTGGATGTTCTTCCAACCCTGCTAGCAGAGGGTGAGGCACACAATCCGGAGCCGAAGTCATCTAGGACGGATCACAAACCCAGCCCTCACAAATACAGTTATCGGATTATAATTGGAAGTTTCTGTTTTCACAGTGTCTCGGAGATAGCAGTAGTCGGCCCCCCTGAGCTTTACAGGACTGACATCACGTCAGTGGGGACCCTGGCAACGCTGACCGTGGCCTGGATCCGTTCTGAAAACAGCCTGACCCGTCTTTTGCCCCTCTGCTTCGTTGGAAATACCGACAGGTTCGTAATAATCTCCCGACAGCCTCTGGTGGTTGCTACTCTAAACTGAATGCATATGTTATATTATTTCTACCTGTGAGATCTCCAGTTCGTTACCAGCCTCTTACTTTTCTTTCATAACTGTATGTGTATCTTTCACCTTTTTGTTCAAAAAAAAATGCATGCGCCACAGAGCATTGTAACTTTTTGAAGCGTATTGTTTGCATGTCCACAAAACTATAACCATAAAATGAAAAGTGCATATTTTAAGCACTTGAAGTAGTCTGATCTGCACTTCTTGTCTTTCCAGTTTGCAGTCAGAGCTGCGATGCATCTGGCTGTATCAAAGTAAGTCCGCCTACTTACAAACGTCATAAGAATGACAGCAATGTGTCATTTTATCTCTCTGTGAACCGTGTCTAGCTTTCAACAGGCCTTATTATGTCCCCATCATTAAGTTAATGATTCTTTATTCTTCCAGGGGAAATGAAGACTCTGCCTGCTGGAACAGGTGAGACAACATACTCCTTTTTTTCTTCTTCTTCTTTTTTTTCATTTTATGTGTGTCAGCTGTGCCCGTGTGAGTGCAAGAATTCACGACTATTGTGTTCCCGCCTGCAGAGCTGAGTTGTGACAAGACACAGATGACCCTGGTGCTTCCGGTGGCCTCTCTCACTGACATCAACCTGGATGAGCTGCAGCTCAACAGCCCCACCTGCCCCGTCACCCACAACAGCACACACTTGACTGCGCTCATCTCCTTGAGTGGCTGCGGCACAAAGACTGTGGTAAAGCTGAACCCATCATGACATGTTCACAGCAGTTTTTCAATAACACAACAGCTGACTGACCTCCAAAGGGTCCTCCTGATACCGACCGAAAAACATGCGGCTATGCTTTATTGGTCCATCCCAGACATCTTCATTAGGGTCATTTTTCCCCCACTCAGATTAATTACAAACAGGAAGCAGAAGTTGGAGTATTAATGACTTTTCCTGAAGTCCTAACTGACATCTGCTAATTTTTAAGCGTTCTCGGAGGTGTTCATATGTTCACGAGTCGTTGTGACGATCTCCATATAAAAAGTCTTATAACATTTATGAATAAAACTGACAAAGATTGTGCTAAATATTTTCTCCACTATGCTTTTTCTTACATCATTTTTATTATAACAGTCTAAAACCTGTAAATGTTAAATTTATTCAGTCATACATGGCAAGGAAAAACATGAAATTCCAAAGCTGATTTCATTTTTATAATTATTGTTTTTAAACCGTTTATGTGGTATTATAATACAACCAAAGTGCATTCTACTCTCCCATGGTTTCTAGTCTATTTAGGGCCAAAATAGTAAGATTAAATGACTAAACCAGTTAAAATGTTTTTAAAGAAAATTATAAATTAATATTTATTGTTCTTTAATTATTGAAGTAGAAACTGCTGCATTTATGACGAAAGAAAAGAACCGCTATGGTTCATTTTTTGACTCACCCAAGGTGAAACTCACAGGAACTTCTATGTGATAGATCTTTTCTCATGTCAATATGCTTTGCAAAGACGAAACAGCGTCAGCCTGACTTCCATCTTCTCTCTCGTCTCCTTCTCCTTTTTCCCAGCACGCTGGTTCAGAATTGGTTTACACCAACACCTTACAAAGCGTGCGTCCTTACACTATGGTCAGCCGCCAGCCCTCCCTCGTCCTCCCTCTAGCCTGCCGGATCCCAAAAGCCGAGGTCAAAGGACCCCAGTACGCTGTTAGCATGCCGTCAGAAGAGGCCACTTTTGGCACGATTAGGGTTTGGATGGAAATTCACCTCCCAGGAGAGGGGCCTTTGGCAAAATTCACAACTGACGCCAAGCTGCGCTCTAATTACCTGGAACCAGGACGGGTACGTCGGGAGGTGCAAGGCTCTTCAAACAATGCCAACGACAACTCTAACAATCAACCTGCAGATCAACAAGTTGGATCCAGGATCAAGCAGCTGGATCTCCATTTGATGTCTAACTGCAGTGTGGATCGAGCTGAGATGGTAGTGAGCAACTGTATCGAATCTGAGACTGAGGACTTTGCAGAGAGTCATTCTATTATGGAAGGCGGGTCAGTAATATTTTCTTCACTAAATTACTTAAACTCATTGGTTACCTTTTCCCTTTAGGGGTCACTTAAGCAGATCATTCATTCCTCTGATTTTAGGGCACATTGTAAAAATTCCAATGGCTCTCTCTTTCTCTTCTAGATGTATGATGTCTAACGACACTTCTGAGGTTGTTACAACAAAAAATAACTCCAAGGTTTACCGTCTTAATGTGGACTCAATGGCTCCCAATGGATTAATGGTACGTAATCACATCAAACAAGGGAAATGTGATGTCTTTTATACATACTATATATACACGCTTTATACAATATGGTGCTCAGGAAATCTCTGGAAGTTATTGTTAAGGTCTAACACTTAGCAACCTCTAGTCTGTTTTTTAAGTTTTAAATTTTTCAAGGCTTTTTAAAAGTTGATTTTAATTCATGTTACAATTTTATGAAATATGTTTTGCAGTTTTTTGTCCTGGCTGTTAAGTGTGGATGTTTATACTTACAGATGTATATCCAGTGCACACTCAAGCTGTGCATTGCTACCATGCCCTCGGACAAGTGCCCTGACCTGTGTACCCAGTCAAGACAGCAAAGGGTTCTGGTCGGCAGTGTGTTTACTAGCACGTACATTCTCCGCTCAGGACCTGTGAGCCTTGTGGTCACCACTCCTGCTCCAAGAGCAACTCCTACTACTGCTACTCCTCCACCAGTTGTACCCATAGCAGCCACTCAGTCTGCCACCACCACCACCTCCTCCTCCTCACATGGTAAGACAATAACTTCTGAACCACATTCCCACTGGTGTAGGATCTGGATCTTTTGAGACTGCCCTAACACGTTTGTGCTACCAACTTCTAAAGTATCAATCAGCATAATGTGAAACTCAGAGGAGATAAAGTACTATTCTACTCACTATCTGTGTCTGTGATGTCACAGAACCCTGAAAATCGAATCACCCACTGAATAACAACTTCATAGTGGGATTGCTGAAAACTAAGGGATAGGGTTGTTTTATGTCTTTTATTTACTCATCACTTAGGACGCTCAGTTGCATTCTCTCAAGTAAAAGCAAAGTTTTTTCATAATATGTTTTCTTTAAGCAGTCAAATTAAATATTAGTGTATATCAGAACTGTGAAGTGCAGTCCAGATGATACAATAATTGCTTTGTGTTGGACCAAAATCCTGAACGCTGGATCACATGTGACCATTGGATATTCCTAACTCAATTCAATTGTTCTTTTTTTTATTTTTTTATTTTGATTATTTAAATATTTCAGTGTATTAACAGTTCTTCTCTTATTGTTCAGCTCCAGAAGTGGCCACCACATCCATGGCAGCAGGAGTGATTCTCGCAACTATCAGCATATTTCTTCAAAACATCCTCCTTTACTGAGCATGCTGCTGGACGACGAAGATCTGTCAGACTATGGAGCGATACATTTTTTATGTTTAAGGCCTTGAACACTAGAGTCCCGCATATGATTAACAGTGAACATTTGAGTTGTTTTGGATGTTATTTAAAATGCACACGTAACATTACTGTCAGAAATAAAAGGATTTTCGTTTCTTAATGTGCTCCTATGAAGCCTGACCGTTAAGACACTGGCCAAGTCTGTCAGTTATGTAGCATGTTATTTTTCTTGCTTTGTACCTCTTAACAGCTTTTTACTGTTTTTAATAAACATATTCAATTCTAATATATCATATAAAGCGATATTAAAAAATATTACACTGCTGTATTTGTTGTCATTGTAGTAGAGAGTCTGGATTTATTACACTTAGCCTGTATGGGAATATACAAGCAGAAGCTTGTCTCTACACCCTCTGCTGGAGAAAAATAATGAAATCTAAATCATCACATCCAGCTTAAATAACTGGTCTTTATATTCTTTGGATATTTACAACTACTGGGCACCCTCCAAAATCTTATTTGCCTTTATTAAATACTGCTGCTCAGGGTTTTAATCAGGATTTACTTATCAGGAACATTGGGGATAAATTCGTTTTTTGTTTTTTGTTTTGTTTTTTATTTACTAAAACATTTACTCAAGCTTTTCCAATTTCCTGAACTAATTTTTTTAATCAAAGAAAACACTTATACAATGAAAACTGGTCATATCTTTAAATATTTAAAATTCATATATACACAATATTTCCATTATACTATACATTGAACAACAACAAAATATTAAGTGCATATGCAAACAGAATTTTATTTTACATTGATGTTTGTTTGGTTTTTTTTTTTACAAAACTGTACTCTGAGGCTGGTGTTGGTTCTTATGATTGCAGTACATTTCTCCCAAGGAATGACATTTATAATCATTTTATTAAAGACCCAAATACATTAAATACATAAACATGACAATAACAGAACAGGAAGCTGAAGAAGAAAAGCTAACTAATTTAGCTCATGATGGAGGATGACGACACTAACAGAAGATATCTCTATATACTATCTACTATTATATTATTAGTAATGAATTCTTCTTTTCCTTTTGGCTGCTCCCTTCAGGGGTCGCCACAGCAAGTCATTCATCTCCATCTAACCCTATCCTCTGCATCCTCCTCTCTCACACCACCCACCCTCATGTCCTCCTTCTCTACATCCATATATCTCCTCTTTGGTCCTCCTCCAGGCCTCCTGCCTGGCAGTTACCACCTTAACATCCTTTTCCCAATAAATTCACTATCCCTCCTCTGCACATGTCCAAACCATCTCAGTCTGGCTTCTCTGACTTTATTTCTAAAACATCTAACATCTGCCGTCCCTCTGATGTACTCGATCCTGATCCTATCCATCCTCGTTACTCCCAAAGAGAACCTCAACATTTTCATTTCTGCTACCTCTAGCTCTGCCTCCCGTGTCTTCCTCAGTGTCACTGTCTTCAAACCAGACAACATCACTGGTCTCACCACTGTCTTGCATATCTTTCTTTTCATTCTTGCTGACACACTTTTATTAACACATCACTCCTGACACTTTTCTCCACTATTTCCAACCTGTATATGTATATTATATTTATTACTATTATTATTACTATCATTATATTACTTATTGCTTTTTGTTATTTCAACTTTTTCCCTTTATAGAGGTCACCAGAGCAGATTGTGTACAACATATTGATTTCTCATAGGTTTTATGTTAGATGACCTTCCTGACGCTTCATCTGGGCTTGAGACCAGCACAGTGGAGGGCGTAATCCCGGCAATGTGGGGCTCAGGATCCTGCCCAGAGACATTGCTGAGGGTCAAACTGGCTACCAGCACTACGCCACAGCCATACCCTTAATACTGGTTATTACTACTATTATTATATTGTATAGTTACTAGATCTTAGAAGATTTTAAGCATGTCTCACAGTATTTCAGTACTTATTTTCAATAAAGAAGTGGAGATGCTATGGTAAGATGTGTGAACATTTTCTTTAACACAAAATAAATTCACATAAAATGGTGCAATAAATTAAAACTTGTGTTTTGGTAATTGGAAACAACTCAGTCAGTAGTTCAGGGCTGCTTAAAATGACACACCTGCATTATGTGTATGTGGTGAGCGAGGTTTGGCATGATCTAAATAAAAGCAGTGTCAGGATAACAACTCTTTGAAACCTATCATGTCTTTTACTCCATATCTATTAAAATCAGTGTATATTGCACAGCCTGCACATCCTGGCATCTGGGAGGGGGTACCAGAGCCTTCAGACCCACTCTACCAGACTTATGAACAGCTTCACCCACCAGACTTTCAGAAAAGTGAACTCTCTCCCGTCCCTGTTACCCCCTCCTCCCTCCTCTACCTGCAGAAAAGCTGAACTCTGAACCCCCCAACCCTGGACATAGTATAAGTAACTCTGATGCTGCTGTTGCTACAGAATCACCTGGTTCTGTTTTTGCACAACATAATCTTTTTCTGGCACTACAACTCCACTTCACACTTTGTACACCTCTTCCTTTTTGTACTTTTTGCATAGTTTTTTTTTTAACTATTCTTGTTGTTTTTAAACTATTCTTTGTTCTTTTCCCACTGGGGGATGGAAAGAAACATCCTTTTCAGGCCTGTGTATGTACTCACATACTGCAGAAACTGACAAACTTGAATCTTGAATTGAATCTTGAATATTGTCCATTCATCTACAGTCAAATCCAATGCCAAATTTGTATTTTACACTTAAGCCCAGAAATGGCAAACAAGTTAGAACAGACATCACAAAAGTTGCATTACCAGAGAAGGACAAAAAAAATCTTTGGAAAATAATTATTACTGTATTACAGTTCATTGCAACGAGTGAAAATTATGAATATAAATTAGGTTATTTCAAATGGTCCCTAAGATAATGACGTTTATCATTGCTATTTATAAAAAAGAAAGTTCAAATAATCTTACAACTGCACGAAACTATAAACTATATCTGGACCATAGACTGTATAAAAAGCCTTCAGCCAATGACAGTGGCTCACCGACTTTACTGTATTTGTTTTCATTCTGAAGATCTGACCAATCACAGCTCAGACTGGGAGGAGACTCGCCCGCCTTCACGATGGACACGCCTCTATGTTCAAGGAAGGAACACCGCTTCATACATACAGTTATTAGCGACGTAGCCCACTTGAACCGATTTCGTTACTGACCCCTTCTCAAAACTTTTTGTCGCCTCCCGGCGAATGCACAAGTGGCGGTTTGCTGATCTGGATTGCTGGTGTGTCAAGTAGTAGCTGGTGGCAGCCGGTCGAGGTAAGTTAAACTAGTGTTAGCTGATTAGCCGAAAGCCCGTGGCAATGGGGGTTGGTTGTTGTGCTAACAATCTGCTACATAACCTTGTCGAGCAGACACAATAGTATATGAATACTTATTGCTATTCTCTGAGGTCTGAAACATTTTTTTCTTCTCGCGAAATTGAGATTTCCGTAACGACAATGTTGGCTTGCAGCGTCGACAAGTTGCTGAAGCTAATCGTCGGTGAGGCGAGCAACTATGAATTAGCTGACAGGCTAACGACAACCTGACAACATGTCTTGTACTATTCGTTGATTGTTTTCCCCTTTGACTGGCTTGTGTCTTACACGAGGCTGTTAACACTGGGCGAAGAGGTTTCTGTTTGTTAGATATCCCTTTCTAAACTTGTCGCTCAATTTGACGTTTATGTGAGGTTTACGGTGCAAAATGTTAGCCTGCTAGCAAGCTAGCGTCCCTCTCAAGCTAACTATCTAACGTGGTCAAAATCAAATATAGACCATGCAACGAACGTGATGTACAGGTAAACGCACATGATTATTAAAACAGCTGATTTATGTTGTCGTGTCGTCAGCTACGACCAGGCATGACTGTTTTCTCATCGATGTCTTCTACCCATCAAGGGTAATGTCAGTTAAGCTATTCTGCTGTTTTACTGAGCGGAGTCCTGCTTATTGTAGACTTTTTCAGCGATAGCCTTACGAGGGAGATCCGCATTCGGTGGCTTTTTCTGTCATCTTAACTATCAAGTGCGCATAATGTGATAACTTTTTTTGCCACGCTCGGACTATAGTCAACGCCAGCTATCAGACAAGCGAATGCGCACAGCTCGCCGAAAACGGATCGCTTCGCTTGGTGTTTTAGCACAGAGGGGGAGGGGAAGAGGCGGGGCTTCAGCGAACGACACAGCGCCTACGTGCCAGAAAAAAAATGTTAGATGGCATATAAATTGTTCGTTTTTTAGCGCCAACGTACTACGTTTGAAGAAGTTTGCCATCTGTCGTATTTACTTCCCGTTTCGGTAAAGAATAATCGAAGCTAGATTTGCGACAGACACGATCGCGGCGTCTAACGACCGTCCGCTCTGCCATAGTGTTCTCCGAAAACGGTCTTGTAGGACGACGAGGCAAGACGACTACCCTCCCCTGACTAAATTCAATGACGTTTGCTTAGGGAACGTCACTAAATTTCATTTCTCTGTAAATGTATTGGAGATACAGTGTCAGCCAAAAAAACACACGTTTTTATTATGCCGTTATGCAGTCCTGAAATTAAATAATCAGAAGCTGAATTAATTATACACCGAAACTTGGTCATGGAATATTTATTTAAAACGCAGGTCACTTCGTTTTACCTATTAGTTCGTATTGAATGATGGTCCCTAACCAGCAAACGACAGCCTCTGTTTAAAAACATGGTTGTTGACAGTAAAGGGAAACCATCTTGTTTAGTGTAGTAATGTACTTACTCTTAGTCTTTATTCTTTTAAATTTTTGGTTCCTTCATCTATATATCATTCAGTTTAAGAACTGAGTCGAAATATGTTACTGTTGCATAACTGACATCATGACATTCAAAATTTGTATACCTGAAAGCAAAATAAAAATATAAAAATTGTATGATAGACTGCCACCCCTCTTGCAAAGTCTAAACAGAAATGATGCTAATTTGTCTTTTTTTAAAGGGTTCCATTATTTATGTTTTTTTATTTGCTTCATATTAAAAAATATAAAACATAAACACGAGCATTTTCATTATACCAGTTCATAAAACCATGTCATTATCATTAGATAATGGAGTTTACAATGATCATACATTTATGATAGTACAAACAAAGAGTACTATTAAAAGTTCAGAAGACGATGAAGTGGATTTATTAAATTTTGGGGCAGTTTTTTTCTGTTTTCTTATGTGTACATGCTAATAAACACTGGCCATATTTATTATCTGGTTATAACTAGGGGGAATAAATGCTTGCAGTTATCAGGCAGCTCCCACAGGTTTGAGTCCCTGCCAGTGGCCTTTTGCTGCTTGTCTCTTACCCTCTCTACCCTTCTTTCCTCTGTGTGCTTTCAATGAAAAGGTTATAGATACAGAACAATGTATCTAAAAATGATTAAAATGTTGTTTGTTTGTTTTTTAGTTTAATTTGTTAACAATCATTTGTCTGATTTTAAAAAGGGGGAAGGTGCTGTTCTTTACCAGTATTTTTGAAGATTTGTTAAGGTTGTCTTTTTGCATTGCGGTATGATTTGTAAAACTCACTGTCTATCCTGACATTCTTTTATTCCTTTTTGTACTGCAAAAAACTTTTATGAAAAATGCTTGACCCTGCCTAATTAAAATACTGTGAACCGATTGTTAATTGTCCCTCTCTCTTTTATTCTTCAGCTCCGTTGAGTATGTATATACAATGAAGAGGCGTGGAGAAGACCAGGATCCAATATTTGCATCCCAGCAACAGCAATTACGTCACCCCCCAGTTCAAGGCATTGCAGAAAGCTTTCAGCACCGGGCCCTTGCCCCAATATCTGCTGTTATAGAGGCAGCTGCAGAAAACATGCAGCCATCAACTGGTATCCAGTATTCCATCCCCCAGGGCTACCAGGTATGATCGTATAAGTGCTGTTGGTTTTAGCTTTTGTGAATTTATGCATTTCGGTCCTACATTAACTTTTATGGAGCAACACTGTTTCTTAAAAATCAATATAAAAGTTAGGCAACATGTTTGAATTAAGCTCATAGTACATTTTAAACTTCTAAATGGAGATATTAGGGACTTTTTATTAATTGTATTTGTAATCATTTCGACTCTTGAAAGTCCACTCAGGGTGCTATTATTTGTCGTCTTCTTGAATCCTAAAGGTCTTTTTTGTTTGTCTGTTTGTTTGTTTATTTTTCACCCACCAAAAAAGGTGTCTACCATGCCTCAGAGCACAAGTGGACATGGACACAACAGTGCTGCACCTTATGTTGGTTCCCATGCGCACAGTTTAGCAGTTCAGTCGCAGGGCCCTGCCGTTGTCCAAGGTCATGTTCACACACCTGCACCCATATCTTCAACCCAAGGACAGCAGCAGCAGTTTCAGCGATTAAAGGTATGGCTTTCAAAATAGCTGTTGGATTGTGTGTGCTGACGTATGATAAAGAAGTTAAAGAAGAAAAACACAACTGTTTATTTCACCCCGAACATAAGACACTCAGCATCAGAGTGTCTACAGAAAGCGATCTAAATATGTTATTTTGCTTGTAATGGTTAGGTGGCGTGTTATTCATCATGGGGACTTCCAGTTATTTTATGCTCTTTACTTTGAAGGTTGAAGATGCCCTGTCCTATTTGGATCAAGTGAAGTTGCAGTTTGGGAATCAGCCACAAGTTTATAATGATTTCCTTGATATTATGAAAGAGTTCAAATCACAAAGGTGAGTTCTTTTTTATTGCCAATTTCCTTAACATTTGAAGAAAGTCCTACAGTAGGATTTTTATTTGTAAGTGCAGACAGTATTTGTGGAGATAATTGTGGATCATTATTCTTGCTGTATCTACAGCATAGACACACCTGGAGTCATCAATCGCGTGTCCCAGCTCTTCAAAGGCCATCCAGACCTCATTATGGGGTTTAACACTTTCTTGCCACCTGGATATAAGATCGAGGTTCAAACCAACGATCTAGTCAACGTGACCACGCCAGGTCAGATCCACTACATCACTCCGCAAGGTGTGTCTGTACAAAATATCCCTGCAAGTGGAGGATCCAGCCAACCCCCAAGCCACCACCAGCATCAGAGTCTGCCACAGGCTGGCTCACAAACTACCATCACTCCACCCACTGCAACCCAGCCTGCTCCAAACAAAATCAGCAAGGTATAGTATATTTACCACTTGATTAAATGTGGTGAGCCGTGTTTTATTTGGCACTGGAGTGTAATCGCAATCTTGGGGACTTTTGTTCCTCTAAACAGCCAGTTCAGTCTCCGGCCCATACACCCACCAGCCAGCCCAATCCATCCATCCCATCTTATGCCTCACCACGATCCCCTTCAGTTCAGCCCCACACTCCTGTCAGCAGCACGCCGTCTAGTGGGCCTCCTCTTCAAAACAACCAGCCGGTGGAGTTCAATCACGCTATAAACTATGTCAACAAGATTAAGAACCGCTTCCAGGGTCAACCAGACATCTACAAAGCCTTTCTGGAAATCTTGCACACATACCAGGTAAGAAAATGTAAAAAAAAAAAAAAAAAATTCTTTATTATTATTATTTTAAAAATTCATAAGGTTAATGCACACTGCTAAGAAACTGTTTTAGCTGCGATAGAGTTGAATATTGGGCAAACAGTGTTATCTTCACTGCTGCTTTTTGTGAACAATCCAGAAGGAACAACGGAACGCCAAAGAGGCTGGTGGAAATTACACCCCGGCACTGACGGAGCAGGAGGTCTACACTCAAGTGGCAAGGCTTTTCAAGAACCAGGAGGACTTGCTCTCAGAGTTTGGACAGTTCCTGCCAGATGCAAACAGCTCAGTGGTGAGTCTGAATACATTCAGAAAGTTTGTCATTCTAACGGTTTATCAATCTGTTGGCTTTTTCTTTTTTTTGACACTGCTGGTAAATTAAATGTAAGGAAAATTTAGATAATGTGATGCAACTATGTAGGTGACTGTCCCGTTACCTGTTGTTTACTTGCTCCTTACATGATCTTAAATAAAAGTTGATGGTACGTATACAAGTTATAAGATGCCTACTGTTAATTCTTTTTTTTAACCTAGCTGCTGGGGAAGCCTACACCAGACAGAGCAGAGTCGGTCCGTAATGATCACGGTGGCACAGCAAAGAGACCACTGCTGAATAACAAACAGAGGCTGAGTCAGAATGGGCTGCCAATCAGGAGACCTGCAGGAGTGGGCGGCACTCCCCCTGTCAAGGTACACCCTCCAGCTCATTCTCACTCTCTTAATGTATTAGCCTATATCATCTTATTGGTTTTTACACTATACCTTTAAAATAATTTATTAAATTTACTTGAAATGCATCGACGTAAGTCTTCCTCAAGAATGAGTATTAAGTCAACAATTCTTGCTAATAGTTTTCAGAAAAAGACGCTATATTTGAAGGTGGTGTCGTGAAACTATAAATACTGTAGATCAAATCTATAAATAAACTTCAGAGTGGGAAAATTAAAAATGTTAAAATAAATCATTTTGAGAGTCTGCAACAATCTCTTTCCTTATACACTTTCAGAAGAAACCAAAAATCATGGGGAAAGACCATGGCATAACTGAGGTCAGCAAACTCAGCACCAATACTGAAACGATGTTCTTTGAGAAGGTCAGTATATTTTATATCCATTAGCTGTATCGCTTGAATTATGAGGTTTTGCAAGAACAGTGAGAAGTAGAACATTAGTGAGGTAATATGATTTATTTGATGGGATTCTCTCAACAGAGCTCCACTTAGCTTTGCTTTTGTTTTAATCACTGAAACACAGGTGAAGAAGGCTCTGCGGAACTCCGAGGCATATGACAACTTCCTGCGGTGTCTGCACATTTTTAACCAGGAAGTAATTTCTCGCACTGAGCTGGTCCAGTTAGTTATCCCATTTCTCGGGTAAGTCTGCTTTTACGTCCACTGTAACAGAAGATAAATCCCCCACACTCTGCTAGGTTTTAAAGAAATAAATACGATGCAATTCAGTATGAAACTCCAGCTCAGTGACTTAGTCGGAGCTTTCTGCTATTCCTCTTTACCACTCATTAAAAAACACTATTAACATTAACGTGTATTCTGGCATAATTGACAGAAAATTCCCAGAGCTTTTTACGTGGTTCAAAAACTTCCTGGGCTACCGAGAGTCTGCGCATGTGGAGTCGTGCTACGTTGAGAGTTTACCCAAGGAGCGATCTACGGAGGGTATCGCCATGGAGATTGACTATGCTTCCTGCAAGAGGCTGGGGTCCAGTTACAGAGCACTGCCAAAGAGCTATCAGCAGCCCAAGTGCACAGGAAGAACACCACTGTGTAGAGAGGTTTGGACAGTTTGGTTTTTACAGTGGAGTAGTAATATATTAAGGATCTTTTTTTTTTGTTAAACAACAAAAATAATCAAATTTTCACAGATCTCAATGAAATATCTGTGCACCACCACATCTCCTTCTCAATAATGTCTTTAGAACCTTTTAAACTCTTGTTCAAAGCGAATGATTTTCTCATAGGGATTGGAGGTGTCTGTGCTGCATCTTTACAAGGACTAATATGGCAGATTAAACACTAATTACATTTGAGGCACATTGATTCTGGCTCACTCATACAAATAAGATCGAAAAATGGCCTTTTGGCAAATTTATTACATTTATTGGCCCCAGTCAGAGCTCACTCTACAAACTCTAAAGTCACACAATGTTAAATACATTGTATATTTGCTGTTTTTACTCTGAGCTGGTACTGTGAGCTCACATAGGCTGCAGATGTGAACACTGACTGGCATATTTTCAAAACCTAGGCAAATCCGAGAAAATTGACAGAACTGTATTATGTTACAGGTTTTGAGTTGGAACTTTATTAAGATACTCGAATATATGCAAGGGCAGAATAAATTTCTAGCAGCAACAAGGGGCTTTTTCTAGCAAGATTATGTTACCTTCTGATTATTACTAAAAGATGTTTTATTAAATGCACATCAAGTTTGACTCATTTTCCATAGATGGGCTAGAGATTTGCATCCTTTTTTTTCTTTTTTTACATTTTAATTTAATTCCAATTAGCTCTTTATACCAGAATTTTGTTGGACTTTCAAATTGAACTGAATATATTGTTGCAGGTTTTGAATGACACATGGGTGTCTTTTCCATCGTGGTCGGAGGATTCCACTTTTGTGAGCTCCAAGAAGACCCAGTACGAGGAGCATATTTACAGATGTGAAGATGAACGCTTTGAGGTAAATATAAAATCCAACCAAACGTGTTTACACTATGGACTGGATCATTTCTTTTACTTTTGCCTTTCTCTCACAAGTCAAACCCCCAGACTACCTTCATGTATGTATTTAAGGAAACAAGCATATCTAAGTTCATTAAACAACGTCTTTACTTTGACCATCTTTCCATGTAGCTGGATATCGTGTTAGAAACCAACCTTGCCACGATACGAGCCCTGGAAACGGTGCAAAGGAGACTTTCTCGCATGTCAGCAGAAGAGCAGCTGCGTTTCAAGCTGGACAACACAATGGGCGGCTCTTCGGAGGTCATTCACCGAAAAGCTATCCAGAGGATATACGGAGACAAAGCATTCGACATCATTGATGGACTGAAGAGAAACCCTGCAGTTTCTGTCCCGATAGTGCTGAAAAGGTACTGGTCTAATTCTGAGTTTAAGTGTTTCCAGTCAGACTAAAAGTGTTTTATACATCACCTATGATTTGGTTTATGAATCCACAGTAATGATTATTATACTAATGTCGTTGTTTTTAGGCTGAAGATGAAGGAGGAGGAGTGGAGAGAAGCCCAGAGAGGCTTCAACAAGATCTGGCGGGAGCAGAATGAGAAGTATTACCTGAAGTCACTTGATCACCAAGGCATAAACTTCAAACAGAACGACACCAAGCTGCTGCGCTCCAAGACTTTGGTCAATGAAATTGAGATGTTGTATGATGACGTAAGAGAATCTTTCCTTTTGACAATGACTGTCTTATATATAGAAAAGAAAAAAAAATAATGGCTTACAATAGAGAAGTACATAAAATGACTCTCCAATAATTGAAATACTTGAGAATTCCATCCAAACGTAATTTTTTTTTCTGTTCTGCAGCGTCAGGAACGTACCTCAGAGGAATCCGCCACACAAGCACCAAGTGGGCCACACATGACCCTCACCTATGATGACAGCCAAATCTTGGAGGATGCTGCTGCCCTCATCATCCACCACGTCAAAAGACAAGTGGGCATCCAGAAAGACGACAAATTCAAAATCAAACAGATCATCCACCACTTGATCCCTGACCTTCTGTTTGCACAACGTGGTGAGCTCTCCGATGTGGAGGAGGAAGAAGAGGAGGAGGAGGAAGACATGGAGATGGATCAGGATGGCCCCAAGAAGCCCAACGGTCTGCCAGGCAGCAGCTCCTTGAAGTCCAAGCTCCTTTTCAGCAACACGGCAGCTCAGAAGCTGCGGGGTACCGACGATGCCTATAACTTGTTGTTTGTGAACAACTACTGGTACGTCTTCCTTCGTCTGCACCACATCCTCTGTTCTCGTTTGCTGCGGATTTATGGCCAAGCTGAAAAGCAGATTGAGGAAGATTCCCACGAGCGAGAGTGGGAAAGGGAAGTCTTGGGCCTGAAAAGGGAAAAAAATGAAAACCCGGCAATTCAGCTGAAGATGAAGGAGCCAAGTAAGTAACAAGTGTTTACTCATTCACTCATGCACTGGACTGCAGTGCATTGAAAATCACATCATTTCATACCTTTTACTGGGTTTTTATATTAAAAGGGTAATAGATTATTCAAAAA
>JAOWBL010000018.1:1954699-1965353 GCA_028564865.1 Zenarchopterus dispar
ATTGGTCAGTCAGCGTAACTCCTCTCAGATCTTCATGAACTTTTGATTTTTGACGCTGCTAAGTCCATATGAACTTAACACATTTTTGGTTTTCTGTCTCCAGTGGACGTTGAAGTTGAGGATTATTACTCAGTGTTCCTGGAAATGGTGCGAAATCTTTTGGATGGAAACATGGAACCAGCTCAGTACGAGGACTCCCTGAGGGAAATGTTTACTATCCATGCCTACATTGCCTTCACCATGGACAAACTAATCCAGAGCATTGTCCGGCAGGTTGGTAGATTCAAGATTCATATGTTGTATATGTCATTTAGTCCAAATCAAAGCATTAAGTAGTAAAAATAATGTTCTTACTCACATTGAACAAACAAAATTAATTTACAGGTTACAAAACGTATATCTTTTACGCTCAAGCTCATTTTCTTATGCTGAGGGAGAATATGACAGTTGCTTATCTGAAGCTCTGCAGGGGGTACTGTTGTTTTTTATATCCTCTGTGCTTAGACATCTTTTTCATATTAAACCTGCTTTTACAGCTCCAACATCTTGTTACTGATGACATATGTGCACGTGTAATGGAAATGTACCTGAGTGAAAGTGCCAATAAAGGCACAGGGGGCACCCTGTCCACGCAGACGTCCAGGGCTACTGCCGAGGGGGCCTACCAGCGCAAGGCAGAGCAGCTTATGTCAGATGAGAACTGCTTCAAGGTACAAAAACCAAAAAATAAATTAAAATAATGTGTAGCAGTCTTAATCAGCCGTAACGTGTTTATACAGATTGTCCTCTTATCGCTAGGTGATGCTAATGAAGAGACAAGGGTCTGTGAGTGTTGCAGTGGAGCTGCTGGACACGGAGGAGGATAACTCTGATGAGCCGGCCGACGCACAAGTAAGAATCAAGTCCAAGGAAGACACGAAATAAGCAGTTTAACAAGGAGACCGTCAGATGGGATTGCATTTCATTATTTCTTTGGATGAATTTAAGTTTATGTGGAAGTTTTGGTGCAGATTTGGTGCCCATTCAGGGTGAATATTGTCTTGTTCCAGCTTTTGATATTTAAAAATGTTCTATGTTGCTAAAATATATTATCAGTGTATTAACTGTTGATGCTGGCCATAAGAAAAGATAAGAACCACTGGTCAATGATTCAGATGAAACAACACTGACATTAAAGTCCAGATTTTAAAAAAAAAAAGGCAAATTAAGTCTGTTTTAGCACACTCTAAAGGTAAAGACTAAAGTTTCGTCCTCTGTCCTGTTCTTCGCAGAGGTGGTCAGACTATGTGGGCAGGTACCTGAACTCAGACTCTGCATCCCCAGAGCTACGTGAACATTTGGCCCAGAAGCCAGTTTTCCTCCCCAGGTGAGACTCCAGCCATCTCTCCCTCTTGTTCGCACACTATAAACTGTGTTCTGAGGTTCCGGTCAGCTGAGTCGTCTTTCCCCTGTCGACGAGCTAAAACAGCTGCCAAACACAATTCATTTTCAGACAGAAACAGAGGCACTTCAGCACAAGCCTGACTTGCAAAGTTTTGCTGATCACAAAACGTGGACGAAAAAGCTCTGCCTTTTAGTGGCGGAGAGAAACCTCAAATGTTTTTAGGAAGTTGATGGTTTACTAAACAGTCACAGTGACATGTTTGCAGTGCCTGAAAGCTCCGCGCCCCTCCAACTCTTAACAACCCCATCTGCCTTGAACATTTTTCCATTTCTGACCTCTGCCTCATATGGAAAAATTGCACTTTATAAAGTCATCTTTTAAAGAATGGAATTTATTAATTCGGTTCCTTTTTTAATGGAAATTTTTATTTATTGACCGTAAGGTTTTTTTTAAAGCTGGTTTTGGTTTAAATTTTCACATTTGCAGACAGATAAAAGGAATCATGGGTTGGATTATTCACTTTGTATTGCACTTCGATGATGGTTTTCATTGTGTAACACAAGAGCAAAAGTCACTGAGTTCACAAACTAAAAGCAAAACAAATGGATTCCACTTTTCTGTTTTTATTTTTCATCAGCCCCTTTGACCTGACTTTGATCGACTGGAGATCTTGTGTTAAACCTAAGAGACTTTATTGAGACAACAAAGAAGTCATGGTTTATCTCTCTACTTTGTCATGCCCTGTGTTTGTGATTGTATTCAGATCGAAGGTCCTGTATGTGACTTAATCGCTGTTTGCAACTTTAAATGTTTAAATGTCCATTTGTTTAAGTCTGTTATACTCAGTGTTATGTTTGTAATAATTTACAGTGGAAACTGCACTCCTGTTGCAACTTTTTGTTGCTGGTAAGATTTGTATTTCCACTGCTTCCACAGAGATTAGTGCTCAGAGAGTTTTTTTAAAACTTTGGTCAAGTACATTATCTGCAACACTTGTACAGAGGAGTAGGGTTTGAAAATAAAACTATTATCTAAATTGTATGTTCATATGTTCAGTGTGTTTCTTTCCCGACACCTCAGAGCTGTGCATGACGGTGTGTAGTTGTTTGCTTTGTTGCAGAGCTCCAGTGTTGCACATGTAACCTCAGTTGTTGATTTTCTGGTTCTTTTATTTATTTATTTTTTTTAGTTTTATTTCATTAAGATGGCTGTCCAATACCATAAACATTTTCCAAATACATTTTTAAAACACAAATCATTCATAGTTTTCTCTTATTTGACCCACTGCATAAATCTGTTACCTGATATGATTTATCAGTGGGCTCAGCCAAATCTTTTTTTTTTTTTCTTTTTAATTTGTTTTGTTTCCTCTTTTCATCAAATCTATGAGAGATCAGCAGCACAAGACGTCAAAAGAAATGGCCGCTCATTACATAAATTTTCAATGGCAGTGAAATTCTTTTTCCAGTTGTGTTGGGTCTTCATCTTCATTATCATAACTCTCAGAACATTGTTGGTGAAAGTATGTACACATTCAAGTATTTTTGATTGGTATCTAGACAGGCAGCAATTGTCTAGTGTTTCTCTCTAACAGTTTTTTTTTACTTGAAATTGGCCTCACTGTCATGTCTTTTAAGTGGAGCCCTGAATGCAAAAATAAATGCTTCATGGCTTCAGTCCTCGCTCACCTATAACCCTCAGTGGTAAGTACACATTTAAGACTTTCATTCAGGTGGGGTGAAAGATTGCGTCTGTGTTATCTGCACAAATCTGGATCAATCAGCAATTATTTTTCCTGAGTAAATTTTTTTTGGATCTGAACAATATGGAAGTGCACGGTACAAAACTATTATGAGTGCTGCCTCTGCTGCTCTTATAGATCCACATTTCTCATGAATGATTTGACCAATTAACCCAGTTACATAGTGAGTTGGAATGCATGGGTTTTTAAAAATAATACGTTTAAAGGAACAGTTATTTCAAATTTGACGACGATTTTCGAGTTTGCTTCTTCTCATTTGTATTGTGACAGACCACATTCCTTGATTTAAAGTTGCACAGTACATAGAGTCAAACACAATTACGTCATAGAAAAACGTTAAACTAAGTCAAAAATTGTCTCTGTATGTGATGCACAATCTTTAGTTCCTTTCCTTGGATGAATTAGCATTTTTCTTGGCTGTAATGTTTTAAAAAAAATTTTTCTGGCCTTCAGGAATTTGAGACGGATAAGAAAGTGCCAGAAAGGGTGGGAGCAGCTGCAGCAGGAGAGGATGACCAAGGGCTCCTCGGACAAGCCGCAGGACAGCAGCAGTGACCTGAAGATGGAGTGCATGTTCAAGCTGAACTCCTACAAGATGGTTTATGTCTGCAAGTCAGAGGACTACATGTACAGACACACGGCGCTCACGCGAGCTCATCAAGTGAGTACAGAAAGTCACAGATTTATGTTTGCTGTGTATTTTGCAAGTAAAGTCAAATTTTAATTATGTAGCACCTTTTCGAGACAAAAATTACAAAGAGCTTCACAATAAAACGCAGAACAAAACATAAAAACAAAGAGAAATAAGAAAAAGCAAGTTTAAAAAGATACATTTTTAGCTGCTTTTTAAAAGAAATCACAGAGCCGAGGCTTTTAATGTCAAAGAGGTGCGATACGTGGCATTTATGCAACGGCAGGATGGACTGCTGTCACATTCAGAATGAATCAATCAAAATGCATATTTTCATGTTAATACAGCACATAGTTTGTTTGGTTTTTTTTTTGACGCTGAAATATACACCCAGTCATACACATTCTTGATTTGCTTTCTTAATAAAAATACAGCTTTCCTTTTAGCGTATATGTCATACATATACATTTGTGTACATCAGGGACAATATAATGGTCCATGTTTTACCAGAACACACATCCACTTGTGACCCCCCCCCCCCCGTTTATCACTTCAACAAATACTGTTCCAGTACGACAAAATGCAACAAAACATCACGGTTGTTTTGGTAAATGAATGATATAAAAGCTGTCTTTTTTTTTCTGGCATGCTGATTTATCATGAGCCTTTTTCCTTTTCCCTGCCCATCTTGTGCTGGTGGAACAGTTTTTATTAGTCAGATGATTATCATTAAAATGACATTCATTCAGACACTCGTCTCCGTGGAAGTGGCTGGAGGCAGAATGCCTCGGTCTCCTCCCAGAAAAGCTTGAGCAGCTGGTTGGGGAAGGGAGGGGACAAAAGCCAGATTTAGTCGAATGGTTTTCTAGCCATCAGAAGTCAAATGTTGACGATGTTTTCTGCAGATCAGCGACTACATTTCTGATTTTAATGCAAGTGGGATTAATCAGATAATAAGATAAGACACCCCTCTGAGATGAGTGTCATATTTGTTCTGTTTGATGTCTTTATTTCAGTCCCATCAGAGGGTCAACACACGCCTGCACAGACGCTTTCAGACCTGGCTGGACACCTGGGCCAAGGAGCACGTGACAAGCGAAATGGCTGCTGAGAACCACAAGTGGCTGATGGGGGACGGACAGGAGGAGCTGATGTCCTGCACCACCACTTGCTGCCCCGAGGTCCTGCATTATCTCACCATTAACAAGTACCGGGTGAAGTACAGGACTCTGTAGTGCAACACGTCTCGACGAACTGCCGCAGTTGACATTTTCACACAACACACTGCCAGGATGACGTCCCCGATCGTCCCAATCGTTGCCGGGTTCAGTTGCCAAAATGTTCACGGTTGTCCATCTGTAACTCAGCGAGGATTTAAATTCTTTACTTTTCACACACGATGCAACTTTCACGTTTTTATTCCACAATCTGCAGAAAATGTGAGACTGACGTTTTACATGTGTTGCTGTCAAAATAGAGTGGAAAAATTCCCTCGTTTCTCTAAACAAGAAAAACCTGGTTCAGATTCAGAAATAAAACCCTTAAGGATAAAAGTAAAACATTTGATTTTTGATGGCAAGACCTTGCAAGTTTTCAGAAAAGAAAAGCAAACAATCTCTTCTTTATGTTTTAGGTAATAAGGTACATGTTACCTTTTGTTAAGATGTGTGTATTTGGACTTGGAGGTAAATGTGGCTGTTGCAAGACTACCACACACACATATACACACACATGCGCGCGCACGCACGTCCTTGGTAGATGCTTGGCATTAGCACAGTGCCAACTCTGCTATAATTTATAATTGCCCAAACACTGACTGTAAATATTTGTTTATAGCTCCATTTTTTTAAAAGCCAGGTGTCATTGATGTGTAGCATAGATTAACATATACAGTATCAATAATTAGATATAGCAGAATTTTATTAAAAGATGGCAAACTCAACCAATTTTTTTACCAAAGGAGGTCAGACCTTTTTTAAATCTGTGGTCTGCCAAATGTGTTGTCACTAAAGTCTTTAAGTAGAAAAGTTGCTCCTTTTTGGGGTTTTTTTTTTTCTTTTTTCTTTTCAGGATTGGGTTCTTTTCCGCACATTTTCTACCTTCAGGCTTCAGACATCAATATCACACAAGATTTAAAGATTATTGAATGTAGCTGAGCAACAATTTCACAATGAAAGTTCAGTATACAATGTCTCTTCTTTTTAAAGTACTTATGTCTCAAGAGTACTTTCAACTCTTTCTTGTATTTAAACTTTATTTAAAGTGTAAAATGGTTCAAATCTGTATGACGGTTTAGTGGTTTTCCAGTCCATCACCTATGAGCTGTACATGTGTTCATTTTTAATGATCTGTGTTGAAGAGAAACACTGACTGATAAACAGATCTGTACAGTTGTCAGTCATGTGACTACAGGCTGTCAGTCATGTGACTCCAGGCTGTCAGTCATGTGACTTGTGTACAGTTTAAAGATGAAGAAAATGAGCAATAATTCCTTCAGCTGCAGTTTATCGAAGCTATAAGTTTGTATTTCTTACCAGAATACAAATGTGAATATTATATACCCTTAAGAGGGGCGTTAACTAAGGATTTTAAATGCCTTTTCTTTTCTGCAGTTTAACAAATTTAGAATTGGCTCTTTTGATTTCATGTAGGTAAGATTAGATGGAGTTACACATCCGTCACACTAAATGCTGGACAGTGAGTCTCACATTAAAATTACACAGATGAGCAACGGGGCTTTGTCAACTCAGACGTAAAAACTGTGAGTTCATTAATGTCACATGGAGCGTGACGTGGGAGGGGACGGAGGAGACGCAACACAACAGCAGCGCTTTTAGGAGACGAGCAGGAAGCTGCCTGACGAAGTGGCCACGTTCCTGAGCTCCACCGAAGACAGTTATCATTAACAGAACCAGATGCAGACAATCTTAAACAGTTTAATACCTGGGTTTTTATTTTTATATTTACTGTGTATATTATAGATTAACACAGGAAGCTCTGGGGGAGCTGATTGTACATACAGACATTGTTTGTACCTCATTTAATGTTGTCACTTCTCTTGACTTTTACAATGTTGTACACGAGTGTTAGTTTGGTGTTTGGCATTAAACTATCCTTTGAGTAGATAGTAACTCAACTGGCCACTTCCTTTTTTATATATATGTGTATAATTCTCATGTTTTGTTTTTTTATGACATTTTCCTTTAAAACAAAAAACTTCTGCAACATATGTTTAACTTTTTTTATTAAGTTTTTTTGTGACAAAGCAATTCAAAGCAGTTATTTGGAATGCCTCAAAAAAATTATATACAAAAGGGAAAAGCTAGTAATTTCTAAATGAAGATTTGAGTTAGACAAAGATGCAGCACCATCAGAACAGATTACTGGAGAGGTTAAGTGAAGTTTCTGACACTGACGGTTCGGATGCTGGCAGGTTGTTGCAGGAAGTTCATATTTTGAAGAAAGTGGACTTCTGCTACACTCGTATGTAGATCCGTGTGCAGATCACATCATCCGCTCCAAAGATCTGAAACGAGATTGGGAGGGGGAAAGACAATTATGTATTTCTCCTAATTAACGCGCCTGGGCGCGCAGCAAATTACCAGCAGGGTGCGTCTATTTAAGAGCTAATTATGCAAGTTGTTCAATGTTAGGCTTTTAAACAATAAGGTGTCACAAAAAAGGTCTAACATACACGAATTATTAAAATAAAATTACGAAAATCGATCTCTATTTGGTTGTTAAATACGGTAAATGATCGTGCTCGTCCATGTAGCATATTGGCAATTTATATGTACATGCAACGAAAGTCGTTCACATTAAAGAATTAACTTTCTTATCAGCACTTTCTTTCGATATATAAATGAGGACTGAAAAAAAATTCCTATAGGGAACAGCTTGCAAATAACTTCATAAATCTGCCCCTGCCTGTTTTACATTATACCGGCCGGCAACTCTTGATGACGTCATATACAACGTAAACAAAGCGCTGTTAAAGTGACAGTCACGGTAAATTTAAATGTCCAATCGATGAAATACTGCATAAGATTAGGAAAAATTTGAGCAAGGTAAGTGTCTGTCTCTGCAAACCATAACTTTTGATCGTAACTGCGATCAATTTTTATCTCATCGAGCATAAAAAAAAAAAGCCATGCCCTAGCATTGTGGGTGGGTCCAATAGAGCCGGAGCGTTAATTAGGAGAAATATGGTATATCCAATTTAAATAGGATTTGCATGTTGTTGCCCTTCTTCGTTGACATCGTTTTATATGTGTTTGTTTCTTTAAAAATTTACTATTAGATATGAAAAGACACAGGTGGGTAGGGGAAAAAATGGGAATCAAAAGCAGCACAGGCCCCTGTCTGGATTTAATCCTTAAATATTATATATGGTGGAAGTTTCTTTTATACTTCAAGTGCTTCATGACATAAAGTCTGGGCTTCACACCAGTTTTTTGTTTTGTTTTGTTTTGTTTTAATCTATTGTCTCCTTTATTTATCTCTTTTGAAATAAATCATCTTAAAGATCATTCCAGCTGAAATAGTAGAAGTCAGACAAAATGGGAATTAATTTCCTCTGGATGCACCTTCAAGCATCAAACATGTGTCCAGTACTAGCTGTTTCATCTGCAGTGGAAGAAGCTGTTCCACTTTTGACATCTTTTCAACTTTGCAAACCGTCCTCATTTTGCCCATAAAAGTAGGAGAGTGTCATTGCATCCATGTTGTTTGATTTAGGGCAATGCATTCACTTGTTGGTCTCATTGAAGAGAAGCAGTTTTAATTCCTGTGAATGTTGATTCCCCTGAGGTTGAGAATTACTTCTTTAGTCCATTAAAAGCACAAAAAATATCAAGTTTATTTTTCTTAAAAGAGTAGGTCGTTACTTCAGTTTACTGTGACAAACCCTATTAGAAGCAGCTGTGACTTTATTCTAAATCATTTCGATTCAGGTTTCTATTCTTTGCCACGTTTTTTGTAGTTCCTTGTGTAATGAGGTGAAATGCCTGATGTGGGGTGGGCGTGAGTGAAGCCGAAGATTTATGGGTGTCCCGGAGGCATAGCGAAAAGGGTAACTGCAGTGCTGCACATCATCGTTATCTCAGGCAACGTGGTGTGGCGGGACGAGAAAAAGCAGGCGTGAGGTGAATAATTGAGCTGCGTCGACTGCATCTGGGAAGTGGTGTGTGGGAGACGTTAACTGGAGGTAACGCCAGGATCCACTGGCATTACTCGGCGGCCGGCGTGATCAATTAGAGCCTGAGTGGGACACATTTAGATCTGGACTCAGACTTCATCACAGCCACACGATTTCACCATAATGCTCAATTCCCAACATAAAGTGGACAATACAGGGCTCAGTTTGTCTCTTAAAATCAATATCTATTGGCCTGAAATGTAAAGGAAGTGCTTGAGGTTACTTTCATAGTCAAGTAAGACTTTCTTCCCACCTCTCACACAACCTCCTAATTGGTTATTATAGTCCATCCATTTCAGCCCACTCTGAGTGCAGTAATCCACCACATGCTGTCCTTGTTACGCTGCACTTCCATCAATCTTTTTCCCTGAAAGTCTAATTCCTTCAGTACCTTTAAAAAAAAAAAACTCCTACAGAAAAAGAGAGCACACCCTTTCTCAATTTTAAAATTTCACATATACACAGGTATGAGAATGACATGGTAGCAGAACATTTCCACAAATATATACCAAGTGTCAAGCACGGCGGTGGAGGGGTGGTGATTTGAGTATTCTAGAGACCAATGTGTTTTAGCTGAAATTAAGTCATATAAGAGAACGATGATCCCAGTCAGATCAGCAAATCTACAACAAAAAAAAGGGAATTAAGGTGTTGCAGTGCCCAGGTTCATATTTAAACCCGAAATGCTGTTCAGTAACTGTTAATTATATAAAAACAAAATGGTAGTTAACAGATTAATTTAGCATGATGTGGCAGATGTGGTTCAGGAGGTGGAGCAGTTGTCTGCCTTTAGGTCAGTTGCACAAGACAATAAAATCTGAGATGGAAAAACAAGAATATTAATTTAAAAATATTCACTTGGGTGTCTGAACATGTAAGCAACAGTAATTTTAGGGAATCTGTCTGACTTCTTGGTCCATTACTGGTACTGTGATCTTTCCTTTGAGAAGTCAGGTTTTTCCCCCGTGATTCATTCCCACATACCTCTCAGATTACAGTCTATCACTCCAACATGAACACACACACACACACACCCTCATCTTAAACAAAAACATTCAAAGCTTTGTTTTAGATTTGAAAATGTGCTTTCAGTCCAAATTACAGCCTCTCCCAAATCCTCTCCTGATTGCCTGCTAACTGTGAGTCACAGTGAGTAAAAAGATCTCCATCAAAGCTTAACTGGACACAACTTCTTTTTTTTTTTTTTTGTGTCCATCTGGCCAGTAAACCCAGACCAGATGTTTACAGCTTTGTTGCAGTGATATCTTTCTTTCTTTCTTCTCTTTTTCAAGCCAGAAACTAAGAGGAGGCATGTTTCTGACTACAGAAGGTGCTGTAGGAATTCAGCAGCAAACATATACCACAAGAGTTTAATTTCACAAAAATATGGAAAACATGTTTCTCTGGAGCCCCAGAAAAATGTTGCCGCAAACCTCAAAGGAATTAAATAACCGTGTATTATGCTGCGCTGTTACACGATATCTTACAGATACAGGCTCCTTTCTGCACAATCGGAGATCAAATCAGAGGCAGCATCTATATACTTCATAATTTGATCTTTATTTTTTTTTTTTCTTTTTACACTTTCACACTTGTTGTTGCTACTCCTAAAGATCACATCGCCATTACGGCTGGGAGGTAAAGACGAAGAAAGTCAGATTGATATCTTTTATTTATTTA
>JAOWBL010000018.1:1965453-1978353 GCA_028564865.1 Zenarchopterus dispar
ATATATATATATATATATATATATATATATACATACATACATACATACACACACACACACACACACACACACACACAAAATATGTATATGAATAAATTTACAAATTGAAAGATAAGTTAAAGGATGACCCTTCCTAAATGGACTACTGAACGCCATAGACTTTCTGCCTGTGGACGTCAAACTGTACAGCTCCTCATTTTGACAGTGAAATGAGGGGGAGGAGAAGGAAACCAGACTTTAACTTGAAATAAGTGTGCAATAACTTATATAAAGGGTTACTGTATACATGCTTAGTTTTATATTCCTTTTTTATTCTTATTCATTGATATTATACTGTGGTGAGGAGCTTGTGTTAACTTTTTTAATACGTTCTAAAGCAGTGCAATAGTACAAAAAGCAACTTCCTCTTGGGGAACAATAAAGTATTCTGATTCTGATTCTGAAAAAGGCTGTTTTAAAGTAAAAATACAAACGTATGGTAAGACATGGTATTTCTTTAAAGGTGCTTAGAATGAAGTAGACAGTATTGGTTGCTGTTCAAGGCTTTTGGGGGGAGTAGGGAGGGGGTGGTTATGTCTGTGTGTGTGTTCATTTGTGAGTAGTTACAGTTCGGATAGCCCACAGTAAGAAGCTGTTTGTCACTCTGCTGATGTGGGACTTACCTGAGAAGCCTTCCAGAAGGTAACAGGCCAAACTAACTGAACATAAATGTAACATAAAAATAAGTAATGTAATTTGTAAAAGTGAATAAATTGAAAAGTAATAAGCGAGCTAATTGTATTCATAAAAGACTTGTGTAATTTTTGTGACTCTTAGAGCACATTTAACTAGTCTAAGCGTGTCATTGCCTCCTCTGTCCTCCCGCAAACAG
Source organism: Zenarchopterus dispar (assembly GCA_028564865.1). Taxonomy (NCBI): domain Eukaryota; kingdom Metazoa; phylum Chordata; class Actinopteri; order Beloniformes; family Zenarchopteridae; genus Zenarchopterus; species Zenarchopterus dispar. The sequence goes on from JAOWBL010000018.1 coordinate 1,966,325, forward strand.
GTGGCGCTGCTGAGCGACTCTGTCAGACCTGCTGACGTCGGAATTGTGCGCGAGGAAGTGTCAAACCGAAAACTGAAAGCAGCGGCGGATCCTCAACCTGGGCGAAAGTACCTCAAATTAGACCGTTTTCTTTAAGGTAATAACTTATCAATGCTCGATCCTTTGCTCCAGTATTTTATTTTAAGACAGTTTACCAACATTACTATAGTTTATGTTGTTCTGCCTTCTTGTTCTACACACTTTGAGACAGGCAGATAGCCTACTAGCCGGCTAGCATGCAGCGATATTGCAGATTCATTGTGAAGCAGCATTTAGCTTCAGTTAGCTTCAGTGGATAAACATGCACTGTTTACAAACCAACTTCTTAACAACACTGTTCATTTTGTGCGATTTTCGGAGAAGGGGATGTTGTTTTTCTACATGCACGGCATTAGGGCTTGTTTGACCACAATTCAAATACACTTTTTCTCTTTACTGTTTGGTTTCTGGTCATTTTAATTTCTGCCCGTTTGTCTTTCAGGATAAAAATAATCAGTGACGTGAGAAAATGGTAAGTAACTAACTAATTAGATTTGTATTTTGTATATTGTCTGTTGTGTATTAATCATTTTGGTGTCGTTTAGTCTCGCAGATATGATTCCCGGACAACCATATTTTCTCCTGAAGGCAAGTCTTTTTTTATTATTACAATTGATAGTCAACAATAAGACAAGATCTCTAGTATTGTGCTGAAACAATATCAAAACTACACTGTTTTTTTCATCGTCTGGATGAGCTGAGAATATTTAGTATCTTTGGAAATATAAAGATATTGATGATAAAGTTTTTTATAGTCTGATGATTTGACATTATTTAGTAAACTCAGCAGATTAACTGACATGTGTTTAATTTAGACTGGATTTGTACTTCTGTGTTGAGCCTGCACATTAGGGCTGGGCGATATGGCAAAAATAAATGATCAAGATATGTTTTTTCATATCATTCAGCTCGATTTTTATCACAATTTATTAAAATACTGCCAGCTTTAAAGCATCTGTACTGAAAATGAAAGGGAAAAAAATAGAAAGCCTTTACATACTGGCCCAAGTAAGATAGAAAAATCCCACAAACGTGTGTCCTTACAAACACAAAACCAGTGGTCCAGAAACAAAGTGTGACTTGAAGTGTGTGTGTCGTGTTCATTGCATTCATGGTTTAAAAATAAATAAAGCCTTATAGCATCAGTACTGTAAATAAAAACACTGCGGTTCCTTCAGCTGGAGGTGTCCAGGTCTTCCTCCCCAGCTGGAGGTGTCCGGGTCTTCCTCCCCAGCTGGAGGTGTCCGTGTCTTCCTCCCCAGCTGGAGGTGTCTGGGTCTTCCTCCCCAGATGGAGGTGTCCGGGTCTTCCTCCCCAGCTGGAGGTGTCCGTGTCTTCCTCCCCAGCTGGAGGTGTCTGGGTCTTCCTCCCCAGATGGAGGTGTCCGGGTCTTCCTCCCCAGCTGGAGGTGTCCGGGTCTTCCTCCTCAGCTGCTGTTTGATTTGTGAGCGGGTTTTAACTACGACCGTTGCTCGTTCCTGGAGTGAATTGCGGCTCCTCTGTGGTTATTATTATGGTTGACAAACGTGAACGATTTAAAATATTTATGTTACAATGATTATTTTCTTGCCATGTTAATGTTAAACTGAGTAATTGTGAGCAATTCTTTGGGCTGACGATGGGTGACGTCATCCTTTTCTTGATGTGAAAGATGGTGTTCCAGCTGTGTTCATTCAACTGTTTCTTCAATCTTATAATTTAGCGCCTGATTTCATTTTCTCCTCGAAAACTACTACTCCATTCTCTTATTTTTGCATCCCCAATTCAGTATTGTTAATTTATTTAGAGCAAATGAATAAGAATAATGATGCGTGGGTCAGTAAAAAGTTTCCCTTTTTCCGTGTTCCTGTAAAGGTGTCGCACACGTACAATCGTCATGATCATGTTCCACAAAGAAAAGCCGGTTTCTAAGGGTCATTTGATTGGCTGTTGTCGTGCACATTTCTCCCATGTTCGATCGCCCAGCCCTCCTGACATAGCTACTACGCCACATATCTCGACAAAATGCAGCCTGAGCACAAGAAGTTCAGTGTGAACCAGCAATAGATTCAAAGATCTAGTAACATCTGTCTGTGGTTGTGGTCAATCATGTATATTTAATGTATTATTAGCCATTATGTGAACTTATTTGGGTATTTTATAAACTAAATTTAACTGAACCATATCCATCTGGATAGCAAGTTTTTTAAACTTTTTTTTAAACGTTAAATATAAACTTTACGATTTTAACTTGCAGGGCGACTTTACCAGGTGGAGTATGCGATGGAGGCGATCGGCCACGCTGGAACGTGTCTGGGAATTCTGGCCAATGATGGAGTGCTGTTAGCAGCAGAGAGACGCAACATCCATAAACTGCTTGATGAGGTTTTCTTCTCGGAGAAGATCTACAAGCTCAATGAGTGAGTGAAATAAACTGCAGCTCCCTGTACTACGACTTTGCACTTGATTTTTAACTAATTTGGTTCTGTGGTCTTCCTTTCAGAGACATGGCTTGCAGTGTCGCCGGGATCACATCAGATGCTAATGTACTGACAAACGAGCTTCGGTTAATTGCACAGAGGTGAGTCTGTAAAAAATAACACGCTCAAAGTCTTGACACTTGATGCAATCTTTGTTCTTTTAAAATGTTTTTATTTGCAACTACTTTAAATTAAAAAAAATATTCATGGTCACTGACTAGTTTAACTCTCTTCAGATACTTATTGCAATACCAGGAGCCAATACCATGCGAGCAGCTGGTCACAGCCCTGTGTGACATTAAACAAGCCTACACACAGTTTGGAGGTAAGACCCACAGCAGTCTTGCTGGTGTTGCTCAAAGATTCTTACTGTTGAATATTCTTTCATCTTCAGTCGTTTACAGTATGTGCATTTAGAAATACACATACTGGGAGATCTCACCTGGTTGAGCTGGTGTCCTGTCTACGGACACTACAGTCCTTGTGCAGGATTTTGCTGTTTTCCACTTGTCTCTCCATCTCCCTGTCCTGTCGGAATATGGTCAGCAAAGAGCCACAAGATCTTTATTAAAGAAATGCTTTTACTCGGATATCAGAATTGTAACTGAGCCACAGCTGTTTGTTATAACACAAACTGGACTTTGATATTCTACAACGCCTGTCTTCCTTGTTTTGGCAGGTAAGAGACCGTTTGGCGTTTCTCTGCTCTACATGGGCTGGGACAAACATTATGGCTTCCAGTTGTACCAGAGTGACCCCAGTGGCAACTATGGAGGCTGGAAGGCAACCTGCATCGGCAACAACAGTGCTGTAAGTCTCGTATAACTCTTAAAAACATCAAATTCTATCAGGGGATTCAGGCAGTGGGAAATAAGTGATGAATAAGTGATGTTTGCTGTGAATAACATGTATGAAGCTTACTTGATTGACTTTGCTTTGTTTTTCTTTCTTCTGGTTGAGAGGGCATACACTTTGCATAGATTGTCTTAAGTCTTTGATTATTTACTATTCAATACTACTTTCAGTGAGAAAGTAGAAGTCAGGGCATGCATAGATAATGGTAAATCTTTGCTATGCTCTTCCCATGTACGGTGTTGAAATTGTTGGCTCCAGGCTGCAGTATCCATGTTGAAGCAAGACTACAAAGAGGGAGAGATGACTCTGTCCTCTGCACTTGCTTTGGCCATCAAAGTCCTCAACAAAACAATGGATGTCAGCAAGCTCTCAGCAGAGAAAGGTGAGATCCAAAGGGGCTTTTTTAAAATTTTTGTTTTGATTTTTCATATAAAATTAAAGAGTAGATGATGCAGAAATAGGAGCTGAATTTGAGGAATACTGTCTGCCAGGTGGTGCAGCTGTAGTATGAGAAACCAAGTGATGTAAATTATGCAGAACGTTTAACACTGGTTATTGTTGAAGATCCTTTTGGTGTGGGAGCTGTGGGCAGTGACTCAACACGACATGGTGCTTGTTCTTTCAGTGGAAATTGCCACCTTGACACGGGAAGACGGGAAAACGAAAATCAAAGTGCTGAAACAGAAAGAAGTAGAAGAACTCATCAAGCGGCACGAGGCTGAAGAGGCCAAGGCTGAAAAAGACAAAAAGGAGAAGGAGCAGAAGGAGAAAGACAAATGAGATAAACGCCCTCTTCCCTCCATTTGTTCCAAAAAATATTCTTTTCTTTTCTTTTACAATAAACGTCTAGAAACTGATGAATGTGTGGATGCCTGAGCTTTTACCGTGGATACATATTACCAAAAGAAACATCTGCTTTACGTCACATCAATAAATAAGTGTATGTTTGATTTTACATATAATTTTCAAGAGGAGAGAATAACAAACTACAGAAATAAATGAATCAATGGATGGGGATTAAATTATATAATTCAGAAAAATGTGTTTTTATCATATGATCGTTTCCAGCTTTGTGAAGGAACTTTAAGCATGACTAGAAGAAACTGCATCAGCTATAATCTTGAATTTTTAAAATAATTTTCACTTTTTTTTCATACTTCAGTTTGATTATTTCAGTTATAGTTACTTTAACAAGTGCATCAATAGTTTTAGTTTAGTTTTTGAGGTGTTGACTTACAGATGTTGACACAAAATCTCAGATGAAATAATCCTATCAACAGTGCCAAAAGTACAAAAATCCTTTATTGTTTTCTTTGAGTAATTCGATTTAGAAAAAAGTTTAGTAATTAGAAAAATGAAGCTGCAAACAAAAACAAGGCACGAAACGATAATGAAATTTTATCTGCACTTTTATTTTGTTTCACTTAGTTTTACATAGTTGGTTTTAGTTTTATAAAAATATTTCAAGGGATTATTTTTTTCACTTTTTCATTTTTAGTCATAGTTTTCATTAACTATAGCTGCTGTTCATGCCTCTTAAATTTTACTTGTTGATACATTGACTAACTAGCAGCTCCTGTGTATAACACTTATTACCTGATACATTTCACTGTGACGTCATAATGAACTCTTTCATAGCGAAAAAACGTGAAATCAAAACATCTCGCTTTAGTGTAGTGTAGGAGAGAACCCAGTTTAGCTTTTTTAAAAGTAAAAACTTCTCATGTTCACATAGACTTGATCATGTGCCGCTTCTCTTGTCGTTTACACTTTTAACCACTAGATGGCGGTAAGGTTGTTTATGTATTGATGACTGATGCCGACCTTTTTTTTTTTAAGTAGTTTATCGCAACTGTATCTAAAAAGACCACAAATGGAAAAAAAGTCTCAAAGTAAAATCAAGTGCAAGACGACCTTCTGAACGCAGCTGGTTAAAGCTCACACACACACACACACAAGCAATGACAGGCTACTTGGACTCAGTGAAGTGGATGAATGTTTTCTTTTTATATCAGCTCTGCATTTTCAAACATGTGGAAATGTTTAATGATGATTTAAACATCACTTGGTGAGTTTTGTTTAACCAAAGAGCAGGTGGTGAGTGTGACAGCACCTGTCTGGTTTACGGGTGTGCGTTTGGTTATAGGCACACAGCTACACAATGTAGGTGGTCACAGCTGGATTGAGACCAGCTGTTGTTAAAGCCACAGCACATGGTCACGCCAAGGTTAAACTGTGTGGAAAAATTTATGCTCGTAAGACCTCCGCTCTTTTAGGTTTTGTGCTGTTTCATAAACTTAAGGGCAGGCTCGGAGTCACCAGATCAAATATCCTGTTAGAGAAAAACCCGCTCTGTGACTGACTCAGTAATTTCACCCTGTTTCAATCTTCTAGTCTGTCTGATAAGATTATTTGGGCTTTAAAGGAACATTCCCGAGTTAAATCGTCACTAGGTGATAAGACATGTAGATGATGTGAATCAGAGTTGTTTTGAATTAAACTGATATATGTCTCTAGCAAAAGTGACAATGAATGATAGTTCAGGGGGGGAAAGACCCGTGTTAGATAAATTTCTATTTTAATCATGTGATTTTGTGTTTATATATAAAGGACTGTTTATAGAGCCATCTCCGTCCTGTCATGAGTCCGTACAAGTGGACTACTGTAGAGATTTTACTGTCGGTAGATGCAGAAGGAGGCGCTTTCGAGGCCTCTCTTTCTGTAGAACTGGATCAGCTTTTATATTTCTGAGAAATATGTCGCAACCATAAACTCTCCTCCATGACATCAGCAGTCGACTTGTTCGGGCTTATGACAAGGTGGCAGTCCATTTATACACTTTTTGTACACTTAAAAAATTTAAATGACCTCAGTTTGTAGGGATCCTAACCACAATCTTAAGTAAAATGACATTTTTGATTTTTGTCAGAGACTTAAAACAGCGATTTGGTCATGATTTTTTTGTTTATAGAGCTAAAATGCTCAGTTTTTAGTTAAACTTTTATTTCCCATTTATTTTATTTCCTTTTTTTTTTTTTTACATTTTGCATTCACTTTAAGGACCTTACGGTGATGATGGCAGAGTTGGAGTCACTGGCATGAAGTCTTCTCCAGCGCCTCCCAAATATTCTCAGTGGTTAAGGTTCAGACAGTCCGTGTGTGAAAATATTGTTTCTCTGTTTCATTTGAGCCGTATCTCCAGAGAAGAAACAATCGTTATGGAAAAACCTCTCTCTTTCTTTGTTTCTCTAAAAACTAAAGCAACCCCAGTTCATGATCTTACCTCCACAGACTTACATGGGCAGGTTTGATCGGTGCATAAATGTATCCATTTCCTAACTCGCCCTTAGACACCCACTCAGGATAATTCCACCCGACTGATGATCAGCAATATTGATGAGGCTTTGTTTTACCAAGAGGAAAGCTCTGACAGGACCAGGCTGATGGGAGGGAGGCGTATCCCTCAACAGACAGGAGTGAGAGGACCCCCGGGGAGGGAAGTTAAGCATTAAAAGATGAAGTATAACAATAAACACAAGGGAGACATGTGAGACCAGGAACCACAGGTCAAAAACCCGCAGAGACACAGGAACAGGAGATTCAGGACATAAAAAAAGAAGCACAAGGAAACAGGTAGAAATATTTAACTGCATGAAGAAGAGAAGAGAGTAAAGAAGCATAAAAGAAACTGGAACTATAAAAACAAGTAAGGGATGGTTCAAGGTCACTTGAACCTTCACTACCAGCCAATTAAAAATAGGACTTTTTTATTTTTTACATTCAATTTGAAGCTTGCTCCACAAGAGAGAATACCTTTTTTTAACTGCTAAAATCACCATAATCTGTAAAAGCGGTCATGGTGGTTGTTTTTACTGGACCGGGTCATCTGACTCTGTATTTTACTATCATTTGGCCGGAGACTGGAACACGTTCAGGTTCATCACTTTGACCATTCACTGTTATTATGCAACACATAGTAGCAGTCAAATACTTCACATTATTTGGCATCACATGAAGTATAAAAACGTCAACAAATGTATCAACATCAGTCAGGCCTGATTGTTGCCATAGCAACGCAGCCCTCGGTTGTTGTGTGGAGTCCTTGTATCCGAGCAGCCTGACGATAAGACGACTTATTTTTCTCTGTATTGATCTTCAGTTCAGACTCCTTAACTACTACTGTTAAAAATGTTTCATTATCTTATTCGGTGAGGTTATTTTACTGTAAGAATAATACAAGTAAAATGTTTGTATCAGTTAGTGAACAAAATATAAGACATTTGGTTTTCATTGAGTGTCTAATGTTTAAAAAGAAAAACACTTCAAAGCCCAACTCAAAACTTACTTATTCAAATTGGTACTATGTCACTTTTTTTGGTTTGAATTTGTTTTATGGACATTTTTTCTATTTTAATGGCTTTTAGTTATATTTTTATTATATTTATATATTGATTTTTGTCTATTTTTAATGAGGTGAAGCCCTTTGGTCAACATAGGTTGTTAAGTTGTGGTATATAAATAAAGGTTGATTTGATTTAATTTGAGAAAAAAGTATGTGTGTTGGAAGGTTACTGATGTTCATTTTTGTATTTGTCCATATAATTTTTAAAAAAATTAGACTAAATAATCTAACACATTACAAGATGTCAGCATCTAAAAAAGAGAAAAGAAATTAAATTGATGCAGTGATGTGCTATTTAACAGTCAATTAAATCTATACAAAAAAATCAGTAACTAAAACAAATGTACAATAACATTTCAAGTGAGTGAAAAGATCAGGAGTGGAAAGGATATTGGTACCGTTATTAATACTGTTAGGTGACATTTGTGATCAATTGATTTGAAACAAATACACCGAATATAAGTTAATAGAACTGAAATGGTTTAAAATGAATGCTAATGTCCGACTCATCCTAAGACAAAAGTATTTCTCTTCTGGTAATAAAGCTGACATGAATCAGACTTTTGATGCAGCTCCAGAGTTGGTCCTCATCACTAAAATCTTTGAGAACGATTTCAAAACTAACCAATTATTTCCTGTTTCTTTGAGACCAACTCTTCTGCTTTTAATTGCATTTAGGTGTTCATGCAAAGTGTGGAATTTTGCAGTTTCCCAGAGGCTAAAACAAGAATATAATAACATCCGAATAAGTAGAACAAGAAAAATCAGCCAAGCAAAGCCGCCTGCAGAGGCTACTGCAAGAGCAGGTTGAGCTGAAGCCGGCCGCTGCTCGCAGAACAACTCGTCCGCCTGTATGTAAACGAACAGACAGTGAAAAAAACAGTCGCTGACAACCTGAGCCGCGGCCAGCTCTCTGTTGGCAGGATCTGCAGCAACAGTTGCTCCATTAAAGAATGAGATATTTCTATCCACATCTAAGATATTAAAAAAAAAGAAGCCGTGAGATAAGAACTTCTTTTCATTCGGTGCCAGTCTTTTAGTTCAGATCATACGTGGACTTAAAATGTAAATCAGCGGGGCCGTTTGATTTAAAGGGCAGACGCAGTGAGGTCATGGTGTTCACATGAGCTCTGACGGCGCTGAGTGGGAGGATTTTGGCATGTGAATGTCTGCAGCCGTTCACGGGCCTGCCCTCCTGAGCTCCAGCCCAAAACAAAGAGGCAGAAAGGTCCACTGACCTCCCATCTTTTTTTTTTTTTCTTTAATGTTTTCAAACTCTTAACATAGGAGGGCTTAAGCTTTTCCATGTCTAAAAGTTCATTTTGAAGGCAGCCGTCCAGCTTTCAGAAGAGCGTGCTGGGATGGGTCTGTACCGACGCTCACCGCTGTCCACTGTGATGAAGCAGATAGGGAGAGCAGGGCAATCTGCTGCAGTGTAAACACAGCACCAGAAAAGCACTGGAATGTCTCTGCAGTGGGAGCTGGAGTACGAGGTCAGCCGGAGGCCAAGGCAGGTGGTATACATCAGAATCAAGGCTGACATCTCAGCATTAACTTTTCCAAACAAGAGGCAGCCGGTATGTTGTATGTTGTCCTGCTCGTACTGGAGGAGGAGCTGCAGCTGGGGAGGGAGGTTGGAGGGGGGGTGGGGGTGGGGGGGACGAACACAGAGAAGTGGGGGAGTACAAAGGGCTGAAGCAGACAGGAACAAGGAGGAGTGTCCCTGCGGTCCAGTCATCTTACCATCTCGCTGCATCCCAGAGGGAAAACTCGCCAGTTAACATACGAGTCCAAACACAACATGAGATCGGATGCTTTTTTTTTTTTTTTTTTTTTTAAGCGTTTGATCTTGATCCCATCACTGATCCTGAGTCTGAGGTAAAAGATACAATACAGTCTTATAATCTGATCAAAGACACCTTCACCTTTACTCCACCTTCAACTCATCCATCCACCCATTCTCTAGACCCGTTGAATCCATTTCTGGGTCACGGGGGTCTGCTGGAGCCAATCCCAGCCCATCCTTCAGCTCATACAACCCAAATTTAAATAGTTTAGTACTAAATGAGAAATGCACAACGATATAAAAAAATAAAGATTTATTTCAGTTCAGAATGTGAAAACCCATTTCTGAACAGGTTCTGTCTCATCAGCTTTATTTCCTTTTTTGTTTTAACACATTAATGTATTAATTTAAAAAAAAGAAAAGAGGAGAGGGACGGTTTAGAACCTGAACAGTAGAAATTATAATCTGTGTGTTTATGCTGAATATAAACAGACATAACTCCCTTAAAAACATATAATGAGGAATCTTGTAAAATATTTCTATTAGAGCTTGTCCAGAACCAGAACAAAGTTTGACTCGAATAATCTAAAAAAAAAAAAAAACTTTATTAAAGGTAACAAGAAAAAGTGTATTTCAGAGCTTAATTCTTCTAATCTTGACCTCCTGGATCCTCTAATGAGCAAATAATTGTTTATTTGAGTTAGTTAGTTCAGTTGGTAATAAAAAAAATAGTGATAAATGATATTTTATCTTTTTTGGATGAGACAAAAAGAAATTTACTTTTCTGAAAATACAAACTTCATGCAGATCGATATCGATTTTACTATTTACAACCGATTTTTTTAAATCAAATATCCTGTCAATTGAACTTTTAAAGTCTCAAAACGTCTCTGTTTCTTGAAAGCGTCTGATTTCCTCAACGTTAGCTCAAAATGTTGGCTTGTGCTCCTTTTAACAGCTGTACAAATATAAAAGAAAAATAAGGCTTTAGCCCCTATTTCGTCAACAGTAGAGTATGTTTACGGAGCGAGAGAGAGAGCAAACGTTTTTACCACCACTTACCATCAGTTTCTGTGTTCAGTCCGGACCTTACTTTGAATTAGGAATTAAATAAACCTCTCAACCATGACAGTAATTTCACAAGCAGCTTGAAATCGTCGAGATTACAGACTTGCTACTCTCAATAATTTCAAGATGGTTGACCATAAACTGGGCCAAAGTTGCAGTAAACAGTGATTATAGTTGAAGCTGCTGATATGACCTGATATAAATGAGACCGTTGTTGGCGCATAATGACAGGTTTTGTGGAACAATATTGGGATTCTTAGACTTTTTTTTTTTTTCTTTATATTAACGTGGCATTTAAATACAGAGTTCATGTCAAAAACACTTGTTCTGACTTTGGTAGTCTTCCTGATTTAACTGCTTTTGATTGGTTCAACCAGTTCAGGGGATTGATCCTTAAAACCACCAGGTGTTGAGTTCAGTCCAGATGTGGAATTCAGTGATGTGCTCATCAGGGTTTGATGATTATAGAGTGAATTTATAAGTGAAATGCTGTATTGTGTTTATGCACCTACCTGTCTTATGGTCAATTTAAAATCACAATCAAACACTCGTGTTTCCTGACTGTGGGAGGAAACCGGAGTATCTGGAGTAAATCCACATAAGTATAGGGAGAGTCATACAAACTCCACACAGAAAAACCATTAACCCTTTATAAGGAGGTCAATAAAATACCTGAACATGTAAAACATCAGAGGGTTATTGGAGAATATTAAAGGGTATAATCAGAGTATGTAGTTCTACTGAAGTCACCAAATATGATCACTGTACAGGGTTCACCTAACCTGGAACCAGGAACTTTCCAAAGCCACCCAACTTTATTTCAATAAAATCCAGTGAAGGTCTTTCTTTGTTAGATTTTTCCCCTTTTATTGATGATTTTCCCTGATTGACTGATTCAAATAGATGGACCAGTCTGTTACCGAGTCATTCATTTCTGTTGACATCAGACACCTGATGCCTGGTTAGCATCAGCATCATTTATTATCTCCCTGTTTTTCTTTCAGAGACCCTTAAGCGCATTTGAAATATTAGGGATTGAAGTCTGAATCAAATTTCAGCTTAAAATAAATGAACATAGTTGCAGATAAATGGGGACACTATTTTCTTTTTTTAATGCAAAAACTAAACACGACATTAACTGCTTTTGTAGTTTCACTCAGCGCTGCATTGCTCTCTCCGGGATATGCTTCATTGATCTATATCTTCAAGTTTAGCAGTTTGTTTTGTTATTTTCATCAATTTCCATCAACCAATCCCTTTTGGGACAAATAAAATAGATGCTGAAGACAGCAGACACTCAAACTACAACAATAAAAATAATCCATACTTCTACATAAGCCTTATGAGCAGTCCAGAGAAGTGTTAGGCTATAATAATAATT
>JAOWBL010000018.1:1984106-2003498 GCA_028564865.1 Zenarchopterus dispar
GACCCTTTCTTCGCCTCTCCCATCAGACTCCAAAACAGCTGACAGAAGTTTACAATCATTCAACCTCAATTTATTTATCTCTTCGATTTGCACATGTGAAATGTCACATCTACGTGCTGAAGATCATAATTACACAGTTGTACATAAATACACACTAACTAAATAACACACTATTAGCTGTCTGATTTTTTATTTGCGCATTTATAATTATTAGTTTATAGTCCATATTTCTATTGTATTTTTTTTTTTATATGCTGCCTTTTTTGTATCTTTTCCAGACTCTATAATATTTGCCGTTCATTGTGGACAGCAAAGAAAGAACTGATAGGAAAACATGTTTCTTGATGTGCATTTGACAATAAACTTTGAATCTAGAACATGAATCACTAAATTTGGTTAAATAGGTTTAACTCGAAACAAGAGGGTCCGGCAAGCCAGCGTAAAGTTCTGGGAACTAAAGTTAAAAGGGGAAGGCGTCTCAATATGGAGGTATGTTCTTCTTGTTTTTCTCAATTTTGTGTCCTTTTTTTTAACCCGTTACACTTCGGAGGTCCTTACATTTTAACAGAAGTTTAATGAAACATGGGAACCTAATCCCAGAATCCAAATATTGCCTGAACCAAGTTGTACTAAAAAGTTCTTGGATGTGTAAATACAAAGTCCTGGAACCAAGAAGTTAAAACTTATTTCTAAATGGTTCCCTTTAAAGCGATAATGATAATAATTCTCATGTTGAAATGAAAGAGTATTTGATTATATTTCACAATGATCATCTCGCTCTTGCCGTCTTTCGTCAAAAGTTTACCGTCTGCGGTCAAAACTCACCCGAAGGGGTCGTTTTTACGGTACGTCACACATCAGCAACGATGGCTGTGAGATGAAGGTAGGTCAGAGGTCACGGATGACATCAGAGCAGAGGTGACTCTAAGACCCGAGACAGCAAGAACAGAAGAAACAAAAAAAGACAAGAACGAGTGACCCAGCAACGTTGTAAAAACAACCTTTGTCCCTGTAGGCCGACTCTCTGAGCTCCCTTGGATTGCTTCATTATTATTTTTCATTGATATATATTTTTATATATATCTAATCAACTTAATCTCTGTTCCTGTCTTTCTAACAGTGTGAGTTGTGCAACGAAAGTTAACGTGTCGTGCTTTGTCTTAAATCACAGAAATCACGCTGTGACTTTTCGGCATCGCGGTTGCACAATAACCCATCCCCCGGCCTAATCGTTCCCCGTTCCCCATCTCTTTAGCATCATTATCTTGTTTTCTTTCTTTTCCTGCTTCATGCTTTTTCCCACCCACTTCTTGTCCCCTTGAGAAACTGGCAGCCGTCTTTAAAGATCCCATCAGCCCCTGCTTGCTGGGAATCTGCTGCCCTTTGGTTTAAATAGCATAACCCTCTGTGTCCCATATTCCATACACAAACAGGAAGTTAGGCCTCACTTCGGAGGGAGGATGTTGTGAAAGTGTTTATTTTCCACATCCTTATTGCATTTCATGACTCCGCTGTCTTTCACATATTGCGTTTCTTTTTAAAGAAAAAAAAAATCCGCTTGCCTCGCTGATTTTTGCCCGTCATGTTTTATTTCACATGGCTCTGTCCCTGCCTGATTCCTGCGGAGCTCTTCTGCAGATTTTTTCCATGTTGAGGAAAATCTCAGTGGACTTGATCTGATTTCATGAGAAAATTACGATTTAAATGGTCTCAGTGGGTCGTTTCTTCAGCATTTCCTCTTGTTAGGAGTGCAGGGAGTGGGGTGGAGGTGGGGGGGGGGGGTGTTTGTGTTATATATATTAAAAAAAAAACCTTAAAAGTCTGTGTAAACACTCCTTCATGTCGAGAATAAGATCACCTCTGTCCTGATGTTTGATCGAGGTCTAAAATAATGTTCGTGAGAAAACCCGAGTGACCAACAGGCTGCCAGGAAAGGAAAGAAAGAAAAGAAAGGGAAGATTTATTTTTATTTCAGAGCTGCAAACAACATACAACCCAGTCTCACGGTAGTTGGCGAAACCTTCAGAACATTTTTTAGCTCATGGCTTTTGTTTTCCGCTTTGTGTGAAATAATAAACAGCGCAGTTTCTCCTGGCACTGCCTTTGTTGCCGTTGTAGAAACCATAACAGCGGGGTCCAGGAGTGGCTGAGGCGAACTGAGCTGAAGTCCCTGCGTTTAGAGGCTAAGACGTTATTTTGGTTCGCATATTAGTATGTTAACACATCCGCTGGTTTTATGGCACCGCCGAACCGCTGAGAGCCATCGTGGACCAAGCGCTGACCTCTTCCTCGTCGTCCTCTCCCACAGCGAGCCTCGACAGATGTCACCACCACGGTCGCCGCTGCACATCTGGGCCAGGGGTTGAAAGAGAAACGAAATGGTTTGTTCCAGCTGCTGTGCAGAGGTCGTGGCTTTGGAAATCGTGTGACTGGGGTGTCGTTTGGATCTTAAGCTAAAATGTAAAGCCAGTAGTAAAAAAAAAAAGAGTGTCATCAACTTAACATTCCTCCTTCACTCATTGTTGATGTTCTGTAAAAGACTTTTTTTGTGAGGGAAATGTTAACAAAACAGAAAACTAGTGGATGTGAAAGATAACAAAAACAAACTGTGCCAGTAAATTGCAGTAAAAGAAACTGTTATAAATACATAAAATCTCCAACCTTTTCAGAAACCACTTCATCTTTCAAGACAATTTTCAAACATAAACACCAAATCTTTATAAATACTAAATGTTCTCTTGTTTCAGGCTTTCAGATGAGAGAATCTGAAGGTTTTTTCTTTGTCTCCTATTCCTATTAGTTCACTAAATATTTGAGTAATTATAGTTGTTTTAACTACTTAGTTTACTAATAAAACAATTATTGATTTGAGAATGTTGTTGCAATAATGACTCAGAGGTTTTAAATATAATGTAATTAAAATAGAAAATGATTTCATCCTTTTTAAAAAAAGGAAAAAAAAAATTCATGAAAACATGTTCCTGATTTCTAATTTCTTTTACTTTCAGCTCCAGTTATCACACAGGAAAAATTAACAAAATAACCTGCGAAAGGGGTTAATTTGGTTAAAAAAAAATGTTTCTGGGGACAAAGTTCAGATGATTGTGATGCCAAAAAAAAAGAACAAAAAGAAAGAAAAGGAACAGGAGTCATTTACAAAGAATGATGCTCTTTTTTCTTTTTTTTTTTCCTCGTCTGAAAACATCACTGTTGCTGCTTCTCCCTCCTCCGGAGTTTTATTAGTCGTAAATGTGATTTTAACTGTGTGAGGAAGTGGACGTACCGCCCCGCCGCCTCATTTCAATGGTTTGTGCCCCACGTTGACAACACGATGCTGTTCACAGAACAGCTCAGCACAAAGATCAGCGGCCCGACCAGGGTGTCGCTTGTTCACGAGATCACAAACACTTTTTTGTGCAGGTACATCGTTTCAACTGTTTTTAACAATAACAACATCATTTCATCATGTTTCATCATGTAGAGACGATGCACTCAAAGGACTGTTGTGGAGTTAAATCAATCCCAAGATGTTAATGAGTGTAAACTTTCATTTGGAAGCAAAATAATGTGTGGTTGCAAACAGCAAAGTCAGAATAAACAGCTATTTTAAGCTTTTTATATTATTTGGTATTTGATAGAGTGGGTAGCATCTCCACAGACACTAATTTCAACTTTGTAAATGGTCAAAAAATGTACAAAAACTACAGTTTATACAGGATTGTTCTTGTGTTTACTTTGCTGTCTTCTTACTTTCGTACCAGTAGACTATCGTATACTCTTCTAAACAAGGAGCAAACACAGGAATTTTCATGCTCACTGCTTCCTAGAACTGTCCTCCTGGTCCAGTTGTAGAGAAGCAGTGGCCATGAAGTGTCCTCCTCAAGTTGTGTCCTATTAACTGTAGTTGATTCGACTTTTGGTAGTCTATTACTCCGTTAACATGACAGCAACCTGAAATCTGTGTACCCTAAGAACTAAATACAATTAATGTATATTTACAAAGCTAAATCACCTTGATTCACCTGTTGGGGTCCTATCACTTAATTGGAATCACATTCTTGAGCCTCTGGAACAATAAAATAGCAGTTTATTCTGAGGTCAGTATTTACCCTCTTGGCTAAATCTAAAATGATAAATTCTGCTTTAACTCAAACCTGATTCACATCTTATTTTCCTGGAATTAAAGTTTACCCTCATTAACACCAAGTAATAGACCTGGGTTGATTTAAGTCCAGAACAGTCCTTTAAGTGCAGCGTCGTGATGAAATAGGGGAAATATCCGTCTTCACGTTCACTGCCATCTAATAACTGACAGGAATATTAAACTGACCTACTTGGACAGTCAGAGTCCAGTTTACAAGATGAATCGTCACATCAGGATGACATTAATTGTCTACTTTGACAGAACTGGACACAAACATTTCCATAAAGCTGGACCAAGCTAAAATGTTTCAGTTGTTACTTTCCCAAGATGCTTTGCACAGGTGTTGTCTACGCCTCTTCGCTTTTCTGTAGAAGATAAATTGAATCTGTGCGATGTTTTAGTGGACACGAGCACTCAAAGTTCGCTGAGCACGTTGACAAATGCCTCCAAAACCTTGAGACTCCAGGGACATGAAGCGTCCATCCAGGCGCCGAATGCAAACTGGAGCGAAGCCTGATACTGTGTGGCTGCACCAAGAAAGTTTTTAACCTGTTCTTTGTATTTTGCACCAATCAACCACTAGCTGAGTAATTTCTGGGCAAACCCTCTGTCCCGACACCCAGATGTTTTCTGAGGAGTGGTTTCGAAGCCTCTTTGGCTGAGCATCATGTCACAAAGGAACACACCCACCTCATGTCAATCAAAGTTATCGATCGATCTCAGCTCCTTCAACCGACCCACGCCGGAGGAGCTGCAGAGTTGCTAAAAGACATTTTCAGCAAGATATCCTCTTTCAAATGTCGTTCTGGTGGCAAAAAATCAGAAATGACCTCTGTTTAGATGACACGAGGTAAACACAAAAACACAGAAGAGTAGACGCAGATGCTGCCAGGTGTCTCGATAAGCTTTGTAGCCAAAGTGACGACTGGTGAGGAAGTGGTGATAGCTAGTCGGTATCTAAGCCCGCTGCCAATCAAAAGTCCACTCCCCTACATAAATTTATTGCTTTACAGAATTTTATTGGACGTTGTACAAAAAATGGAAAAAAAAATCCCCCCTATACAGTCATAACTGTGAAATCGAGATATAAAGACGTAAATCGTTTTTTTTGAACTAGGCTGTATTTATCTTTATTTCTCCTGCATTGTTGGACATTTTAACGCAGGAAATAATGGGTATGGACTTGCTTTTGGACTCAGCCTCCAGTGGTCACACGATGAACTGCAGCTTTTTGTGTTTCCCTGTTGGCTTTAAACCAGAAGTAGGAATATTTGAGCTTGAAATCATCACGTGATGCAACACCTTCTGACTGCCAATAAAATCACCAACAAACTGATAAAGAAAAGAGAGCATTTAGCAGTGCTACAAATATATAAATAGAAACCATTTCGGTGTTGTGAAGTCCAAATATTACTTTGAATACACATCATTTTCTACAAGCTATCTAGCTGTTTGTTGTGGTTTAGATTAATTTTAAAAAAAGGCTGAAAATGAATTTTTCCTTAGCTGGAATCAGTCACTCAGCTGCTAATGAACAAACTTGTCTATTTCTTACTTTTTCAGAATGCCTCTATTAAATACAATCTATTAACATATATTTACTTTCTACAAGTAAGCCAGCAGCTGTGTGTTTACTGTACACATCAGCTGTGCAGCGTATGAAAGCTGATTGATTTCCAGCAGAGGAAGCTGTTTCTCCATCCTCCTTTTGTCCTCTCAGACTCACACAGCAGGTGTGACAATGTCTGACAAGTGTTTGCAAAAAAAGCAATCAAACTAAATGTGAAACCCAAATGGGTAAATGGTGTTCTTACCGGCTAAGAGCGTATTACATACGATACTAGAAAAGAAAAACTCTTTCTATAAAATTCCTCATTCAGATAAATCCTATTTATCGGGGATCTTGGCTGAAAGCATGACAACACGCTTGTCTCTGATGCTTTTAATGTATTCATGAAGGGGGCTATTTATTGGACAAAGTATTCACAAAACGTCACAAACGCGTACTGCATTCACCGAGTGGGTGAAAAAGCTCCAAAGTTTCCTTGGACCTCCAAATGGATGTTTGGCTGTACCACAGAGGACACGGGGAACACAAGCTAAGTGCTTTAGCAGCGGGTGACGCTAACGCAGTCGGACGGGCTCAGTGTGGCGTGAAGCAGAAGAGTGCTGTGTGAGGTGACTTATGGGACAATGGGGCCGCTTTTCGCAAATAAAACATGAGGCTTATCCGGAGCCTCTGAACTATACAGTCTCGGCTTGTGTCAGGTGTTTGTGGGTGGGGAGAGAAGTGGGTGTGGGGGGGCTGGTTTAATGGTCCTGAAGTGCCTGGTTTATCTGGTGGATACAATGAAGGGTAATTCTCTGAAATATTACTAGTTTGTTATATAAAATCCCCATTTTCAGTCATTCATATCTGCTTTTTCCTTTTTTTTTTACCTTTTATCTGAATACCACATTATTCCACGTCTGAGAGAATTGCGTCGTGCACATTTGTCGTGGTTGTGTTTTTAATTGAAACTAAATAACTTCTGCACTTATTTAGGAAGAATTAAAAAAAAGATTGGACATGACACAAAGATGGTAAAACGTAGGGGGCTCTGAAGTATTTCACAAAAACATTTCTGCTCGTACACAGATTTCTTTGACAGCTCTTTATTTTTCCTCCCTCAGTCTCCCCACCCTCCTTCGTGCTGTCTTTCTCTTTTTATTCTCAATATCTTCATCCTGTTTTCATCCCTTTACAGCATTTGTTACTCTTCAGACCTGACAGTGTAATCTACAGTTGCTGAAATTTTAATCTTTTGTTTTTGAAATTCAAAATTCCACTCGGTCTGTAGCAGCTTCAAAATGTACTTTTGTAGCCACTTTCTTTCTTTTTCACTTTATTTACTTCTTTGTCATGCAAATTCATTTGCGAAATAAATTAAATACATTTATTTTGGTCTCAAAAGAAAAAAAAGCAGATCTGGTGAGGGGAAAAAATAATTCAAAGATATGAGGAGATGCAAATTTTACAAACGTATTTTTGTTCACTTGTTATTGTTAATTTATGCTTTTAAATGCCACAATGAACAAGAAAATCCTGACAGAAAGGATGTTATCACTTAAGTCAAATGGCTGTAATCATCCACTCTGCAGGCAAAAAGTAGACTATCCAGTTTCTCATTTAAAAAAGCTACAAAAATGATCTACAACTGAGGTAATTTATCATTTCTAACTCTAACCCAGCTGTGTTGCTTGAATACCACAAAAATGCACCTTTACTGTACACAGTGAAACATAAAATCTCTACATAAAATGCAGTCTCTTTTCTAAATATCTAAATCTCTGTTGCCTTACTGAAACCAAAAAATGTAAAAATTTAAAAAAATCCAAACTAAAAAAAATGTAAATCATTCCTCATAAAGAAAAAAACTAATCTACTAAGAAAGTGGGCCATGGCCACATCTTAATATATACTATATATTTTCATTTTCTTGTAGACAATGTTTTTGAAAGATTGTATGTTGAAGCAGCACAAAGGAACATTTGTAATTTCAGCTCAGTGGCTCCCCCTACAGGTGGGAGGTTCAGTCACTGTAATGACACTGTCAAAGATTTTATCTTAAGTCTTTTGTTTGACCACTTTCTGGTTTTCTTTCTTCGGTCTCTTAAGTGGCCTCTGTCACGACGTCCACAGTAGCTCTGTGAACTAATTTAATCATTCCTGGTTGTCTGACAGTGTTGCAGAGCCGTAACCCGTCATTGCAAGAGAAAACCACAGGACAATAGTCCAAAGTTACTTTGTCCATAAAGGAGGGACAGGAGACAGGCAAACTTATCCTCAAAAGCAAGCAAATATTCCTTTAAATGAAACTTGGAACTGATATTTTTATTATTTTAATTTGACCTAATCTCACCACACAATTAGTGAAATACAAGTAAACTTATTTGAAAGACAATTGTGAGGCCTCCTGAAGTAAATTTACTCCTGTCCAACATAACCTCCAATTATTCAGTTTTTTTGGATTTTTTCCAATTTAAAAGGACCTTAAATATTTCTAATCAGACATAAGCATACATCATTGTTGCATTTACGAGGTCATTTACATTTCTGGCCTTGTTTATCCCATTGAAAACTATTTAACTTTTTAGACCATGAGCATAGCTAATTAGTTTTCTCCTTAACAGAAATAACAAGTTTATATTATTCACTAAACTAATTTTATTTGTATTTTTAAGGATTTCGTGGCACTAATGGCTTTTACTGACAGTCTACAGACAGGAAAGTGGAGCAGAGAGATAATTGAACCTTGTCCAGCGTCACAAGGAGTGTTGTGGCATCTACGACACTAAATGTTTACTACTTCTAGATGTTTGTTTGTTTCAATGATTAAAAAAAGCTTCTTGACATTTTTTTAAATCTCATTTATGTGACTAAAAAAATTGTGTCAATGCACAAAGATGATGTCAGATTTGAAAACAGGAGGTTTTATAATTAACCTGACAAACTCACCTTTTAGGTAAAATGTCCCTCCCCTGCATCATAATGAGGTCTGGACTTTGACTGAGCCTTTGCCAAACACTGATTGTTATTTATTTATTTATTTATTGGTCAGCTTGTTGTAGATTTTATGGTAACATCACTGTCCACTTGGAGGACACTGTTTCAGCCAAACTCCAGCTCTCAGAGAGATGATCTCACATTTCGCTCATAAAGAGGAGTTTGTGGTTATATTAATTACCGGCTGTGAAACAAGCCCAAATCATTACGCCTCCACCTACATGCTTGACAGTTGAAATGAGATATCTGTGGTGATATGTCTCACTGTCCACTGGACATCGATCCAGGCGTTTTGTGGTTTCCAGCGGTGTAATTTTGCAACCCTAAGCCATGAGATTATGTTCTTTGTAGAGAAAAGAAGCATTTTTTTGTTTTTTTTCGGGCAATCCTTTCAAACATCACACTTTTGGGCACTTGGCTCCTAAATCTGTTTTTATAAACACTTTACATGTTCACTGAAATCTTTACACTCCTTTTGTTTTGTTTGTTTTGGGTGCAGTTTCTCAAGGAATTGTGTGGTCCGGCCCTTGGGTGAACTAGCTGGGATGTCAATTGACAACTTTATTGAACGTTTTCCACTTTAGAGTATCTTTCTCACTGTATAGCAGTGTTAACAATTCAGATCCTAGTGGGCTGCTGCCCTGCATGTTATAAATGTTTTCTTGCACCAGAACACCTGAGTCCAACGAATGAATCGACATCCAGGCCTGCACAAGTCCGACCCATTCATTAGTTTTTGTTAAAATAACACAGTCCAATAAATCATGCGCTGCCGCCTATATGAGGCTATATTTACCCGACTTTGAGAGCTGGAGAGGACCAGATGACTTTTTTTTTTTTTTTTTGTGATTCAAAATAATTTACAAGTGTGTAAGTCTAGGGATTGCAAATGTGACATGTACACCCCACAGGAAATCTGCTAAAGACATTAAAAGCAGAAATCAGTCATACAAAAAACAGACCTGTTTCATAAGCAACAGAAACAGCACACTTTAATGCACCTAAGTAAAACCAAAATAAAAATAAATATTGTCTTCAATATTATAGGGATCATGTACATCTCTCCCCTGATTTATATAAAGTCTTTATGCCAGCACTTAGGAAGAAGAAGAGGCCAGCGAGTTGAACTCAAAACAACTTCACATCTTCTTTTAAACTCAACCTAAGAGACATATGAATAAGACATACTTTGTGGCTTTACAAAAATATCTTTGGCATTTCAGATGGCTGTGACATCTTTGAGCGTAAAAGGATTACAGCTTCAGTGACTCATTTTTTTAACCTCTTAAATCTGAACGGTACATGTTCAAGCGAGGATCCCTCGTAAAGGATTTTAGGATTTTGAAAAAAATGTTACACGTCAGTGATGCTGAAAGAAGTCGCAGCATGAGCTGCAAGAGCGTAAAAAAGGCTTCATTTCTGAGAATAAAAAGACAAAGACTGTATTTAATCATCTCTTATCTATAAAATGTATTTTTTTTCATCATCATCTGGATATTTTTGTCATATTTTAGTAAATGTAAAAGAGAGTGCACAAAGCCTGGACTAATGAGTCCACAATTCATGGAGGAGGTGCACAAAGATGGCGACCTCCTGCGAATTAAAGCCCGGTGGCGCAGACTGTCTGAGATGTTCGTTTTAAATTTATTAGCAGCCACTCAACAGCACAGTCAATATTTCATGGGCAGCGAGTGTTAGTAAAATGTCAAACAGAGCGTAATGTATTTTGTCCTTTCGCATCTTCAAAGTTTAACAGCTGCGAGATGAAGATCTCTTGGCGTTCGCTTTTATCCTAAAAGAAAACTGTTGCCCACTTTCAGCTGTTAACGTTCAACTAAGAGAAAGAGCTGCAGATCCAGTCACGATGACCTACTCTCACCAGCTTTAGCTTTATTTCATAATATTAACCAAATCGTGGAATTAAATTTTACCAAATGAAGCAGTGGTTCTCCTGGATGTCATCTTCCTACAATACAAAAAGACGTGGTGATGTTGTATTTTATGACAAATACCTATTTAAAATTATTTTAAATTTCAAAATAAATTAGGATCTTGCTTTAATGTAAAATTGAGACTATAAGTGGTACAAAAGTGCTGAAACAGTTTATAGTGAATATCACCCACATTATTTAATTCACTCTTAATTTGATCAAATATGAGAATGTAGGAGGACAGCCTTCATAAGCTCACAAATGCATTTTTCCTCAACCAACAGTTCAAACTTGAATTTATGAAACCAGCATGATGTAAAATAAAACAATGGAAAAAATATACCTGCAAAAAGAAGCTCAAACCAGCTGTTTTCAGACAACTAAAACAATACGTAGGACTTTTTTTTTTTTCCCCTTTGGCCTAATTTCAGTTTGATTACATGTGCTGTTAAACGTCTCGCTTCGTAAACCGGCTGCATCCTTTTGTCTCTGGGGGTGTATGCATATCTACCAGTTCAGAGTCTTCAGAAACAGATGAGAAAACACCGAAGAGAGCTGCTATTTTTAGATCAAATCGCTGAAGAAGTACAGTGGGACCACGTCCGTCCACTCGCCTCGCCCTCCACCTCCTCCTCCTCGTCCTGAGAGTCTGATTGTGTTCCTGTACAAAGTCAGGAAGCCGTCTGGCCTCCGAGAGCTGCCTTGTTGTGAGGAAACATGGTGCACGCTGGGCTCGCGTCCAGGGCCGAGCCTCAACACCCAACAAGGACCTTTTCTCCACCCACTCCCACCCCTTCCACCAACCTGGACACAAACACTCAAAAACACGGACATTCACTCGTTTTTATTCTTATTTTCTAATTATTGTTTTGGAATATAATGAAGAGGTATTTAAAATGTGCTGACTTATACTTCTAGCGTTGTTGAAAATCCTTAAAAGGTTTATTTATTGGTAAACAACAGACGTGTCATGAATTAGTACCAATACATAAAGCTGTTTTAGATTTTTAGCTGATGTAACCACATGTATGTCTGCTTTTGGTCATTTTTTTGTAAGTGCTATCTTTAAAAAGCTCTGAGCAAAATGTAAACCACTTCAGTTTTATTATTTCATATTCCTACACTGGAATAATTTAGTTTTATGGAAAACCTGTTATGTTGAAACTTATGTTCCAACACTCAGAAATGATCTCTGTGGGGAAAAAAACCTTTCCTATATATATATATAGATATATATATCTATATATATATAGATATATATATATATACATACATACATACATACATACATATGTATGTATATATAGTAAATTGAGTTTTACTCATTTTATGTAAGAAATGACTGTATGAAAGTACCACAAATGTATACAATCTTCATATTAACTTCATATCCATACTAATTTCTTATAAAATGCGCATAAAGGAAAATAAAATCCGAATTTTAAAGGTCAGAATTTGAAGTTGAGAAGTTTGATCAGATTTAACGACAGACTGATCAAAAAGCTGGTGGACAGGATCGTGTCGTCCTGACTTGTCTGTAATCCAGTCGTGCTGTTTCAATACTGGCATGAGGAGCGCTTGTTCATTAAAAGCCGAGGTTTAAACTGGACCAGGACAGAGGCTCGGTTCTGAGCCGGGGTCGGAGCCGGGGCCGGGGGCCCTGCGCTCCGTCTCCATTGGCTGCGCGGAGGAGCCGCGTCCTCGTCCCACAGCTGAGGCGGATCCGCCGCTTAATTAGAGCTCACAGCAGACTCCAACATAATTGATGACCTAATTGAAAAGTAGGAGGAGGAGGACCGGAGTGGGCGTGGGGGGCATCCACGGGCAGCAGGAGAGAGAGAGAGAGAGAGCGAGGGGGAGACTCGCGCGCCAATGACAGAAAGTTTACTTGTTCTTCCTCCGCGCGCTCCCACAGCTGAGGGCATTGATGTGAGCGCAGAGGCTTCCAGGTTTTACGCGCACCTCTTTTCCCCCCCATTTCTCACCCTCACACACGGAGCACCGATACACCTTCTCACCTTTAGTTTTAGCGCGTGTCTTGTCTTTTCTTTTCTTTCCTTTCTTTCCCTCCCTTTTATGAATGATTCTCTCTCGTAAAACTTCTGCGCATTTATCTCCGGATAGCTCCTCCGCACGACCTCACCTCGGCACATCTTCTCTACTCAAGTACAAACGCCACCAGGACTTTCACTGTAGCTTCAGGCGCACTTGGGGGAAATTTCACTCCACGAGGAAAAACTTGATCGTTTGCGCAGCAGCAGGAGCAGCGGCGGCCGAACCGAGCCTCACCATGAGCCTGAAAGCGGACGCGGAGCCGAATAACAGCGTCTCCATCGAGGAGGAGGTGAGTGCGGACGTCTTCACGGAACTTTGACCCGCTCCTCGTCTTGCGTGTGCGTGTTTATTTTTTTTTTAGTTTTCTTGATTAAACCACGCTCGCGGCTGCTTATTCGGAGCGTGTAAATTGGGGGTTAAGACTCGTTTCGGAAACAAGAAGTGGACAAACTAAAGGAGAAATGTGGGCGTTCTGCCACCTCCTTAAGGGTTTTTTTTTTTTTTTTGTGCCGATAGTCGTGGGTAGTTTGTAAATCTTTGTTTTGTAGCCGTTTGGTTTCGATATAGATATTGAAAACGAATCTTTCTTTAGTATTACTGGAAGCTGTAGAAGTGTATCAATCTGATTTTATAAATTTCCACCAGTGTCTTTATGGTCACTCGTAAATTTTTCGCGTCTCTGCAATATCGTGGCAATTTTTATATACGGACTCCAGCAGGTTAAACTGTTTATCAGCTTGTGTTGGAGTAAGATTTTTTTTTTTTGAATAAATGTTACACAACAAAGCTGGTATTTCCTTTGTTTATTTCCTTTTTTTTTTTTGAGCCAAAAATATTTAAACTGTTTTTTATGCCATTTTTATATTCTTAATTTTATAGGTCTAAATATACATTTTAAAATAGACAGGACCTAAGAAATCAATTTTTTAGTATACCTGAACTGAATTGCTTCCCAGACGGTACCATTTCGTTGCTGCCCCACCTGTTTGCGTCCCGTTAAATTTCCTTTTACTGACTCCTTATGGAAGCCTGAAGGAAGCACTGGGCCTTTTGTTGGTTCTCCTTTTTTTTTTTTCTTTTTTTTTTTTCCATTGTCTTATGATAAAAGCCTTGTCTGGCCACTTGACTTTGACTAATTTGTGTCAATGTCCCACCAGCTCCTTCCTTTTTTAAATTGAAAGTTAAAAGACCAGAAATTTAAGAGAGGAGGGGGGAAAAAAAACCTGCTAAATTGAGACACTTCACGTCATCAGCTGATAAAAATGCAACTAGAACCTGTCGGTGTGCACAGCTCCAGGTTTATACACTTGTATCTCCGAGCGGCTTAGTCCATGACAAGCCTGGGGATAAATTAAAACATCTCCACTGAGTGTGTCCAGCTGGGAAGGCTTTCAGTTGTTGTTGTATATATTGACTTGTGAAGGGTTGGAGTCGCTGCTGTGCAGCACCTGAAAAATGCCGGAGGGCCGACAGGGCTGGGGCCGGGGGTCAGAGGAAGGAAATGGTCTCACGCTGTTCTCTGTTGTACAGTGCTGTTCCTCTGGCAGCTCCATTGTGCTCGGGGCCTCCCCACCGGCTGGGAAGTAATGGGCCTTGCACCACACCGTTTATTCTCCCCGTCACACTGGGCTACAGACTTGAAATGTCCAAACAAGGCGGGTCTGCGGGTCTTTGACATTATCCAGGAGATGTTCATCGTATACAGGGAGGGGAGGGGGGGTTAAAAAGTGCCAGGGTTCCCAAATTTCTAATCTCTTAATCAGACTTTTTTTTTTTTTTTTTTTTCCTCCCCCTTCTTTTCAGTTTTACATAATAGCAGTCTAAAGGTTTGGATCCAGCCAAAAGGTAATTGGAGGGGTATGAGGATTTACAAAAGAGAAACAAGATCCTTTTTCTTTACCTCTTTATATTTAAATAAGGCTTCAAATTGTGTAAGGAATAATTTTGTTGACCTGCAAAGCTGGTAAGATCTCAATAAGGTTTTATTTTTATTTTTTTAAGAACTTGATTATATGGATGTATAAAGTAAAACGTACAGATATGAGAAGCACGTAGATGTTAACACCATGCCTGAGCTCAAGTTTTCTTTTTGTTTTTGTTTGCAGGTACGAACACTGTTTGTCAGTGGACTACCGGTTGATATCAAACCACGGGAACTTTACCTGCTGTTCAGACCTTTTAAGGCAAGTTACAGTACATCATTTTTAAGACTGTCCTAGAATTAATGATTTTTTTTTTTGAACAGTTTAGTTATGTTTGATGTTCCTCTTAAACAACAATTTTTTTTTAATTTTTTTTTTTTTTTTGCACCAGGGATAAGAAACACCATTTCAGCTCTGTATGTCCTGTTCATATAGTAGTTTTTGACAAATTTAGTTACTTAAAATACATCATGGAAAGTGTTTCTAAAAGGATGTTTTGTGGCTCAGGTAGAGCTTCAGGTAAGTTTATAGATTGACGAAGCAGTCCTGAATTTCTGTACTAATTTTTATTTTATTTATTAACCATTTTCATAATCCAATGTTAAGTATTACACACTTGACACACAGTGAAAGATATTTGGTCCTTGTTGTATGGACTTTGATCCCCAGTAATGGACGTCCACATATTTGCATATATGGAAATGAGGCCACATCATTGTTCATCCGTCGTTGGTTTCTTGCCTGGATTCAGGTTCCATAAACAGCCCTCCCACTCTTGTCCTAACTAACCAAAGTGGAAGTGGTATCCCTCGCACATGGATGCTCCCGTGGAATGTGTAAATGAGTAGCTCTTGCAGTTGGTCTACCAATCCTCTCCATGACCCAGCTCACCCACCGTGTTGGGAAATTTTTATTTCTTCTCTAACATTTGTACATTGTGAAACCACTGAAGTGATAAGTCAGTTGTAACTGCTTTTTTTTTTTTTTTTTTTTTTTTCCCCCTCTCCTCCTACAGTTGGCAAACAGTCTGTAAATGATGATGATTCACTGAAACTTATCCATATCCAAATGAAACTCTTGTGTTAAATGAAATTGTGAAGGGAAATATTTAAAATACTGAATGTATTCTACTTTTTCCTAGTCTAGAGATTAATCCCAGATGATGAAATTTCAATTTCTCATGGCTGTGGATCAGGTGAAATTCACTTGTGCTTTTTTTCTCTCTCAGGAGTTAATTCATTCTGTTTGGGCTTTTTGGTGCTGTTTAAGCTTGTTTTTATTTGAAATTAATACTGAGATTAGAGGAAATGCACATTTGATGTGTGCTCGCCCCATAAAACAAAACGGTCAAATCAACAAATGCTGCATTAGTTAGAAATATGCATGTGTTTTGTCATTTTAAAAGTTGCTCAGATGAATCTGAAGGGGCTTATCTTGGAGCTCAAAGTGAAGGTGCACACAAGCAGATTTCCCTTCGTATAGTGAGGCGTTCATGCCTGACTTGCTTCATGTGATTCCAGGGTGGATAATTGGCTATCTTTCTTCCCCACAGGGTTATGAAGGGTCACTGATTAAGTTAACATCAAAGCAGGTGAGATGCCTTCCATTTGTTAAAAAGTGTATTAAATCATTTCTAGACAGATGCTGTTGATCCTGCAAGAGAACCTTTTGGGTTTTTATTTTAACTAATGCAGACTTTTGAGTGTCATCTGTTGGTCAAAAATGCACTTTTTTTCTTTTTTTTCTTTTTTTTTTTTTTTTTTATATTTTCCAGCCTGTTGGGTTTGTAACCTTTGACAGTCGCTCTGGAGCTGAAGCTGCAAAAAATGCACTAAATGTAAGCATCAACTTTATCATCTTTCCTTTTGTAATTCTTTTACAGAACCACCCCTTTTTTACTTTTCAAAAATCTTTTTAAATGTTAGATTTGTTATAACCTTTTATTAAGACCCACAAGTGATTGGAGTTTCTTTTAAATCATAAATCATTACCCATTTTGTCTCTTACAATTCAATGGCAGGGCCATTTTTGGAAAGAGGCCAGAATCCCGTAGCCTTACGGTAGTTTACTTTGACCTTGATACACATCCTTCTTAGTCTGATTATAGCTTTCTTCATTTTTGCATATCACGCTTTACTGTAAAACATGTTCTATAGCCACATGTGTAGTGTTATTTGGACACATCTTCAGTAGTATAACCCTTTTTTTAATTTTGTCACCCAGTAGCCCACGTTGGCAGTATCTAACACTTCTCTCTCATAGCCTATAGCCTTCCTTATGAGCATCACCTCTTAGACACACCAGCAGTCACAAACAAACACACACACAAACAAAAATACTACTCACCTGCATGTGGGCACAACGCTTACGGCACAAGAACACAAGCAGGGTTAAACCACCTAAACGAACCTGAACTCTGTCTCGTCATTGGCCCTCTTCTTCCTCCTTGCCGCCGCCTCCTCCTCCTCCTCCTGGCCCTTGCAAAGACTGAAGTCGTCCTCCAGTCGCGTGTGCTCTTGATTTTTGGCCGTGGGGGGGAAGAGATGTGTGCATGCTGTTGAAATACTTCAGAAGTGTATTCTTCAGCCTACCCTATATTAGTTCAGTCAGATGGGATGGGGTTTTTTTTTTCTTTTTGTTGTTGTTGTTGTTGTTGAGCCATCCCAGTGGTGTTAAGTCCAAGGGCAGCTTGAAGGACACTTCTTGAGTATTGAAGCACAGCTGTAGGAAAGAGGGCCATGTGGGACTACTGAGCTATAGCCCATCAAACTCTGCTTGCATCCCTTAAAATATGTCCCCTTCCTCCTCCATCTCTCCTCCCAGGGTATCCGTTTTGACCCCGAAAGCCCCCAGACCCTGCGCTTAGAGTTTGCTAAAGCCAACACGAAGATGGCAAAGAGTAAGCTGATGGCCACACCGAACCCCACAAATATCCACCCTGCTCTAGGAGCACACTTCATTGCACGGGACCCATGTAAGTTGTACGGCTGCACCACTAGGCTCTCATCCACACTCACCTCAGCGACGCCGGTTGCTCAATGACCCCAGTTATTGCCCCCAGTTATCTTCAGATGTTGCGGTAATAAGACAAATGGGCAGGCTGTCCAAGGAGGGTTTCTAACAAGTTGAGGACTAACTCACCTCCACATGCATGCATGCATCGTCTTTATTCTGTACGTGGCCGCTTTGCTTCTGTCAGCTGGGAACCGTCACTCCTGTAGGATTTAGTCAGCTGCGGTGCCTTCACTGCCTTTGCCTAAACATCGGCTTGTTGCTTTCGTTCCAGACTGGCAGTTGATAACAGTAATTATCATCTTTAAGGCTAGATTTAGCCTTTTAAAAAAAAAAAAATAAGTGTGGTGTGAGACTAGAACTGCTGTTGGTGAATTATATAGAAATTAATGCTTTCAAGGATTTTGTGAAATTTAAAGGGTTGAGCCTTATTTTTATTATTTAATGCTTATTTTGTTACATTTATGATTAATCCCATTTTTAAAACTGTTTAGTGTATTAATGTACGGTGACATGTAGGACATGGGGAAACGGGAAGACCAAGTTGCAGCTGGAACGTTCCTCAGCTTATCCCTAAAATTACTAGGAAGCAAAATTCATCACAGTTCAGAATCTAAAGTTGGATAAAGGGTTTTTTTTGTTTGGTCATACACACTCGGGCCTCTTTTGTTTACATGATGTCCAGTATTAGAGAAGAGAGGTCAATCATCTTGTCTCCTGTACTTCTCCAGATGATCTGACAGGGGCAGCACTGATCCCAGCTTCACCGGACGCCTGGACCCCTTACCCTCTGTATACCACAGAGCTGACCCCGGGCCTCCCTCACGCAGCCTTCACCTATCCGGCAGCTGCTGCCGCTGCTGCAGCCCTCCACGCCCAGGTGAGGGACCAACCGGTGTGTTTTTATTTATTTATTTATTTTTTTGGTAATAAAGTGTACCAGCTGACACTTGGAGCCCTGAGACTCGTAGATGTTTACCTGCACTTAAGCATGATGTAGATCCTACATGTCTAAAATTATGAAGATACTGTTTGTCCATCACAGCAACAAGAAATTGACTGTAAAGGTTCATATGTGGTCGTGATAATGTGACAAAAATGCTGAATTAAAGGTGAATTACTGTTCACTGAAGGTTCAGAGACTTAACAGATTTAATGGTCTGAAATGTCCTTGATAGATGCGTTTCTGAACTCTGATATCCAGTCTATCATCTTGTTGACTGCCTTTGGAAGTGCTCGTCAGTCGTTGGTAGTTGATGTCACAGTTTAGTCGCCCTTCAGAGATGCATACCGTTTTGGCACAGATCTTGTGTTAATATAGCGTTGGACCATCGGACGTCTCCAGCACACATTAAAGACTTTCAGCGGGCCTAAAGTGTCAACTCTGGTGCTCGGTCCATGTGCAGCGTCTCATTCTCCCTGAACTTGAGTCCTATGAATCATGGCTTTGGTGTTTTTGGAATATAGTCATACCATCGGGGAAGTAAATGCGTCTTTAAATAAACTGATCAGTGCTCTGACAGACCTAATGAGCTAAAGCATCTGCAGATCATAATACTGTACGACCCCCTCAGGTTTGCAGGATAAGGCATGGCGGGTGGATCACTGACTTCCCATCAGTCTTGTGCAGGGTAAATCTTGACTCTTACGCTCCAGAGTCCAGGTTTTATCCTTCCTATCAAAGTGAACTCCTGCCACAGCATTGCCTCGCTGATGACTGGTTTTCTTAAAGCTGCACAGCTATTTAGATAACTTGTATTATTATTATTATTATTATTATTA
>JAOWBL010000018.1:2014837-2032751 GCA_028564865.1 Zenarchopterus dispar
TTTGTGTTGTCATGGTGTATCTTCTAAACACCATCAACATCCAGCATCTTTCTTCACCCCAAAAACCAAATCACTTTGCATTAGTAGATGGAGACTTCGGTTCATATGAGATGTTTTTCATGCTCTGATTATTGGTGGTGGTAAAAAAAAAAAGATAAAAACAAAAAACCTACATTCAATAGTAGGTGTTGAAACTGTAATTTGTCTGTTAGTTTTAAGTACTATCAGTTTTCCAGATTCACATTTCCCAAGCAGTTAAGCTTCTTGTGTCTCTCACTTTGCATCGAAACATAAGACAGGTGAGAAGTCTTTCCTCCTCATCATCTTTACTGGTAGAAGGTTGAAGAGCAAACCACTCCAGATCAGACCACAGGTGTATTTACAAGCTTTTAGCTATCAGGATATGTGTCCTTACTAATTATGGAGCAATGAAATGGAAAACTAAAATAAATCATTGGAATATTTTAGCCTCAGAATAAAGTACAGTCTGGTGCTTAACTCAAGCAGGTCAAATATAAGACAGGATTTTTTTGTGGATGTTCTTTTATTTATGTATGTATGTATGTATGTATTGTCTGCATATATTTTAATGGTTAGTACCATGATTTAGTAATACCTTTACCCAAGGTATATATATATATATATATAATGTATGTATGTCTGTATAAATATATATACGTATATATATATAAAAATATATATATACATATATATAAATATATGTATGTATACATATATATAAATATGTATATGTATTTATATATATGTATGTATACATACATATGTATATATATAGTATATATATATATATATATATACATACATATATATATATATGCATTTTAATTTTGCAGCAGATATTTTCATATGGTGCATTAATCTGAGGTGTGTCTTTCACCAGTCTTCCTTGACAGTCTAATCTCACATATTTTATTAATATCTGAATTCCTAATTCTGTCTAGGAGGACTAAAACCACCAATGTGAAACATAAAAGGACAAGACTGATAAAAAGACAAGACAGTGATGGGTACGGTGTGTGTAGCGTGGTGATCAGTGTTTGTGTGATGTGTCTTCATGATGAGATGTGCTACAGTAGAAGACAGACATGCTAATAAAAGACAAATAGACATAAAAGAAAAGAGACAAACAAAATGGTGTGAGAAAAGTGGATATGTGTAAGTTATACACATTTTGAATGTCTGCGCTTACATACACACAGATACATATATGGACATACGTTCAATTCTAAACATATATACACACTTGACCAGATGTGGATGTTCTTGTGGGTTAGTGGAACAATAAATGGATGGAGTAATGGGGGATCTGGGCTCATCTGTCCTGGGTGCACTTTACCCACTCCTCCGAGACTAATCACAGAAATTGGTAAGATTCATTTGGAAAAATAAACCACTACATTAGTTAAAGATTATGAGAAAGGTGGTATAAAAGCTCCAATCATTTTAAAAGAATGGTGAAGAGGTTTGGTCTGTGCCATCACTTGTATTCAGCAAAGTTGGAGGTATTTTTATTGGTGTGTGAGTGTGAAATATCCAAACTGCTCATTAAGCTTTCCACCTTTCATCAACAAGTATTGTTACAGAAGCTGATTTTCAACATAATTTCAGTAAAGGGCCATCAGAGTCATATCAGAGGGAAATATATATTTATGGAAGACTGGCTGCAAAAACAAACATGGACAAATAATTTCCACCGAGGTTCTACAAAATCAAAATCGATTATGTGGACCTCATGGATGAAAATTTCTGAGGACCCAGGACATGCTGGACAAAGCCTTGGTAAGCCTTGGTATCCCCTCGGAGGAGGTGGCTTGGGGGGGTGGGGGCTCTGGTTAGGCGTCCACCCCCGAGACTCGACCTTGGATAAGCGGAAGTTAATAAGTATAACTTTTTATTACCGAAAAAGGCAAGTTGGTCAATTCATAATAAAGTGCACAAACTCAAAGTCATCACAATGATCAAAGAAAATAGCGGTCAACAAAAAGCACGGTGACCCAGCCCACCTTCTCTCTATCCCCACAACGAGAATGAACAGGTGACTAAATGAACTCATATCCCCACCCATGAGCTTGTGACCCACTATCCCCCTACTCAGACTGACTACATAATAAATAGAAACATCAATTCACCTTAATAATATTCATTCATGGCTCCGTCAGACACAGATTGAACTTTGGCAGAAAACATCTACAAAAAGCCTTTTTATAATTATTGGACAAATGAAACCAGAAGAAACTTGTACCAGACTGATGGAACAAGAAACACACGGAGAAGGCTCAAAGCGTAACACTACATGGTGGAGGGAGTGTTATGGTATGGGTATGTGTGGCTACCAGTGGAGCAGGCTCACTGGTGTGTACTGACGATGTGACTGCTGCTGAAGTAGTAACTGCGATGTCTACGAAGTTCACATTCAGGCAAATGCTGCAAAACGAAAAGGACGGAGGTTCAAAGTGCAGATGGATGATGACACTAGACGTACTTTGAAAGCAGCTCGAGACTTTTTGGCATCAAGACAAACTGAATATTCTGATCGCCGATGGAGGAGGCCTTTCAGTTAATGAAGACTAACCCCCCAAGGCAGAAAGACCAGCAAGCATCAGCTGGTGGCTGCAGTGAAGGCCGGACTGACAAAACATCATCTTTGAAAAGTCTGTGGGCTCCAAGCTGCAGGCAGCCATTGACTCCAAATGAGCTATTTTCAAATATTAACAGTTATAGATATATTTAGCTTTATGTCAAAGTAAAAAACTAAAATAAAAGAATTTGAGCCAACTGAAATTGAAGCCAACCTTAAAAAAAAAAGGCTCTTGTCATATTTATTGCTGTAAATTTATATTTTAAACATATTTATATTCTTTTTTTTATCCACAGAAATATAAATTAGCAGTTCTGGTCAATATTTAAAAAAAAAAAAAATTAAAATAAAAACCGTGATTTTTTTTTTTTTTTTTTTTGGCGGCATGTGTCTTTGATGGTGAGCGCGTGAACCGACGGAGGCCCTCGAGGCCCACTCATTGGTCCAACACACGTTTGCCAGATTAACACTAATTAGCAGCTAGCAAACTTTAATAAATATGACGTTTTCTGGCAGGCGGCGGTCGTTTTCGTGACATTTCTTTTAGCCTGCGTTGTCCACATCATGGCGTTTTCTCTGGTGAGTTTAAACTTGTGTTTTGACCTCGTCATGTTTTGGGTTTCACTTGACCTTTTTTTTTTTTTTTTTAATGCGTTTCGTTAAAAAAAAACAACAAAAAACCTCGAAATATTTTTCTGATGAAAATGGCCTCTGAAATACGTCGGCCATAACCGTCGGGACCCCTGCCGTCATTTAGCAGCATTAACGTAACTATTGGCGGTTTTTTTTTTTGTTTTTTGGGGTTTTTTTAAAACTTTTTTCCCCCCCTGGTTGCAGAGAAACGACGGCCGCAGGCCGGACAACCCGGACCCCGACTCTCCGGCTCTGTCCACCTGCAGCAACGCGGACATCTTCCGCAGGATGAACACCATGCTGGGAAATGCTCTGGACTTGACCGGTGTGTGCACCACCCCCAACAGCACCAAGCAGAAGCCGGATCCACTGTTTGGTAAAGTCTCTTTTTTTTAAATTTAAAGAAAAAAAAATTTGGTTTGGTTTACATCTTGTAAATAAGTGGTCAAAGATGAGTCCTTCACATGAACTTTCTGGAGTGTTTATTTAAAAAAAAAAAAAAAAAAGTTCAGTAAGGTGAGAAAATTGCTCCCAGGCCCATCCTTTCACTTTGCACACCTTGTAAGTCTTGTTTTTCTTGGATGAGATGACGGGGATTGATCCCATCCATCTATCCATCCTCTTCTGCTTTTCCCTCGAGGTGTTTTGGTTTCTTCCACTCACACCAATTAAGCTGCATGTCCTCTTTCATCACATCATAAATCTCTTTAGGCTTAGCAATCTTCTGACCAATATATCTGTTGTCCCTCCTCTGCACATCTCCAAACCATCTCAATGTTGCGCCTCTAAAACAGCCAACCTGAACCTCTGACGAGCTCATTCCTAATCCTGTCAATCATCGTTGCTAAGGAGAACATCAGCATCCTCAGCTCCGTCTATTTTTATTTATTTGTCAGCGCCACCATCTTATACACCTTCCATCCACATGTTTATTGTCCCCAAATCAGTCCATCACAATGACCATCATTAACCCTTTCTTGTGCAGTCAATAAAATGATTTAAAATTTCAACTTGAGGGTTATTGGAGAATATTAAAGTACCTCCTATTAACATTATAATTTGTGTGTAAGTGTTTTATTCTACTGAAGTTACTAAATACTTCTGGTACCCTGTAAAGGGTTAAGGTGTAATGTATGGATTCATTTTTCCTTTTTAAGATGGTAAAAATAATGACTTTGTTGTATACTTTTAGTTTTGTCCGTCTTCAGTTAATAAGTTTTAAACAGTTTTGATTTAACATGCTAAAAATTCATAGTTGTGTAGTTATTTACTATAATAACCAGTCTTTACTAAATTATATATGCAAATTTGAATTTTTTTTTTTTTTTTAATCAATGCAGCAATACCAGTTTAACTTAAAGGGCTATATGTCAGGTTTTCAGAAGCGACTTCTAGCTCTTGTGGTCTTTTCTCGACCCAACTTTAAAAAGGAAAAAACCTCAACTTTTAATCCTGGTCGTTTCTTGCTTTACAGCGCGCTGTCATAACTATGAAATCTACCTCCTGAGGCTACAGCGGACATAATACGAGATCATTGAATCCCAAGAGAGTAATGACGGAAAATGAGTGACTAAGACTAAATCTTGGACAGTATTGGGAACGCGTTTTAACTTTGATGCTTGTTGACAAGCTCTGAGTCAGCAATACAAAAACATTAGGTCCAGCTTTAACTCATTTGGGCTAATTATGCATGAATCAACCTAATATGTACAAAATATTGTTTTTCAGTTGTAGCTGAAGTTTACCGTAGGACTACTTTCCATGTGGGTTTGCTGTTTTTCTTTGGAGCAGCTTCTTTTCTCCCTTCTGGAGGATTAAAAGGCCATGTTTGAAAAGTGTGTTAAGAATTGGGCAGTGAGGAAAATGATGCCAAATCCAGGTCAAACAACATCGAGGCTTTTTTGAAAACACAGATGGGGGACGACTTATTGTCACTGAATTTGCAGTTGCAAGGTATCTTGTTAGTTTTGTGGGATTTATGTTAAATTGTCCCTCGTTCTGTTTTCGAAGGGGATTCTGAGCCCTGAATGGACGGCGTCAGGAGGTCCTAGATCATTCAGTGTGACTTACAAAAGCCAAAGCTGCTTTCAGCTTGACTTTATCAAGAGGACTTTATGAACCATAAAACGGCTGCATGCAGCCCAAAGTTGGAACATTTCCTCCTTTTTTTTTTGGATATTGAGTTGAAATGTTTTCTAGCCTCAAATCACAGCTACTTGCTAGTTTTTCTGAAAACAAAATCACCTTAAGATGTGTCCCTACTGGATGCTTTGATTTTCAGTTTAATTGTGGCGACACGAAGTTAAGAACCTGCAGTACAAAGTGTGAACATGCAGTTTAAGGTTGTGTTGCATATATTATGTAGTCTCCTCCTGCTTTCTTGACCTCCTTGACCTTTATATCATGTGGGTGCCAACAGCTGATTCATGCTGCATTGCTGGTCTGCAGCATTGCAGCAATCTAAACTGTTTTCTTTTTTTTTCTTTTTTTTTAAAAACCCAAGTGAGATTTGCCAAGAAGTAAGCTCAGCATAGTGCATCTGTCCCATCTTTAATTTTACGAAGGCTGATTTTGTATAGTTCATCATAGCTACGAAGCAACACAAATGTCTTGCAATTTTTCAAGTGAAAAGTAAAATGAATATATATATATATATATATATATATATATATATATAGACTGATTTTTAAACTTTTGCTGTGGCCTTTTTAATTTTGTCTGTCCAGCTCAGCTTGGTGTTGCTGAATCAGGGGGTGTAACTGGAAGCTTTCCAGGCATGGAGAGGAAAGGGAGGAGCTGGCAGTGCAAATCACCCAGTCCTCAACATCTGATCAGTCAGCTGCTTCTGCTACATCAAGGCTGTTGCTGCTTGGATCCTCACTTTCTGCATAGAGAGGGGGGGGGGGAAGCAAATATTTCAGGCAAAGTCACAAACAACCGGTGAAAAGAGAAATCCTTGAGCATTTTTGGATCTGAAGTGTTTTTAGAGCTCAAGTCTGCTGAGTCATTTGCTCCCACCATGCTGCTGTAGTGCTTCCTATTGACTCTCCCTCCCTCCCCCCTCCCTCCCTCCACTTCTGGCTCGGCTTGCTCAGGAAACGAGGCTACACAGAGTAAGCAGCAGCAGCAGTGGCAGCTGTCGTCCCACTGAATCAGATGATCTGTGCCTACCAGAGAGGGGAGTACCTCTACGAACAAGCCAATCGCTCCAACAGGAATTTTTCATTACTCAGTTGTTAGGCAAGGAGGCAGGGAGGTGGTGGTAGTGGAGGAGGGGGGGGTGGAGGGGTGGGGGAGAGAGAAGCTGATGTCATTAGCAGGGGTGTGCGAGTGCATCAGCAGCCATGTCACATGCTGCTAGGTGGGTCAGTGATGCGGACGGAGATGCATGGCAGTTGCACCGGGCACAGAGGCAGCAGGTTAGCTCCGCCGTCAGCCAGGGTAGGGGGAGATGTGGTGGTGAGGGGAGTTTTTGTTTTTGCAAATATTTTTCTTTTGACAGAAAATGTGTTGTTTGTAGACGGACCCTGCCCTTTTTTCTTCTTCTTTGTAACTTGCACTGATACAACTGCTTTTTGGCTTGCTAACACTTCTTTTTTGCTTTTTTTTCCCTTTTTTCCTACATGTCTGCACTGGATCTCGGACCCAAAGAGTCGGAGCTGGCTGCGGTGGGCGGCAGGAGGATGCTTTTCCCCAACTGTGGGAGCATACCCGGATCCCAGGATATGCCTTCATCCAGGGGCCCATCAAATGTCACAGACCTGGGCCTTGGCCTCCAGTCACTCCGTCTGTCTGGCTGGGACAGACCGTGGAGCAGTCAGGAGAATGACACCCACACCACCTCATCCCAGGTTCAGACTGGATCACCTTCTAGTAAGTACTGGAGCTGTTTGACCTGAAATGTGTGTGAGGGTTCACAGCAAGATGTATCAGTTGGTGTTTTTGTGTGCTTGTGATGCCAGTCTAGTTATTGTTGATGGTACTTTTTCCTATAAGAATTTAAGGGGTTTATTTTTGACTCTTAACCTTCGTTGAGGCATGTTTTGAAGCCATTTCTTGATGTGGTGTGCAGCCCCCAGTGAAACTGATGTTGAAATTTGTGATGCTGGTTAGCAGCCATCTGTGAGGGGGGGAAGCACTGTAGCATCGCTAGGGAGGATGATGTGGCAGTTTTGCTTTTGCTGCATCTCTAGCAAGCCAGTAAAAACAGTCCAGTAAGGCTGCTTTCATTATCACAAATCCTAGGATTGTCGCCATCAAAATACTAATAGTGTTTTTTTTAAATTTGGGTACATTTTTTTCAAGAGCGCAAGTTTAAAACTAAAGGAAAGTACTGTATAGTCTTAAACTGATTATGTAAATACTTTTATTCATGATGTCTAGTAGTTTTTAGTTGTCATCAGGGAGTTACCAATTATAAGTGTCTCATTTGTTCTGACCCCATTTGTAGTTTTTATTGCATATCCAAAATTGATCCTGAAAAACTTCATTTAGAAGTTTCTAAACTGGGCCTGCAACAAAATGGGACAGAGCTCTGAATGTGGCCCAGAGCTGAATAATCCCCCTCCGAGCCTAGCGCTCGCCGTTTAGCCACGCAGTACGTGCCGGTTACTGCTGCCAGTTTACTTACTTGGTCATCAGGAGGAAAGGCACCCCGGTTATTTCTGAGGAAACTGCTGCTCTGCATCCCTGGATTGCACTGAGAGGTTTCAGATGTTTCCCTCCGACAGCGGGGCAAACCACTCCTGTGGTGAGATTAACTTGAAGGTTAATATTGGGAAAATCTCCACCATTAGAGTTTAGCATCTTTCGTTGTCATAAGCAGCCTGCTGATGCCTCAGGTGTCCTCTTAAAGCACATCTTTGGAAGTTTTTTTTATTTATTTTTTGGTCCCCCCACCCCATTTCTTCCAAATCAATGTGGCTCTAAAAAGTCAATGCAGGACTGCAAGTTCAGCACAAACCTTTTTTGCTTTGCTCATCCAGTAAGTAAATGTATTCCCTTTTTAAGACGTGCAACTTTTTAGAAACTGACATGGCTTGCTGACGAATCAATAAGTCTCTGTGCAAACTTACCTTATTCTACCGATTTGCTCATCTGATGTAAAGTGACCTCTGCAAGCGTTTTTGGTGGGGGGGGAGACTGTTCTGTAATTGTCCTGTTGTCCAGTGCTAGGTATACTGAACAGTCCCTTCAGTAGCATTCTTGAGAAACCACCAGGCTACTTGCCCCACGAGTCCATGAGCATCACTGCTGACTTCTTGGAGAAGTTCCCTGCCATGGCGCGCATGACGAACCGACTGGACTCCAGCTCCTTCTTGGACTCTCGCTCCAGCAGCCCTGAAGACTCTGAGACCAGCGGCTTCAGCTCTGGCTCGGATCATCTCTGTGACATGCTGGTAAGATGCATTTATTGAACTGGTGTTGCTGTTGGACTATCGCCATAGTTGAACTCTCCATCCTAATTTGCACGCTGATGGGACAGCCAGATAAAAAAATCTGGAGATGCTAATAAAGATCTCAAAATCTGGACGTATTGCTAGTTTTCTTTTAATTTATATAATTTTGATAAGGTGTCAAAGTATGGGTCTTGATTTTTAGTTTTAATTTTCTATTAGCGGAAGAAGATGGATGGAATTTGCTATTAATTGAAATAAAACCCATCTACTTAATGTGTACTGGAGGCACAAATTTAGCCAAAAAAAACTTGATGCTACAACTTGATGATTTTTTCCCATATGGACTCTGAGAATCTCAATTTAAGTACTGGTCTAACTTGTTATAATCCTCGCTGTTTCATTTAAAACCTACGTTGGTGTGCATTTTAAAAACCTATTGTTACTGTTTGAATATAAAACCGACTACGTTGAGCGTTTTTACAGTTCAACATCAGTGGAGACTCAAAAGGGCAAATTTCTGCTCAAAGTTGAAGAGAAACTTAATGAAGATTAAAAAAATAAATACCAATAACTGTTTT
This sequence comes from Zenarchopterus dispar, assembly GCA_028564865.1. Lineage (NCBI taxonomy): Eukaryota > Metazoa > Chordata > Actinopteri > Beloniformes > Zenarchopteridae > Zenarchopterus > Zenarchopterus dispar. The sequence continues at coordinate 2,024,047 of JAOWBL010000018.1, forward strand.
TTTTTTTTGTTTTTTTTTTTAAGTTTAGTTTTTCAGATGAAGCCAAAACAAAACTATCTTGGTACAGTATACATCAGCCTTTTTTTATTTGGAGAAACGGATGAGCTCTGCTGTCAGGTGTTCATCATATTGTAGCAGCGATGAGCTGTTCGGTCCACTGACATCAGTTGTCTGGACATGTCTTTCTCTCCAGTCAACTTTGAGGATTTCGCCTCCTCTTCCCTATCTGGCATCAAACGTGCAGAAGGATCTGCTGCGTTTGGGCTCCCGTCTGGACCCCCAGGACACGAGCTCCCCTCTGACCCCACCACCCAGTGCCAGCCCTGCCTCGTCAAGCGTGTCTCGACGCTGGCGTAGTGGCTCTCCTTGGCCAGGCACGGACATGCTGGACCAGCCAGAGGACACGTTCAGCATTGAGAGGGAGGCTCGTCTGCACAGGCAGGCTGCAGGTGAATTTACTTCCCCCCCTTTTTTTTTTTGTTTAAAATTGCCTTGAGATTGGATCATGCCCTTCGTCTTACTTAAAACCCCTTTTTTCTCTGCACTCACCAGCTGTGAATGAGGCCACGTTCACTTGGAGTGGTCAGCTGCCTCCTAGAAACAACAAGGATCCTCTGTATTCCTGCAAGGTCTTTCTTGGTGGCGTGCCTTGGGACATCACAGAAGGTAACTGCTGCCGGTAGAGGTCTGCTTTATTTTTGTTAGCCAAGCCTGGATACTGAAGTGCATAAGTCCGTGCTCCTGTAGCTCCATATTCTGGTAGTTTCAAGTATTGAAGTGAGCAGGATGACTCTTACCTGTCATAATGTTCTCTGCATGGGATGAAACGGCTGATGGCCAAAATGTATTTATGTACTTGATGTTTTGTTTGTTTTTTTTTTTGTTTTTGAAATATTAAATCATCACTGAAATTAGTCTGCAGTCCTACTGCCTTTTTATACAGCAGTTGCATCGTAAAGGTACCACAGTGGGCCTCCTTGTTGGACTCCATTTGGCAAACCCCCCCCTTAATTCACACAGACCGGAGTGGGGCTCTGGTCTGGGTGACAGTGCTGCTTCAGTGTGATTTACATGTAATATTACAGGAGTGTTTGTGGAATATGTCCTTGCACAACCTCCTTTTCTTGCCTCCATTACTATCGACCAGAAGGGAACCAGATTTGACCAAATGCATCATGTTTCTCACAGCAAGGCAGAATAAAGATGTTGCAAAGCTGGAACAAACTGACCTTATGAATTGGGTAAATGACATTTTAAGTGTACTTCGTCACGTCACTGTTATCCTTATTTTATTGTAGCTGGGCTGATTAACACCTTCAGCGGATATGGCCCTCTGACTGTGGAGTGGCCGGGTAAGGATGGGAAGCACCCTCGCTGCCCTCCCAAAGGTAATGTGGCCAAAGGTAACAAAAAGCTGGTAGGCTAAAATTTTCTTGGTTTTTTTTTTTTTTTTTTTCCTTTTCCTGGTTTTAGGGTGGCACTATGGTGAGCATGTGGCATGTTGGTGAGTTTAACTCTCGGTTATCGACTCACTTTTAAGGTGATTTTGGTGATGCTACAACTGCTAGCAGCAGACTCTTCTGAATGTCCCCTCTTACAATGCTTGGTGGTTTTTGAAGTTGTTCAAATCACTTACAAATGCACCTAATAGTCCTTAAGTGAAGATAACTTATCTAAATTTCTTTGGGAAAGTTTAAGTTGCACTTTAAAGCAGTCTGCAGATGTCAACCCCTGATCGTTCCAACACATCTGTACAACACATCTGATTCAGCCATATTGAGATTTTCACCAATTCAAATGAACTTTGACCTGTCGCAGCTGGTTTTGAACGGGTTTTATAATGTACTGCTTTGGTTTAATCTTGCAGATGCTGCAGATGTGGCTATGAGACTATTTTTGATGTGCTAACATTGATGCTTTGTCTGTATGAGGATGTTAAGAGTTTTGAACATGGGTTCAAGTATTTTACCATCAATGCAACAGGGCATGTCCCCCCCTCCAGTTCTTCTGTGTTGAGCAGTGGGAACCTTGTTGGTCCACTTTCATCTGAGTTGCCACAGGCAGGTTCTCATAACTGGTGTTGAACCCAGTGAAGTAAATGGATGTTTAACCCAACAGCTTTAGTGTGGAAATTTTCTACTAAAACAGAGGTGACATTACCAGCATTTTTTTTTTTTTTTTTTTTAAAGAATTTGCAGTCCCTTACGTGGGGCATATTGAAGGCAGTTTCTTCAAAACTTGACAAACTTTTGCTGGATTGGTATCAATCTTTGGAGAGCTTGAAATGATTAAAAGGTTCAAAATTAGATGTCAGTTGTTTTTAGTTGATGACTCAGCTGGGCATAGACAACTTGGTCTTGTCCTCTGGGACACTGATGACCCGTTCTTGGTTTTTGACTTTTGCTGGAGCTGAAATCAGTCTTGGTACTTTTTAATTTTTTGACTAAACAGAATGCTTCTAATGACTTAAATCTCATATTTGATCCTGTTGTTTGTGATATTCTGAAGTTCTTGCAGTTTGGTGTGTTTTGGCCCTTTTTTACTGAAGTGGATTGCTGAGCTTTTGGTTAAAGTACTTACTCTGTGCCCTAATGTTGACTCTGGTTGCAGGTTATGTTTACCTGGTGTTTGAGAATGAGAAGTCTGTCCGGGCTTTGCTCCACGCCTGCTCCCAGGACCCGTTTCACCCAGACGACAACAGGGAGTACTACTTCAAGATGTCGAGCCGCAGAATGCGATGCAAAGATGTGAGTTCAACACTCAAGCAGGAGCACGATGTGAATGGACAGTTGTCAACTTAATGGGCAAACGGCGTGTGACATGAGCGAGGTTTCAGAAGTTGAGTTTTTTTTTTTTTTTTTTTTTTCTGCAAATGGCAACTGAACGTTGTCCGATTTCAGTCTTGTAACTCTGAACACTTGTCACCACGGCAGGATGCAAACACACCAGGGTTCAGCTGTCTTACCCATCTCACATGGGTGGTGCACATTTCAACATAAATGGGGTCCCCTCCTCAGCTCTGGCAATATTAATTGCCCCCCAAAAAAAAAGTCAGGAAAAATTGAAACTCTAGCTTTAACAGGACAAAATTGTTGGATTTGTCACATTTAGCACTGGAATGACAGTGGGGTTTTACTAGTATAACAGACGAGCAGTCGTGGGGGCATGGCCACGTCAGACTGACCTAACCCTGTCATTTTGTTTGGGGAAGCCCAGGTCTTTTAAATGTGTGGAGTGTCATTTCCTTGCAGAATTATCTGTCCTTTTTTATTAACAGGAAACCACTTGGCATGAACTTTTCTAGTCAGAATTAGGACTTTCCTCCTCCATTCGTGATGCATCACCTGAACTCACCACTACAGACCAAACTTGTCCCAAACTTTGACCTTTAAAAACAACTGCTAGTGTTGGCTGCTGAAAACTGTTGGAGGAATAAACTATTTATGGAGGAATTGTGAAAAGATTGACGAGCCACTGCCCTTCCAACTTGTAAAATGTTTTTTAAATTAAATTAAATTGGGGACCAGAATTTGCACCAGTATTTCTTGTGTCACAACAAATATCAAAGTTGAGATCTTTCCTGGAAAGCGAACGAGGCTGACTGATCTTATCCCCGTCTCCAGGTGCAGGTGATACCCTGGGTGATCTCTGACAGTAACTACGTGCGCTGTCCTGCCCAGCGTCTGGACCCCAGCAAGACGGTGTTTGTTGGGGCGCTGCATGGCATGTTGAACGCCGAGGCGCTGGCCAGCATCATGAACGACCTGTTTGGGGGGGTCATGTATGCTGGCATTGACACGGACAAGCACAAGTATCCCATAGGTGAGATCGTGGGTGTTCAGTCTGTTGCTCGACAAGTTTTACAAGATCAGGATGGGTCATGACCATCTTTTCAGTTATATATTTATGTTTAAAATCTATGTAACTTTTGTTTGACCCTGTGCCGGACCGTTTACAGGCTCTGGACGTGTCACTTTCAACAACCAGCGCAGTTATCTGAAGGCTGTGTGTGCAGCATTTGTGGAGATCAAAACACCCAAGTTTACAAAGAAGGTGACAAAGTTTTTAAAAATCACGACCGCTACATGAGTGATGATAAAATATTGGACAGAATACTTTTTAAAACCTTTTAATAAGCAACACACAGACCTGCAACATTTATATTTTAAAAGGGGCTCATGTCTCACTGCAGCATCTCTTAACCAGGTACTGTGGTTCCCCCTCAGGTTCAGATTGACCCGTACCTGGAAGACTCCATGTGTCAAGTTTGCCTTCGCCAACCTGGACCTTTCTTCTGCAGAGACCAGGTCAGCATGAGGTCAGCGTTCCTGGAAGTCCTCCTGCTTCCAGGAAGGCTTTGGTTGTCATGGAAACGTTATAAAATAAGCATGAACTGAAGTTTGTTTGGTAGTTTCATTGAAACTTTAGAAGCTGGTGCAATGAAGTCTTTTGTCAACATTTTGGTGAAAGTACAGATTATTATAGTTGGGTTCAGTCTAACTTTAGTTGGGTTTTGTGGGCTAGAACCAGGATCCTGCTGTTTAACACGGAGTGGTGAATGTGTTGAAGGTGCTTGGTTTGCATCAGTTTTTGAAGGTTTAATGGATTGAGCTTTTTTTTTTTTTTTCTCGTCTTTGGCATCTGGATCAGTTCTTTGTGGAGATTTGTCAGTGATGATGCATTTTAAGTTTTCAGTTCACTTTTCTTTTTTTTTTTAATAAATGCATAATAAGCTCATCATGCACTTGATATTCAGAACTGTGAAGTTTGAGTTTACAAAATGGGACTCGTTCGGGAGCATCCAAAAGCAGAATTCAAAACTACTTGGATGGTTCAACAAACATTTACTGCACAACTTTCCTGCTCAAGTGCACGTCATTTTTAAATTTCATTTGTTGACGCTCGTCTGGTTGTAACCGTCTACTTGCTTAGTTCCTGGACTAGTTTCTCTTTGATGCAGAAATGGTTTGTTTCCTCTGGATTAGACTTTGATTTACAGGGAGAGGACAAAGGGAGAAGACATTGTCTCGATGCTATTTTGTTGGTGTAAAACTGAGAGACAAAGCATGACGTAGGACAGTCCTGGACGAGTCGTAGGAAGCCTGACCGGCTGCAGTTAGTCATTTAAATTAAGCTTTTATGTACCAGTTAAGCGGGGTTAGTTGTTTTATCCGACGCTTTATCTTTTTATTTTGGATCTGACTCCAGGCCTGCTTCAAGTACTACTGCCGCTCCTGCTGGCACTGGCAGCACTCGATGGACATCTTGAGCAACCACCGGCCCCTCATGCGGAACCAGAAGAACAGGGACTCCAGCTAGAGCAGACGGATCCAGATGCTCCGAGTGGCCAGAAGAAGAGGAGCCACTCCATGAGACGAGGCTTCCCTCCGAGGAGAGCACGGGTGCCAGACATCCTTCAGTACGAGGACGCCGCGGCACTCCACCAGGCACTGGGGATATCACTGTAGAAAATGTTCACTTTTGCACTTGCTACATTTTTGCTGTTCACAGTGGCACTATGCACAGTGACCTTGTTGGGATAGACAAGGGGCCCTTCACACTTATGCATTTTTCCCCAGACTTGTGGCCAGACAGAATGATGGGAGTCGGGCTAAGGTTAAGAAGTGGATAAAAATGCCATTTCTTTTCTTTTTTTTTTCCCTTTTTTCATTTACATGTGTTGCATAGTGAAGAGCAATCACGCAAGTCTCATTGCCATTCATTGGCAAATGCCATACAGTGCCTTTAAATTTTTATTTTTTTCCCCTCTTCCCTCCCCTCGCCCCAGTTGGCATCTGTTTTTTCCTGTGCAAACCAACTGGTGTTTCTTACTTTTGGGAGTTGAATGTTGGGCTTCATTTAACCAGTCGCATTTCAGACATTTTTACGCAGTTTTTTACTAATTTGTACACAAACGGTTTTAAGTCATGACATGAAAATTTTGAACAGAATTCTACCAGGTGGCTGTTTATGGGAAAACCCCTTTATTATTATTTTTTTTGTTTGTTTTTTTGGTCTCTTCATACATTTTCAGTGGCTTTTTTTTTTCCTTTTTGTTTTTTTAAATTTGCCCTCCCAAATTTCAGCTGAATGGGCACAAAATGTTGGATGTACTACTTTAACTTGCTTTGTTGGTCCAGTTTATATTAAATGTGCGCTGATCGGTACTACTGGATATGTAAACTGGTCATCTGCCAGTTTTTTCCAAGCAACTGGAGCCGGTTGAAACTAGAGTGAAACATTTGATTGTAGATGGTTTGATTTCGCACTTTTTAATTTGCACGTGTGGAGAGGTGGCAATGGTTTTTAATCACTTTTTTTGTACATCAGCAGGGGGACATGCCTACGGTAGAACAGCTGCTTGTTTCCTGTTGAATGTAAGAACTTTCCACTTAGCTGATGATAAATTATCTATCCAGAGCTTGAGTAGACCCCAGTAAATGATCTCTCGCTTTCTTATCCCATTTCGCCTTCCTGTTCTAGTTGAACTTCAATGCATAATAAGCTGTGTGCCAAAGACAAACGTGTCTTTTACTTTATCCATTAGGTTTGTCACGCTGAGCTTGTTGTCCTTTAGCCCAGCTGCTTTTTAGAGTTTTGAAAGTCTACCTCATTGTGGTCTGCCAAGTTTGCTGCTACTTAACAGTTGTGGAGTATGTTCAGATTGGGCACAATAAAGGTGTTTAAGCATTAGTAGTCGCTGTCTGGGCTCTTTGTCATCCGAACCGCTGGTCTGCTTGACGTCTGAAGATCATTTCTGCTGTACAGTTTTTGACAAGACTGTCGGAGGAAAAAAAGGTGTTTTTGAGGAGATTTTGCCAGACCAGAATAACCTAAAGACTACAAGTTTGAGTCTTAAAGTTTTATTCTGATGTAGGTCAGTTGTCTCAAGGGACAATATTGCCTTTTCTTGCAAAGATTGAAATATTCTGCTGATGGATGGTGTCCATGCAAACCTTTTCACTTTGTAATTGGATTCAGTGATTTCAAAAATTTCAGTTTGAGCAGGTTTTTCTAGGCCCTCAAATGCAAATGTTTTCACATTTTAAAAATTGCATCTGGGGCAAATGTTTCTAAATTGTATACATGTGAATAATTAAACTTTTTTTTTTAATAAGTCTGAGATAGTTAAACTCTAAAACTTGAATTTACCAGCACCATAAAAAAACAGCTGTACCTCCAAAAACAAAAAAATTTAACTTTATGTAATTCTCGTGATGGTACAGTTGTGTAAAAGTTTGGCAAACACAGTTGAAAGTGATTAATGTTCACCATCATATTTGACAAATGAGACAAAAAGAAAATGTTGGCAACAAGAACCCTCCTGGTGTACAGCTCGTAAATTTGAGCTTGATTATCTGCTAGAAGCAGTGACGACTTGTTCCCAAAATAAATCTGCGGCCAACTCTGCAGTTTCAATTTTTTTTTTTAAAAGGCATTTATGAAGCATTTCTCAAGGTTGAACTGCAGTATTTCACTTGAAGTCTGATCAAGTAGATGAGCGAGCCCATCAGAACTGCTGAGGGGAGAGGTTCTGGACTCACTGTCCTGGAAGACCCAATCGCTCTGACGGGTGGTACCGTCACACATTTGACTTGGATATTCTGGTGGATGGTAGAATCAAAGTCCTGTAGCTGTGAACGGACCCCAAGTCTCCACCCCTCCATCCCCCTGTGGTCCTTGGATAGGTTTGCTTTAAAGAGGTCTGCACACCTGGTCATCAGTACCTGGCTGCAACGTACCTGAAGTTGTACCAACTCTATTTAATCACAGCCTGGAGATTTTTTTTTTTTTTTTTTTCCCCCCTCAATGCAGCAGTTTGAAGCGTTTTGTACTGTGTGCAGAGTTGAAATCAAGAAGTTTCTCTGGTCATTTCTGAGGTGTTTAAAAAACAAAGGGACCACTTTTAATGATAGTCTCTTTATTTAACTGTGTCACATGATCTTACAGTCCTCGTGGCGTTTTGAAGTTCATTCCAATGACTGGCTGAGTAACTTGAAGGTTGGAGAGGCCACCAAAATCCTGCAGAATGAAAAAGGTGGCGTTTAATACAGAATATTGAGGATCCCAGTTATTTATTTCTGTTTGAAGGAATCCTGAAAATCTAATTTTTTATCAAGAAAAGCACAGATGTCTGAGGTGAATAAAGCAGAAATGGTGAACCATGTGCACCCATCACTGCTGCTGTTTCTGACTATTGTTCAAGATTGTTTGTTTTAATCCAAAAGCAGTAATTTTGCTGTAAGGTGAATCTTAATTAGTGCAACAGGTAAATGACTTGCAACAACTGGTTTTGGTTTGTTACTGGGACAAATACTCACCAGCATCTTGAGCATTTCCTTCGTGTCTGGATCCACCTCGATGAGCTCCTGGTCCAGAGCAGAAATCTACAAAATCAGAACCAAGAAATGAGCTCTCTGTCAGCGGCTTTGCTGCTACCATCGCCATGGCAACATCTGGAAAAATGTCTTCATTTTCACATGTCGTCCATGTTTGCAAAATGAAACGTGAACCTGGCGTGTGAACGCACCTCAGGGACGTAGTTGTCCCTCCTCTCCCTCTCCTCCTCCTGCAGCTTGATGGAGATTCCTCTGACGGGACCCCGCTGGATGCGCTTCATCAGGTGTGTCACGTACCTGAGGTAAACCACAACGCTCAATGCACAACTGCACTAAAATGCTGTGTTCCCTGATTTAACGGAGTCA
>JAOWBL010000018.1:2036615-2057966 GCA_028564865.1 Zenarchopterus dispar
CATAAATACAACTCTGACGGAGGAGTGGAAACTGAAATGAAATGTGTTAAAGACGTGAAAATATATATATTACAGAAAGACCCGAAGCCACAGCGTCTCACTGACCAAACGGCGCCCGAGCCGTCCAGACGAGCCGTGCAGAGTCCTCTCATGCCGCTCTGAACGGGGCCCAGAGTCAAACGGAAACACGTCAGAGTAATACATCGACGTGCTCAGATGTGAGCTACGGTTTAAGGAAGGAGCTGATGTTACAAAGGGTCAAAAGTTCAACTCAAACTATAAACTTGTGGTGGTGGGGGGATGGGGGGGTGTTAAACGGAGTTATGACAGAAAAGTAAGAAGTGGACAGGGATGACAAACACTTTTGGTGACGCTCTGCAACACTTCCTGGTACGGCGCAGCTGCGCTGCCCTCCAGTTCATCAAAAATGATAACGGACATGTCAAGGGCACGAGGTGGAGTGGAGAGAGAGAGAGAAAACAAAAACAAAAATAAAAGCAAAACATTCATCTTCATATTTTCCTGGCACAGGTAAAAGGCATGGGCTAGTAGTCTCAGAAATGGCACTCGGGGAATTTAGGTGGAGCATTGAAGGCTATATAGTCTTGATATCCATCTCTACACGGAAAAACCTTCCACTTTTCTCAGGTAACCGGAGTGAAACAGTCCAGCTGCCACAGATGTTGGAGTGGGGCGATGATGTCATAGGGTCGGACAAAAAAAAAAAAGCGAAAGCTTTTGCAATCGCCAGATCAAAATACAAGGTGATGAATGATTCATAGAGACAAAGAAGGGGCTCTGTTCTCTGAAAGCATCATCAAAGTGCACCTCCTCTGGGTGGAAACAATGAGTCAACCCTCAGCGGCTCATTTCCACCCACTACCACTGGACTCCACAGGTGACGAAGGTCCACCTGCACAACACACCTGAGAGGCACTGAGACATCTCGAAGAAATGAATACCTGTCATTCAAATAGCCTTTTTTTTTCTCACCGATCCCCTCCAATCCTATGTGTGGAGTTACTATAAACAAACAAACAAACAAAAAAAAAGGTCCCATAAATTTTCATATTCAAGTACTTTCAATAACACAATAACTTAGACCCCGGAGCATCTGACATGTCAGGGGGTGAAAAAAACAAAAAAAAAACAACGAAAAACAAACAAACAAAAAAGGCTATACAGTGTAAATACACAGAACAAGCAGGTTTACATACTGACTCATCGAGATCATTTTTCAACATCTACAACATTCTAAAGATGATGGAGCAGGTCCATTTAACACCAAATCTGACACTCCACCGAGCATCAACTCATCTTGGACTTTGTGTGTGTGTGTGTGCGTGCATGGGTGTGCGTATGTTTGTGGGCACAAGAAAAAGAGGGGTAAGTGGGGGGGGTGTCATGGCACAAAAAAACAAAAAAACAAAAAAAAAAGGAGAGAAAATGGAGATTTAAAAGAAAAAAAAAAAGGAAATGTATTCCCTGCACCCTATAGAGAAGGCCTAGCACATGAGGCAGCTACTATTAAAGTAATAAGCACATTTAAAGTACAGTATTAAGAAGGCAGGGTCTCGTCAGGGAAAGCCGGGGGTCAACAAATGTAGTGCAGTCATGGTCTCAGGCTTTTTTGTTCACCCTCTCTTTCCCCATAAAACCATGGCTATTTGGAATGGGGAAACAAAAATTGCATTAAAAAGAATTCACATTAGCATTAAAAAACAAAAAACAAAAACAAAAAACAACACAAAGAACAACTATGTACTGTAATTCACTTCTCTGTTCGGAGGACAGGCAAGGTGACAGATTGAGGATATCGTTTCAAGGCAGTCCTACATGCCTCGCTCTTACCGCCGTCGCGTTTCTGTCTGAAGGTCAAACTTGCTTCGCAGCTCAGGGGGAGGGGGGGTTCACACGGGGGTGGGAGGGGCGTGTTTAATACCGTTACACATCAAAATCGACCACATCTTTCATTTGGCATCGCTTTCTTGGGGAAGCATCTTCAATACACGTTGAGGGTGTTAACGCGCCGCTTTCACAGCTGCAAACAGTCTCGACTTTATGAGCCCAAAAGTTTGAAAGCGGGTCTCGCAACCATGCTGCTAATTTCTAAATCCAACCGGTGGCGAGGTGCACGAGTCGGGTGGCTGGGGTTAAGGCATTGGACAGAAGAGTTTTAGAGGCGGCGGTTCTCCGAAGCACATCACGCCAGCTTCTTTTGTCGCTCCAAAGAAACATCAAGCCAATGTCTACCGCTGTCCAGGAGTCCGTTCTTAAGCTCCAGGACGTTTAAGACCCTCTTAACCCATAAACAAATCTACTTTTGGTCTCATTTTTTGTTCCTTTTTCAAACATTGGTTTTAACTCCTTAACTGCAATTTCCTTTCCCATGCACATCATAGACAATAAAAAAAAATGCTCCAGAGTCATTTACTTTTCCGTCCATACATTCAGTGTGCATGTTTGAGAATTAGTAGGAAAACTAGTGGCAAATAAGAGATAAATAGCATAAATAGCATCTGTTCCCCCCAAAACCCCGTCTAGAATTGTCAGGTTGCTGCTCATCATCACAAAGACAACAGGAGCAAAAACTGCACGAGTCAAAAGAGATTGTAGTGTATTTCGACGGCATCGTGGTTGAGGAGGAGTGCTTGGACCAGGCAGGGTGAGCAGAAGTCATCCACAGTGCAGGAGAACGTCTCTGGTGGCCTGTTCTCGAAGGCCCGGGTCCCAGTGCCAGGGTTGACCACCTCGGAGGGGGGAAAGTGCAGGGGCCAAACGGCAGACTGATGCTCTTTGTGCCCGTGTGTGAATATAGGCAGTTACACTCCCGGCTCCCCGTGTGTTCAGGTTTACATTCAGTCCTGCGACAGCAATGACCAAAAACAAACAAAAAAAAAGGCTTCGTGTTCAAACGAGGCAGCAAACTAACAAAAAAAGGGGGATTAGGGGAGCAGAGCGAGATGATCTGGGGCTTTACGGAGGGGAAATAAAATCATTTCATGAGTCAAGAAGAAACAATGTGACAGAGAAGGCTGAAGGTGGCAAGACTCCACAGGAAGATCCGTCTCGTCCGTTGTGATACCACGATAGAAAGACCGGAGCAAAAAAATATGCTGAAAAATGGCGAGAAAAACAAAACAAACAAAAAAAAAAAAATACAAATGCTGGGTATCTTGGAAAGGAAAACTAAAACGAATCCTCTGCGAAAAGTCCATCAAAATGGTTTCCCCCTTTGGCTGGCTGACCAGCAAAACAACACAACTTAGAGGGGGAGGGGCAAAAAACAAACGACTCCTGTCAAAAAGACACAAGCGTGCTGCACATCTCAACAAACCATTTTTAAGTGGTCCCAGCAGAGAACGATTCAAACGAGATCTTTACGTCGACTCCCTCCGTTAGTCTGAATGGAACCTCCTGGATTTCTGAAAAAAAACAATCGGCTGAAGCGGACACGTGGAGCGTCTCGGTCCGGTGCGGCCTCATCATTTGTGCCTGGGCGTGTTCTTCTTCCGCTTTCGTTTGAAGAAGCAGCAGCACCTGCAGACAGCGGCAGACGTTAAATCCACATGCACGCGGGAGGGGCTCTCCACGAGGCAAAAAGAAAGAACAGGCACAAGCGGGCTGCTCTGACCCGCGGGTTAATGCAAAGAGCTTGATGTGAGTGTTTCCAATCGGGGAATGGTTTTGTTTTAACGGATTAGGACCGTGATGGAGCCACCCATCATGTGTCTGCATGCTTACTCGGGTCCCTCCACCCCTAAAGACTTCAACAAAGGGCCACAGTTGCTATAAACTGCTGCTGCTGCAGTGACTGGAGACATATTTCTTGAAGGGAGGGGGAAAAAAAAAAAGAAAAGGGGGGGGGTAAAGGTGCACAAAAAGCACGAGACATGGTGAGCGAGAACGGTCAGTAAAAACATACAAATACAAGAAAAGAAAGCTGTGGGTCAAGACATAGGACAGTGACTGGTCCTCTTACATTCAGTTACTAACAAAATAGTATGTTTACCATGAATTTGTGGCCAAATATACTTTTAAAGGAAGGAGTTATATAATATTGTGTCCAATAATAATAATAAAGACATCAAGTTTTGATCCAAGATCCAGTTTAATGTTCCTGCTCTGATGCAACATCAGCTAAAAATCTGTATCAGTTTGGTAGCAGTTTACACTGTGTTTTACTCACTTTAAAGTGGTGGTTAAATCAAAAAATAAATAAAAATAAAGATAAAAAGTGGATGAGGACAGACAGATTAATCGTGGGGAGAGCTCTCAGTAGTATTTGGGCTCATGGCACCGGTGTCCCAGTGAGAGTCTGGTTAAACTTAGTAACTCCACTGGGCCCGGCCCAGGCTGGTCCACTCCCTGTCCCATGAGTATGATGTGGACAAGCAGAGAGGGACTCACCACAGGTTGAGCATTTTCACGCAGCTACAGAAGAGGAGAGAGGAAAGGGTGTCAAGAGAAAAGAGAGAGAGATTAATACAGTACGACTAAGATGACAGGACTGGGCACATGCCACAGAAACGTGCACACAACACCACGGACAGCAGACAGGTGGACACGGAGGAGGAAAGCTCGAGAGATTTTTTACTGATTATTTACTCTGCAGCTTCCGTTTCCCAGAATTCCAGGGAAGGAGGACGATGTAGCGCGAAAAACGGGCCGTCTGCTGTAAGAATGTGTGTTTATCGTCAACATTTAAGTCCTCTAATCAGATGTTTCTAGCTTTATCTAAAATCTTTTTTACTCAGAACCCGGAGTGATCGAGCTTTTGTGGAGGCTGCTCATGAACTGCAGAGAGACTTTTCCACTCCCACTTTAGGACTTTTGAAATGACTGTTGAAGTCTCAGGTTGAGTGTTTATTCCTACATTTTGGAGTTTTATTGTTTTAGAATTTTACTGTCAATTAATACTTTCTTAAATGATGTATTATAGATTTCATCTGGACTTGTAAAATTAAAAAGAAAAAACAGCTCATGATTGAACTGAGTGTATCTGTAGCTGAGACCAAATATCCAAGTAAATTCAAATTCAAAATAAGAATTCATTTTGACTAATTTTCGTTCGGAGATGAATTAAGATCACCGGAGTGATTCCCACACTGAACTGTCTGAAAAACCCACATCTAACGTCTCAGCAAATGGTGACTGGTTTCAAAAGTACTGAAACAGGATCCTTCAACTTTTTCAATCCAATAATAAACTAAATGATACTCGTTTTATTTTGTGGTAAATAAAACACCCACTTACTTACGAGTAGGCAAAATTCAGCTTAAAGATCCTTCACCAAGCAAGAAAAGCAATTTGTTGCAAATTAAAGGTATATAAAAAGTTGAAACATATGTAATTGATTATATGTGACAAAGAGACAATAAAGCATTAACAGAACATTTTCAGCTGGACCATTGCAGACTATAATTATCAGCTATGTAAAAAAATATTTATTTAAAGTGTTACATATGATCATATTTGGCAAGACAAAACCAAACTGCATTAAATGTCTGATTTTTATGCAGTGCGGTAAATCTTTAGCTCAAACCAGAGTGAAGTAAACAGACGAGCTATCAGACACGCCGATCATCATATCAAACAGCTGCGGGACCGAAGCGCGGAGGCTCGCCATCAAACACAAACGAGTGCAGACTGGAGACAAAACGCAGATGGATAATTTGTTAGAAAACGCGAAGGAAGGAATTAGCACTTTTAATTAGGATGGCTGCCTAGCCCAAACAAAGCAGCAGCCGGGATCAATGATCAGCTCAACATGACTGTTGTTGTGCTGACAACTACAGAAAAGGGACTTTTTTTTTTCTTTTTTAAAAATGTCCCAGTTTGTCCAATATTGAAACCCAAAGCAGCTTTCCTGTTTACTGTAGATTTTCACCTGTTTGGCTGTCGGAGAGAGAAATAAGTGACTGTTGCCACCTGTGTACAATATAAACACACACACGAGGCTGTGTCAGCACATCAACAGCCAGGTATCACCTCGGTCTGCTGCGCTCCGCACCGCACACGTCGTTACGGTACCGTTACCAGCATCATCAGGCGTTTCTTCACGACTATCGTACTCCCAGAAAGCGAAGCAGCTTCCTGAGTGTGTATCGCAGCTGTTAATTGTGACACGTGAAAGAAGCTGCTGTTGATGAACCGGCATTAGTTTCATACTTTTAAGCAGAAAAAAGAGTTATGACAGAGACGAGCAGCAGTTTAAAATAATAATTAAAAAAAACAAAACAAACAAACAAACCCAGAAACAGCGGACAGCCAAGGGCTGGGCTGTCACTACTGCACAGCGCAGAGAAAGATGGGGTGACAGAGACAGCAGCAGGAAGAGGGGAAAGAGGAAGCGACAGATGGACACGGAAGACAGCGCAGGGGAGGGACGACACATACTTGGCCTCGTCAACCACTTCCACTTCTGCCTGAGCCGTTATCGGAGCGTTGGAGTGAGCCAGCGGATCGTCTGCGTTCAGCTCCCCGTTGGTTGAACTGACCACCTGCAGCACAGACTGGTGTTACTCAAGGCGGACCCGCCGACGTTCGCACCGCTACACACCACGACTGTATTAAATCAGCATGCTGGCCAGAATCGAAGCCAGAGGAAAGAAAAAAACAAAAAAAAAAAAAAAAAACCAAAACTCACAAAGTGTCAGAAAGAGACAATGTTACTGATGAAATTACTCTTTGCTTTTATAGTTTCCACTTGGGATTTCAACAACTACTAAAGCACCAATGTGACAACAGTAGATACTACCAATGGTTTTGATTTTGTAAAGTTTTTTTTGTTTGTTTTGTGGAGGGGGTGAGGGCTGGGATCTGTTGGTGAATTGTAAAAGAGGAATATCGATGCCTGTTTATATGGGTGTAACAAATATGAATGTCAAAGAAAAAGTGCAGCTTATGCCCCATTCACGCTGGATTAAAATGATCCGAGAACCTGCGGTAACTTATAGTAACCAGAGGAGAATCACAGCTGTCTTTTCTGCCTCTTTCTTGACGTAATTGTGGCAATTGTAGTACATAATGTGATATTACAATTTCAGTCTATATCCAGCCCATATCTGATATTTTTAGATGATAAACTTTTAGAAATTAATTAACATTAAGCTTCAAATTGAGATGTATGAAATATGGGTCGTTTCTCCATATGAGCTCGAGAACTGAGAAACGGTTAAAAAGTTCAGATGAGCAGAAGAACGACAGTGAGATGAAGACACGAGTGGCCGCATCAGGCAGTTTATATTAAAAAAAAAAAACTAAAAAAAAACTTTCATTAAGCTCAACTCCTCTCTGAAAACACATAACCTTTAGGGCTTCAACAAAAACAGGTTAAATTTACTGTTAAATTCACTGTTACCATGGCAACTTTAAATATAGGCCAATACACCATTTCCCCCCCAATTTTGTCACTTCTCAAAATGTGACATGTAGTCACTGAAACCGAACCCTCGAGTTAGGTTTCAATATCGCTTTTAAACCAATATTCAAAGTTGATGTTAAATAAAAGGTAATTGTTTATTAAAAATGTGAGGCTTTGACGTCACTTCAGGGATTAACATCTGTAAATTATAGTGAAACGCAGACTTCCCTTATCCAGCAGGAATGAACTAAATACAGATGTTTGGGGGTCTGGGGGGGTGGTCCCTTTAGAATTAGTGTGGGTCCAGAGGTCATTTTAGTCCAACGTAAACAGAACATCAGGTGTTAAAAATGCACAGATCCTTCAGACAGAATTTACAGTAAAATCTGGAGACATTTCAGAGGCTAACATGGATGGAAACCCAGAAATGACACTAAGGAAAAAAAAAAAAAAAGTAATTTACGGTAGATGGAGTGAGCTGTCAGTGACAGCTCTCAACACAAATGAGCTTGAGGTATTTTATCTTCATGCAGATAAACTTTATATCATTTCTACTCAGAAAGTAGTAAATAAACTTTCTAATGTGTAAATAGGTGAAAATATTTAAAAGATTTTGGAACTGCTGACAATATGTTCATCATTACAGGGTAACCAAATAAACTTTATTAATGATGGATTTTAAATTCAAAATCGTCATATGACAAATTCAAAAATCACAAGGTGATAAGAAAAGCTTTTTATGGATGCATCATTAGCCTGTAAAAGAAGAATGGCATAATTATTTCAAAAATGTGCTGTTGAATTTTGTGTAAAAGCAAATTCATCCCAAGGAAATTTATACAAGAAACAACTTTGTGTGTGAAGTTGATGTAGCTGAATGACACCAAGACATACTTTAAAAAGTAGATACCCCAGTAGATAAATATTAACTTAATAGTATCCTGTTGAGAAGTAAACTTTACAAACTACTAAGTGGTTTAATGAAATTCAAGCCTTTTTTTATGTAGTTTTCATTCAGCTGTGAGATATTTGAAATGTTCTAACAAAGTTGTCTTAAAACTCCTAAAATCCTTAATGTTCATCTGCTGTTTTGTACCACACCTCCACACCAATGCAAGCAAACTTTGCATTATCAAATACTGTCAAACTTTAACAAAGGGATCAAAATTATACACCAGGATCTTCTTTCAAGTACAAAAGCCCTTTGTGATGGAAGAGCATGCACTTAGCTGTCTGAGCTCATCCTGCCATGCAAAAAGGTATCTTTATCTTGCAAGGAGTGTCCAAGCAAAATGAAGAGTTGTAGGGCCAGATACTGAATGCCACAACGAGGGCTGCTGTTTCTAAAGCTAAAAATCACACTTTAAACATCAGAAGTCTGTGGCATCAGATGACATGCACATAATAATGGAGCAGAAAAAAAACAAAAAACAAAAAACAAGTCTACCAGCCAGTGGTAAGGGGGTTGCAGAGGTAAATGGTTGTAGATCTGTCTCACAAAAAGGCGGTGAAATATCCGGCAGTCCTTTTGAACATTTACTTCTGAACTAGAAGTAATAAGTTATTAATTTATGTAAATAGTTATATTTTAGTTGATTATGAGCTGTAGCCTCATGCGGTTTTGTGAAAATGAATTTAGTGAATAATTCTCTGTTCCATTTGTCCTGGAAATTTGGTTTAATATACAAAAGCAAAACAAAACAAAAAAATAAGACAAAAAAACTGATCCCTTGCGTGTTTTACTGAGTTTGAAGAACCTTATACCTATGAAATGATGGAAATATCAAATGTGTGGCTAATTCAAAAAGCACATAAATCAACTGAAAACTCACCCCGACATCACCTTCCCCATAAAAAGTTAAAGAAAAGAGCTGGAGAGTAAGAAAAAAATAAATAAATAAGGGGAGAAATGAAACACAGTCCGTACAGAAAGATTTTAGGTAAAATTTAGCCTTTGCCCTCGTTTCTTGGATTAGATCAATGAGACAGATCTGACTCCAGGGAGATTGGGTGGGGGGGTGCTGACTTTTCAGGTGAGGGGTGTGTACCTGTACTGATCCCCCGTGCCTGTCCGCTGCCAGGTGGGAGGTCAGATAGGTGGAGTTTGCTTGTCGTGTGGGCTGCACCTCCCATGCTCCTCGTCGATCTGAGACTGCTGTCTGCTCAGGAGTCGGGGGGTTGCATCGGTGGTGTGAGGGGAGGTGGGATTGAGGGTGTAAAGGGAGAGGGGGTGGGGGAATAATTGTGTTAGGAAAGATGAGCATTTGGGTGTGCGAGGTAAGGCACCATGCAAAGCAGCATGAGATATGGAAAGGAAAACAAAGTAATCAAATAAAAATGTGAATTAAAAATCAAAGCAAAGCTAGAAAGAACTGAATCAGAAACCAATGAGCCTGAAGCCAAAACATGAGCTGGACATAAACTCTCACAGCTCAAACTTTGGCCTCAATCTCATTAGACTTAACACAGAAATTAAATCTACAGCATATCATTATTTCTGATACCAGTTATCTTTATATCAGCACTTAACATCAGCCACCAAATCACCAGTTATTGGGAGGAAGGTGTTATTGAAGTTCATCGTTTCCATCACCGCTCCTCACCTTTAAGGCCACCAATGACGACATTAAAACACATGTCTAAGTTTTTACCTCTGTTCATTGCAAGTACTCTGTATTAATGAAACACTGTATCCTAAATCTAATAAATCAAAATTCCTCCTTGACCTATCTTCATGCCTCTCATTTCAACATGATGATGTATGTGAGTGATTTCCATGCAGTGTCATAGTCACAACAGTCATGATTTATTCCACAGCTGAGCTATTTTCATAAAAACCTTGCATTTTAGGAGGTAATGTTTAAGTTCTGAAATATTTGTTTCAACGGGTTTTGGCCTTATTGAATTAACATCTCTCATACAATACATCCTGTTAGAAGTGATGGTTGTCACAGCGTTAAGTTTACACGTGCTGAAGATCCCAGTATCTGAAAACTGAGATGAGCATCGAGCTGTTAGTGGATCGTTTCCCTTCTTCTCGCTGCAACAGAGCTCTTAAGCCTCTGATAAACCCGCTGCGTACCTGGTTTCTAATTGGTGGGTGCTGTGAGGGTCGGTCCCTGTGAGGATGGCTCTCTCTTGTGACACCAGATGCACCAGAATCTATATGGACAGATCCCACTGGTGTGGGCTGATGGGAACAAGAATTGGTTGGATTCTTTGCTCAGAGACTGTAAATTTCTGACAAAATAAATAATAAGCAATAAATATTGGTTAACATGTGTAACTTACAATCTGCCTGCCAACCCAGTCGTAAGTGTAGTCAAACGTGTATCCTTTTCTCTCGAACAGCTCGGTAAACAGAGTCCGTAGGTACTCATAGTCAGGCTTTTCAAAGAAATCCAAACGTCTCACATATCGCAAGTAGGTGGCCATTTCCTCTGAATTAAACAAAACAAACAAACAAAAAAAATGCTGTACTCGCTGAAGCTGATAAATATAATTTTACCCATTAATTCAGAGATAATCAAAACCAAAATCTATATTTAGATGTTGATCCATTAGGAAATAACAGGCATCGCTAACATACCTGGGAAGTTTTCACACAGGACCTCGATGGGAGTATTTCGTTTTGTGTCTCCAATCTTCTGGTATCGTTCTTTAAGCGTGTCAGCCTGCAAATGAACCAAACACAAATGCAACCTTGAACCAGATCGAGAGCTGAAGGACCGTGAGCACTAATTAATATGTTCTTAATGTTCTTTTTTATTGTTGCAGAATTAACACTTAACCTGAAACCCCGACCATAAAGTCTACTGAAACCCCCTCCCATCTAGTTATAAAAATTGATTTCCTAACGCTCAGATAAAATGAGTCTGTGGAGAAGCAGAAGTCTTTGCTACATTTGGCCTGAGTCCATCTTGCAATCTTTTGCTGCATGAGTCCGCCAACTCTACAGTTTGTACTTAACTGCCTCTATAAAATAAAAGGTGTTTTTAAAAAAAAAAAGAAAAGAAAAGAAAAGAAAGAAACAGGGGGTGGGGGTGTTCCACTACTGGGGTTTAGAGCATGGCATTTCTGAAAAAATGATCTATAAGCATTTGGTTTTTTGTTTGCATCTGCAAGTTTCACTACGAGTATAGACTTGATATTGAACAACAAAAACAAAAGCACTACCTTCTCTGAGCACAACTTCACTTATGATGGACTGAGGAAAAGACAAATCAAAATTCAAGAACAAACATCTGTAACAATATGGCAATGTATTGAAGGCACCGTAAGTGTTAAAACATATAAACTCCTGCTATTATCCCGATGGGATGATTTCTACAGAGAAGGCCTTGCATAGCTCAGCAAGACAATGCCAAACCACATTCTGCACACATGACAACTTGGCTCTGTAATTAAAGTTTGAGTGATGAACTGGCCAACAGCGGTCCAGACCCGTTTCCCACTGAAACGTCTGGCCCTACAGCTTTATCAAACACAATACGTGACTTTTTTTTTTTTTGGAAACTGGATTGTATGTCATCACAGATCTGATTTGGGTTTTATATTTGCTAATTGCTACAAAAAACATATCCAAACATCAGCAGTGAGATCTGTTATTTTCCACTGATGAATGCGTGTCAATACAGGATAAACCTGATTTTGTAACAGTTTATAACATGTCAGTGTACTTCACATACCTTAAGTCCTTGCCAAGGTAGACTCCCTCGGAGGAAGTACATGAACATGTGGCCTAAGGCCTCCAGGTCATCTCGCCTGCTTTGCTCTATAATAACAGATATTATAACATTCACTGACAAACTTTAGGAATAAAATCACCATATATATATATATATATATATAAAAATAAAAAGCAGAACTTTCAAAACATAACATTGAAAAAAAAAAAAAAAGCTTCAAAATTAATCTTACCTTTGCCTAAGTGTGTATTGATGGACATGTATCTGGCAGTACCGGTCAAGCTCTTGTGCTCCCGGTACGGAATGTGTTTTTTGGTCTCGGGGTCGATATATTCTTTGGCCAGGCCAAAGTCAATGATGTGAATGATGTGTTCCTTCTTATTTCCTTGCCGTCCAATTAGAAAGTTTTCAGGTTTGACATCTCTATAGATGAGATTTTTCGAGTGTACATACTCCATTCGAGAAATCTGGTGGGGAGGACACAAGAGTCGACCGAGAGAATGATTTACAAGATCACACATCAGAGGAAAGACTGCACACTTATTATTTTACATCATTTCATTCACAAACATTGTAATACATTTGTAGTTTTACCTTAAGTATGTATTTCAGTATTAATCAAAAAACTATTTTAACTAGTTGACCAAAGAAAGCAGTTACTTTTAGTATTGCGTAATTTGAACATATCACGACTTTTGTGCAATTACTATACACAATAAAAGAAACTATTCATCATCAGGAATTAAGAATGATTAACAGAGCCAATTAACAGAGCAAGAGCACTCCTTTATATTTATTCATCATTACGGTCCTTTACTTCTTTACTCACCCAATTTTACTTTTTTTTAATAGTGTGTTTTTCATATTGTTTACTTCTATGGTCTTTTTAGTGTTCTTATATTGTGTGCTATAAATGATACGAAATACTGTAACATATTCAGAACTATCCTTCTGGTGGCTAATACTACAATAACAAGTGATTTGCATCAAAATAAAGTACTTAAAGTAGATGAGTGCTTATTGCTGCCAAGCAAAGTGTGATCAACAGGAACAGCAATAATCAGTGGTGTAAGATTATTTAATTGAACTTATGTAAGAAGGGAGACAAACTCACAGCAGAGTCGGTGTAAAAATATCAACAAAAAAAAGAGAGGGGAAAGAAGCTAAGGTGCAGTTTCTCTGGAAGTGTCGACAAATTTTAAGAGGTCATCTAGATTACAAGAGCACAGCAGATTTTGTGCTGACAAAGTGAAATGTTAGAAATTTTGAGATGTCTGAGGCGCCTGAAAGCCTGGGCTCATATCAGCCTCGGAGACGCTCAAACTTGACAAGATTCAATGAAAATTTTGAAATTCTACCTCAATCTGACCAAATATATGCATATAAATAGTGTTGGCTGAGTTACAGATGGGGTGATTGCAGATGTATCCTGGCCTGCAATCTGATCTGTTTCGCATAGAAGGCAGGTTCATGCAACCCAACAACCTACACATTACTTTATTCACACAAGCAGTCTAACACTGCTGTATGGGTAGTTTACCTAATATCAAGAGTCTAAAACATCACATCTTAGAAAAACTAAGCCGTAACACAGAAGCTGTGAACGTGGCATTTTGTTATCTGTTCTTTGGAGCATTCGGGTGGGTGTTAACACCCTGCCAATTAGGAAAAACATCAGCAATGGTTTTGAAGAAAATGTGTGATCATACAGTGACAATGTTCTTAAAAATTTGACAGGTGTACTGCACTGATAAGACTGGACATTCACTGTCTTTTATGCTTGTGGGACTTTAGCCTGTCCGCTTAAAGGTTTGCATGTGATGCTTTTTGTCTGAGCAGGGAGGGGAAAAAAAAAAAAAGAAAAAGTAGAAACTATTTTCAAAACAACTCTGTTTGAGGGAACCTACCAGCTGAATTGCTATCATTAAGACAGTCTTCAGTGAAAAGGTCCTGTCACAAAGATCAAAGAGGTCTTCTAGACTTGGGCCCAGGAGCTCCAGAACCATGGCGTTGTATTTCCCACAGGGGCCGAAGTAAAAAACCTGGGGCACGCCCTCTGCTGTAATTCAAGAAAGACACAGATAAGATTTAAGATACAAAAGTCAGTGGAAACTTTTTTTGTCCCAACATTTGAGATATCAAGGCTGTAACAGCTCAGCTATAGTAATGTAGTTGAACCTTCGTGGTTCATCTACAAAAGTATGTCCAAGACACACAAGAACAGTAGTGATGGTTTAAATGGTAAAGGAGACAACAAAAACACTACATACTAGGTACTAGAATACCATAAATACTTCTATCAGAGTTTCAGTTATATCAGTATCTATCTGTGGGCATTTTTAGTCATACCGCCAAAAGGTGAGGGGGTGGGGCTTCTATCCAACTTGACAAATGATTGTCTAAGTTAAAAGTGAGCACAGGTGAACATCAACTCTGAAGTAAAACACAAAACTGTATCTGCAAATACAACTGTATCACTCTGCTGCTGCAGGGTGAAAACTAGTTTTTTCCACCGTCTCCCATCGCAGCCTCCCAACTGAATGATATCCTCCAACTTCACTCCAATTGTTCTACAATCCCATCAGTCACCCTGGCCTTTTTTTTTTTTTTTTAAATTTCTGGTCACAGTGGAGTGTAGCACTGAATAATAAAAATAAAGCAACTGTAAAAAAGGCCAAGGCAAGTACCCCTATACACTCCTGTTTGTGCCGTTTGTCATGCTGGTCCACTAAAGATCTTTTTCACAGTTAGCCTGTAAGGAAAGTGCCTTAAATTATAATGTGAGGAGACGGAAATGCGTGAAGCAGTTTTTAAATGTATTATTAATTCTGCCAAATGTCTGACCATCAGGCAGACAGTACATATAGTATTATGCATGTGCATTATGCACGTGCAATTCCATTCTTGTCAAATTATCTGTAATTAGAGGCATCTAAAGTCTGCTTTCATGCCAACCACATCCTGAACTTAAGTTTTAAAAAGCCACAAAAAGGTCAAACTTAATTGACATCAGGAAGAAATGACTCAATGTTTGCACTTTTTTGTTTTTTTGTGATTTTTACATCGCTAGAAATGCTCTCATAGGGTGATGTCTAGCTCAGGCGGTTGAGCAGGTGTCCTATTTATAAAGTCTCAAGTCTTCATCGCAGCCAATCCAGGTTCAAGCCCTGACCTGTGTTGTTTGCTGTGTGGGATCCCTCTCTTTGTGTCCCTGATTTCCTGTCTTCACACCATCTAATCATGACCACTAGTGCCACAAAAGCCTTAATAAAAAAAATAATAAAAAGTTATACGGCCGTGGTTTAATCGGACTTGGGGACTCGGGCTGCGCTCAGTCCTTGCAAATGTATCAATCCATGCAAATCTTAAAAAGTAAGGGCACCTTGGCCTCTTCATGACCCTGATACAACAGCCAGAGCCATAACAAGGACCAAAAACAGATTTTGACATCAATAATAGTATTAACAAAGCAGGATTGCATTAGTGTAGTTACTGTAGATCATTTTCTCCTGTGGTACAAGTTTTTATGTCATGTTGGAAAATAGTCAGTGTATAAATGTGTATATATGGTATGACGATACTCTATGTGTTATATTTATGATGTATTGTTAAAAAAAAAAACAAGTTAGTTCTGTCATTTGAGGGAGAAGCTTTTTTTTTTTTAAATGAATGTGCTTCTGAAGATATTTGACTTTCTAGCAGGGTAATGAAAAATACTCCACTAAAAGGGGCACAAATGTTGTCAGCCAGCATATGGGAATGTAGGAGTCATGCTGTGCTCCATCATGCATTTCTGGACACCATTATGCAATTCTGTGGGTTGCTAATTGTACCACAGGAATAAGTGCCTTGAATCCCCAGTTGCCTGTGGGAGGCCTAAAAATGTGTCAGATTGGTAGATGTGCTGTAAATAAATGCATAAAACGGCTCAATTTAAGGCTAACAAGGCTGGTCAAGCTTTTCACTAGCAATCGAGACCCGATTGATGGCATGACCACCATTGTCTGCAACAAAGCGACCATGACGACGGCTTTAATCTGTGTGCTCTGCACTGCAGCGCAGTCCATGTATACAGAAAGGCCACATTTAATGAAAGCTTCCAGTTTTGTATGCATCACTTCACTTTTAACCATCTCTGTTTAATTTTTTTATTCTGCTTTTAAATGCACTTTTTGATATTTTCATGTAAACCACTTTAGATTGTCTTGAAATGTGATATACAAATAAATTTTCCTTGCCTAATTTTCTTAAAACACAGTGCCTGAGACGAGTACTGTTTCATGTGCAAACATGAGTGAACGAGTAATATTTAGAAGACACAAAACCTCTAAAAGACTGCTTATTGTTAAATATGGTTTTAGACTTCATTGTTTATTTGGCAATGAAGGAACGTGGCTAAGACTGCATGTACGAGCACAAAAATTTATGCTTGCAAAAAGGTTTTGTAGGGAGACGTATTTCTTTCTAAGCCAGTGAATGAAAATATATCCATTACTAAAAATCTCAGTTGCTAGAAGCATTTTTGACAAAAAAAGGAACAAGATAAATGTGTCATGAATAGATATGTCGCAGAAAGATTAAAAACATGTCTACAAAATCAAACATCTCTCTTTTTTTAAATAAATAATGAGGGAAAAAATGTGTTATATACATTAAATTTGGATTAATGTGTGATGCTTGAACGTCTTCCTCGTACATGTGTGGGCCTCCTCCCACAGACTAAGATACACTAATAAAGGAAGCTTGTAACTAAACTGACCGTAGGCGTGCATGAGTGCATGTCAGTCCTCTGACAGTGGTAATCTGTCAAGTGCGAGCCTTACAACTTGTGATCTGTCTGACAATCCTCAATCTACCTGATCACATATTAACAACTCCATATTTATCATCTCATTTAAGAAAAAATCATCATCTACTTCAAAACCTTCTTGTTCCTATTAATATTTGCTTGGGGGTTATGCTTTGGGTCGCTAAAAAGCACCTAGATACTTTTTTTTTTTTAAATGTAACAGAGGTTATATAAATAAAACTGAATTAAACTGCTATTGGCAAAATAATCCTAATCTTAATTTTCCATCTTGTGAAACCAAAAACAGAACTACAAGTCTTTTTGCATGACATACTCCTTTACAATAACTGGAAGAAGATTTTTGACTTCTAACGGAATGATCCTCATTAATATCCAGTAACATTTGGTTATGATTTAAAAAAAAACAAAAAACACCTGACTGTGCATCTTTGTCAAGCCATGCGAATTCATAAAAACTCAGCCTTACACACACTGAACCACACAGAGACAAATGTGGCCAGGAACAGTTAAGACAAAATGAGGTCACATTATCCCATCTGGAGGAGAGGACAGAGATAGGTTAGTACTAAGAGAGGCAGCTGACCCATTCTCTAAATATTTAATGAGTTTACGCACTGTTGGCCATTTCCAGGCCTTTGCCTTTGCAAAACCAGAGTCATTATACTCCCAGTCCGGTTATCATATGTGCATCATATGTGCATGCTGATAAAAGATCATATACAACAATAAGATGCTTTATTTTTCATCTCTGACTGTTGCTATCCACAGAGCTAACAGTACAAAATTATTGTTCTGCAAATATACCATCCAACATGATCAAACACTGACAACATTTCCACTTTAGTTTTTTTGTTTTTAACCACCAAATATGTAGCAAATCAATTTCACTTCTAATGCTAAAACACACCCTAAATTTTCAGTTGTAATGATTTAATCATTGTACGATTTTCCTCATCATTTGCTGTAACAGGGATGCATCAGCAGAGCCTGACTCATCTTTTATCGCGAAATGAAGCATCAGAGATAACAAATGAGAAGTCAACGAGCCATTAATATATTTAACAGGCCAACTGCCTTATGTCAACATATCACTTTGGAGCAATGAACTTAAAGTAAAATGCCAAAGTAGTTATTTTTTTTAAGTGATTGATGACATGATTACTATTATTTTTTAAATAATGGGTAACGTAATGATTTGGTTTCACAATTCAAGTAATTGCCTACCAGTTACTTTTCTGAATAAGCAATCTGTTACCATTTACATTTTTATGCATGTGATATTTGCTCCTACAGACAGAAAGAAAATCCCTGGCGAGCTCTGCTTCTCTTCAGCAGACAATCAGTCTCACCTCAGTGCGTATGAGCAGCTCTCTCCGCAAGTAAACTGATGGAAATTACAGCATTTAAGCAGTGGTTGTTTAATTTATTGTCAATTTGTAGGTAAAAGGAACAAAAAGCCATCACAAATTTGAATTTAAATTTGAAGAAGCTTGTTCTACTGCCTAAAGCTCAGCTCTCTACAGCGCTACAACACCGGTAACGCTGCAGCCACGGCAACTGTGACTCAGGAAGAAAAGGAGTCAGCTGCCAGTTAAGATGATGGGAGATTTGATCCCTCATCACCACAGTCCATTTGGTAAAACACCCTGCATTGCTCGACATTTTCATTGATGCAGTAATGTCTGTATGACACAGGAATCAAGCTACGCAGGCTAAAGGAGAGCAGGGTAGACTAAGAACGACTACAAATGTGGGGGAATGAGGTGTGAAAGAGATTTGACTGGTCAACAAGACAAGTAAAATGCTACAAAAATGTTCTCTATTGCTGGTCAGAAGACAGACGCTACCAATATTAACTGTAAAACCACCACCTTTCTACGAAATCAAGAACAAGTCCGCCAACATGCTGTATGCACAGAGTCCCCTGTAATCTAAGCAGTTACTTTTGAAAGTAACACTATCTAATACCGCTTTATCTAAAATGCAAAGAAAACTTTTATGTCATATAATCGGTAGAGAAAATAGCCAAGAGTGAAGCGTACACTGGAGAAAGCAGCCAATCAAGAAATAAAGAGCCATGTCTGGATACTTTATACTAATGAACTCGCTCTACAAGGACAACTTTCCTTTCCATTAAACCAGAAAACAAGATCAACTGCCTGTTTTGTGGGTTAATAAGAAGCTTTCCTTCAACTACTTTATTATACAATGGTGCTTCCAGCAAGTCTATTTGCCAGAAAGGCTACTGTTCAGCACTCTACATGAGTACTTAGGCATTCACGCACTCCTGCGCATCACATCCTGAAGATAAGCCACTGATCCAGTTTAATATAGATATACAACCAGAGTGGAATAATCACTTGTTGTGGAAATGATGCAATCTTCGGGTTGATCTTCCAAAACAATCAAATCATCATCCTGAAGTCACACACAAACACCACAAAGAGCAGAAAATGCGTCTCTGATCTCACCTGTGCTTCCCAGAGTTTTGTAGAAGCGGTACTCCAAGTGCAGCTGCGGCGCCCTCGACTTGACTGGTTCCTGTCCAGCAAACAAAAACGAGAGAAAAACTATTATACTTTTCAATTTTTAAAAAAAAGTAATCTTTTCAGGACATTAGTTTATATTTTTATGGTTAATGACACACATGATAACGATTTAAGATGCCAAATTTATATTTCCATATTTTGTGGTTCCCCTGATTTTTTCTGAATTTACAGATTCCTTCACAGCCATGTAAATTTTGTTTGATTTTTTTTTTTTTTTTTTTAAACTCAGCTGTCAGCACGCCATATAAGAAAGTAGCAGCAGAAAAGCGTTTGGTTTTCATGAGCTTACTTGCACTGATATTGTAGGAAACAATGACATAAGGGTGTGAACCTGGGCAACGACCAGCATGTCAACAACTGAAAGGGCACACCTGAGTATCTACACATCATTTTCACAGTTCTCCTTAACACAAGAACAGTCACGTACAACACCTGAAGTTCAGGTATGACCTGGGGTTAATGGAAATTTGGCAACTGCATAACTTCAAACCATGTGTCTGCCCCAAAAAAAAAAAAAAATTCAGCCAGCATTGTGAGGTTTTCCCCGTGTTTCAATGTACCGGTTAAATATTTTGGTTTTATCATGTTCTGTTTATTGTTTTATTCAAAATAAATGAATTTAATAAAATGAACTTTCAAACAGTAACATCGTTTTATACACCAGTACCAATAATCCTGAGCTAAAATGATAAAGTACTTTAAAAGTAAAGACCATAAAATTTCTAAATCAAAGTTAAAAATCATTCTAAGAATCAACTGTAGAGGTGAGCAGTCAAACAGAGAAATAAAGCGAGTACTTACCAGTTTAATAGCTACATACTCATTTGTGTAGAGATTCTTACCTGAAATAAGAAAACAGAATAATTATATACAACAGATGACTTAAAATATATAATTAAATTTAACACTATTCAACCAGGCACAGGCAACTCTGCCTGAAATAACCTCTTTGCTTATCAATTTGTACAGCGAACCTTAGCTTTAGAGGCTGTTCACACCTGGTATTTCCATCTGCCGTAGGTTATCCAATCAAAAGTGGGTATGTGTTTACACCTGGTATTAAAATATGTTCCCATGCCTCAAGTGCTAGTAGGTAAATTAGCAGTTCCCCAAGCCATGAAGTCAGCTGTGCAACAAGCAGGATATCAGTAGATTTACTCATGTTTCTATGAATCACATTCAGTGACTAGAGATATATCATTATTTAGACAATACAACATTTTAGATTGATATTTGAGAATATTACGTGAGCTTGGACATGTTTTTCCAAGCTTCTCTTATCTTTAAAAGAACTCATATTTCCATTTTATTTCAACAGGGAACATCACTCTCCAGCTGCAGGCCTTTTTTTGTTGACAAAGTGGAATAGGAGGCAGATTTGAGGTCCCTCTCTTGGGAATGCACCATCTCTACCTTTAAGCATAAGCTTAAAACTCAACTTTTTAATTCATATTCAAGTTTAAAGTTAAACTGGCCTGAGTGACTGTGAGCCATCACCTTTAGTTAGTAATTCCTCGACAGGCCGAGACGGTTGGAGAGTCTCCCATGATACACTGGACTGTTTCCTTACTCTGCTCTCTTTACTTGTGTGTGTTTCTCTCTCTCTTTTTTTATTTTTTGCCTTGGGGCACCTTTTCCCTGTCCTCTCAACTCTCCAACCAGTCAGGCTAAATAGCTGCCATTCCTGAACCTGGTCATGTTAAAACTTTCTTCTTGTTAGTATGGAGGTTTTCTTTTCTTCAAATATATTCACAAAATCTGGATATAAATCAAAGTGAAGATTTGACGTTACCTGTTGATTTCCTTGCCTAGCGTGATTTCACACACTGGCATGATATGAATATGAACTTGACTGAGCTGGATCAATAATGTGTTTTCATTACACTTAACTTATTTACTTTGTAGAGAGATTTGAGATTACTTTTGCAATTAAAAAAA
>JAOWBL010000018.1:2062804-2104832 GCA_028564865.1 Zenarchopterus dispar
TATATATATATATATATATATATATATATATATATATATATATATATATATATATATATATATATATATATAAAAGCCTTTTATATTTGCTATCTGAGGTCAAACAGAATTGGCAGTGCAAGCATAGACACCACCTCTTTGTGAATACGTTTTTTGATAAATTATATTTTTTTGATCATACATGGCCAGTGTAAAACATAAAAAATAGAAAATATATGTGCATTTATACTCCATTACCAGAATAAGGCAAAGTGGGAGAGTAACAGTTCAAAACCATTACCATTGTTATTGTATTATATTTTTTTCTTGTTTAAAATTCTGTATTATTTTTGTGCTGAGCTGTGGTAACACAAATTTCCCCCTTGTGGGATCAATAAAGTGCTATCTTATCTTATCTTAAAACCTAGCCATGCATGAACTGCAAATGTATAGCCTTAAATATTAAAAATAAAGTGACATGCTCTGACAATTTGCCCATATAGTGATTTAGTCATCATCAGAAAATAAACCTTTAGTTCTTTAAAAATAGATTTAAGAAATAGCTGAAATTTTGCTTGAGTCCATCCTTTTCAGTCTGCAAAGCTGAAAACCAAGTGTCACAAGCTGACAATTCTCCTTATCAAGCGACTGTAAGTTACTTTCAGATGAATTAGAATATTATCTTCTTTTTTGTGTTGCTTCTAGTGACATGATCTGCACCTGTTTGAATATTTATGCAAATGAAGACGCATTTTATTGTTGGAAACTACAGAGTTCAGTTAAAAGAAAAGTTTTCCTGGTCCTGAACCACAAAACCACCACTAGAGAGAGAAAAAATTAACCCAGAAGTTGTGAGATCAGAACAACTCTGCTTTTATGAAAATACAAAAACTCTCTCAAAACCCATGTTGTAGTGCACAGTTGTGGTTCTATCATAAAAGTTAATCAAGTGTTATAAAGCTCATCTACA
Source organism: Zenarchopterus dispar (assembly GCA_028564865.1). Classification (NCBI taxonomy): domain Eukaryota; kingdom Metazoa; phylum Chordata; class Actinopteri; order Beloniformes; family Zenarchopteridae; genus Zenarchopterus; species Zenarchopterus dispar. The sequence continues at coordinate 2,063,754 of JAOWBL010000018.1, forward strand.
GCATGATCGGAACACATTTTTGAAAGAAAATAAAAAATCCTCCAAAAGACACTGGAGATAAAACCAGCACCCAGAGCTTAATCAATCATCATTTATTCTGAACATTTACCTATATAACATTTCCAGGAAAATGTATGTATTAATGCAAAGTGGTTACAAAAATAAAACACATTCTTACGTTAATATAACATGACAGCGTAACTACACTTTCAAATGCTGATTTAGAAAATAAGGGGCTATTTAACTTTAGAGTCTGTTTGTTTATGTCAGTAATGAACCAAATAACTAAAACATGTACGATTACAAATACTGTCCAACAATATTTGCATGATTCAGTGCAGGCACTGCACACGCGTAAATGTCAAAAATCACTCAAAGTTCGGTAACAACCTCTGCAGCATTCCAACTCGGCTCCTTTGGGCCTCGTTCTCTGACAATAAATGAGATAACTTCAAACTGTTGTGGATCAAACTTATTAATACAATACATATGACTCTAGTACATAACGTTACACAATAAAACTACAAAGAAGATTGCATTTTCAGCTTGCACAAACTATAAACTTACAATTCATTTATCATTTTGTAACGACTTCGACAAGTGTGTAAACTTGTTAAAGCTGCGTTTTAACACAATTTCTATGAGTCAAATGCATTGTGTGATACACTGTAACAATGCGATAATACTTCTGAAAGATGACTTCAGTCATTAATAGTGGTATTTCAGTCCACAAAAAAGGAAATAGCTTTTCCATCTTTGCAACAAATTTTAGTGTATGAAACCATTATCTGACATGCATTCATAAACATTTGTTAGAGTGGAATGACTTGCACACGCTTGTCTTCCCATGTAAACTATAAGCAATGTTAATTCAGGTGGTACCTTAGTATTAATGATTAAATAGACTGGTTTAAGCAAGAAAAAAAAATTATATATATAGATATCCCACTGACAAGACAGTGAGTTTTACACACACAATGGCCCGGGTATTCTCAGTTGAAATCTTGCTTTAACCATCTTTCAGTCAATGCATAAACAAGGAATTCTGTCAAAGACTTGACAGGTAAATCTGGCAGCTTATAATATCAAAGTTCTGTACAAAATAAGAATCTACTGAGTAAAAATAGAGAAAAACGGATGGAAGTTTCTTCTGTGTTTCAAAATTGTTCTCTCAGCTCCTCGTAAAGAGGCAGATGTTCAAAAAAGGCAGTTGGGGTCTTTAAAAAAAAAAAAAAAAGATAAAAATAAAAAAAATTTCTCTTCATTAAGCTATCGCCTTTGCCTCAGGCAGGAATGCTTCCCAAAACTTTACAAGCTGCAACAAAATCAGAGCAACAACAGTAGTTAAAATTAAAAGATGCTGTGATGACAACACACTCAAGAACTCATTATATATGAACAAAGATGTATTGTCACCTATATAAAAATGAAAAATAACAACAAACACTACATTTATTGGAATTATTGTCCATGTTGAGTACTTGATATAGTTCAATAATTACCCGTTGTTGAGACTGGAGCATTGCTTCCAAATATTTGATAATCTGGGTCTTGAAGTCCTTGGCTTTTTCTTTCTGCATTGAAACAAGAAGGAAAAAAAATGGTAAAAGTGCGTTTTCACATCTTAAACTATTTGGTGTGTTTATAAACACACCCTACAGGCGACTATCTCTCACAGTGACGGGAAGAAGCCAAACTAGCAGAAACTGTGGTGTAAAGAGCGTCAAACTGAAGACTAATCGTTCCAGCGTGTGACCATCATTGCAGTCATAATAAAACAAATTCCAAAAAGATGAGTATTTTCATGAGTTTAACACATTTTTACTTTTTAAAATATAAACTACAGTCATATGATCCAAATTGTCAAGATATTTTACTAAAAAACCCCGTCATATTTACAAATTTTCAAGGAAACCTTTTCAGAAGCTTTTCAACAACGTTAATTTTTCTTTAAACTACACTTTCTTACTGAAATACATGTCCTCAAGTTCAAACCTTCCTTTTCACGGTTAAAAGGATAAGTTGCACCCTGAAAAGGATGCACGATGGCTGTAAAATGTTCTGTGAGGTGTGTTGTGATGAAGATGGAGGGTTAATCTTTCAGCATACCTCAAACCTGAGAACCTCTTTGCGTACAGTCATCCCAATCCTGTCAAAGTCTCTCTCGTACTGAGTAACCCTCGCCTCCCACTGTGGACAAACAGGAAGAGAAAATACTGTCATCTAAAAGATGACTTTAAATATTCTTATTAACAGCACCAAAAAAAAAAAAAAAAAGTGACGAGAGTATGAAAATGTATAAAATGTGTTCATGCAAGTTACAATAAAGGACAAAAACAATGTGCTTAAACTGAAAACTGCAAACAAAATGAGAGAAGCCTTGGAGTTAATAGCTGCTTGAGCCTGCTTTGGTAGCATTGACCTCGGGTAGCTCTGGATCAGACCTCCACAAAGACCTTTTGTTCATTCTTCTCTACAGAACTACTTCAGCTCAGACCCATTTGTGGCGTGAACGGAGCTCTTGACGTCACGGCTCTCCACAGCCTGTCTAGGGGGTTAAGGTGTGGACTCGGGGTCACTCTAGGTGGATTTACTTCCATGCTTAAGATCATTGTCCTGTGAAGCTTCAGCTGGAGGACAGCCAGCCTGACACTATCCTGTAGTTGAACTTAAATGATGGCTGCTTCTTCAGTAACTTACATCCGGTAGACTCATGAACAGCGGTATTTGCCAGTTACAGTGATGTTTTCAAGCGTCTAATTGTTACTCACAGGTTCTTCTTTACCTTAGTGAGGACTTACCTCGACTGACCACCCACTTCTGGGAACCACATCCACAGTACTAAAGTGGCTACATTTATAGACAATTTATCTAACTGGACTGATGGATGCCTAAACACTTAAGGATTACTTTGTGTCTCTTTCCAGTCGTATGCAGATCGACTACTCTTGATCATGTGTCTTCTGAGATCTCCTTTTTTGCCAGACATGGTTCACATCAGCAGATGCTTCCAACAGCAAACTTAAAATTTATGCGACTTCCATCAATCAAAGCAGCTCCAAACGACATCGCCAAGCTCATTTCATTAACTGTATTCTGTGAGTTCAATTAGCATTCACTGAACTAATTAGCCTCCCTCTTCACTTACTTTCTTCTACCAGCAGTGTGAATGTTAAATGTGTGTTTAAGATGTACAGAAATATAATTTTATGTTATCAGCTTAAGCACTTTGGGGGATTTTTTCCTACTTTTGTGACACAGATGAAGCTCAGATCAAATCTTATGGGAAACTGATGCACTTGTCTGTTTACAGAGCAGTCAACTCCATGGAAACACAAGTGTAAAAAGATTACAGTTCTGTCTGATAGGAGGCTACTACATTTGAAGTGATCAAAAACACATTTGCATGTAATGCAAGACTTTTGAACATCCATTCTTATTTGAGGACAACTTTGATGAAATGTTTTGATCCACTTTAAATGTTGACTACTATATGCTGACATCTATGAGGATTTGGATTTTATAACAAAAAAAGAAACTTCTTCTGAAGCAGTTTGTTTGGCCCCTAGCAACAGTTCAACACAGAAACACTCTCCTCTTCTGAAGACACCTGAGTGAGAACAAATACATGAATAAACCCGACTGTATGAACGAGACCGGTGTAGCCGAGTCCGGTATGTGCACGGCTTAAACATCAGCAAGAACCTGAAATACCACTAATAAATACTGAACAGAGAGCAACACAGTGACCATGCATGTATAAATTTAAGGAATAAAATGTGAACCGAGTTGCTTTTGACCTTTAAGGAGTTACTGAACCAGAAACACTCAAAGAAGGTTATTATTATGACATTATGCTTAAGTCCATTTGAAATGAAAGGACATTTCCGACTGGTGTGACAGAGTTGTGTGTCACCTCAGCGATCTCCTCTTTCGCCTGCTGCAGTTTTTCTGGTTTATTAGCCCACAGCAGCTTGGCCTCAGCCTCTCTCTTCTTCTGGAGCGTGCTCTGACCTTCCTGCCATCGTTGCCATGCGCGCATGCGCTGGTCGAAACACCCCTGCCGACATTCATTTTAAAATTGGTAAAAACACACACCAAAAAAAAGTTACGACACTCGATTATGCTTTTTAAAGAAAAAATAAGCTGCAGTAAAACCACTGAAGGTCTTTCTAAAATCGTTTTAGAAAGACCTTGCAATACCTCATTTAATCTGTAAATTTTTGTCATTCTCACCCTAGGTTGTTTCTTTATCTCACGCAATACTCTCCTTTGAAAAGTTGCTAAAATGCCCCATTAAGCTACTTATACGACACAGTGTGTGAATTCAGACAACAAGTGGAAATTCCACATTAGATGTGTGATGTGATTAAGATAAACTGTGACGGTTTACACTTTCTATAAACAGGTTGCCCTTTCTAGTCTCGAAATCTAGACGTACCGTAAGCAAATTTCAATTTGCTTTGTAGGCGCATCTACCACCCGCTGACATGCCCAAAAGCCTTGGAGAGCCAATAAAATCAGTCTGTCCTTGTAGAGACGGTCTGTGGGCGGGTTTAAGACGACACTGACAGAGAGGCGACGTTGAAATCTGGATGTAAACAGTGTGGACGGCTGCCGTCAGGGAACAGCTGCTTGTTTGAATCAGCTTTGGCATAAACAGCTAAAGATTTGGACTTTTTTCTTTGAAAACTGAACAAAAGATGACACTCAAATTATTCCTTCGCGAGGTAGACGTATTTGTTGTTTTGCTGACAGGCTGCAGACTTAGTTTTGTTTAGTCTTTTACACAATAAGCTCTTGCTTTGTTTCATTTCCCTCGTGCTGAAAACGTTCATGGTCGTGGCTCCAACCAACTGTGTGCAGTGGGAGTTTGATAATCACCAAATCCCAACAAAAGAGCAGCAAAAATGCCCCGCTGTTCTGTCTCAAGGTTGCTCACAAACAAAACAAGACAAAATTTGGAAAGTGCTGTATGTAAGGGATTGAAGATTATGCAGGAGTGGTCTTCATTCTGCTTTTCCATTAATGACAATTCTCAGAACCAAAAGAAAAAGCTATGTATTCTTATTTTTTCTTTAAGATTATATACAAACCGCTTATCTTGAAAAGTTGAAATGTTTTATAAAATGCTACACTAATTTAAATATGTAAATTATTTAAGTTTTGATTTTTTTTTTTAAAACAAAAACAAGCAGTGAAGGCAATGACTATAATGACCTTTCATCAGTCTTTAAAAAATAAAGGCTACAAATATTTAAAGAATCATAAATTAAATATGTTATCCCACTTTAGAAAACTTGGCAATATTCCTGGAACTGTGATTTGTACGTCAACTACCAATGTGCTTCATTTAAATCCAAAACGAAGGTGACGGATTATTCCAGAGTCGAACCTTTATTTTGACGGCTTACCCGCACAGCACCCAGCAAACGGATGTAGTCAGCCAACAGCTCTGAAAAGATGAAGAAGTCACTGGCTGCCTGCTCCTGATGCAGCTGCTCCATCTTGTCCTCCACCTCTGCCAGCTGGGAGAGGGCCCGCGACAGGGCCGTGTTGTCCTCGGAGTTCCCCAGCATGGCCATACTTTTAGCAAATATGGCCGTGTTCCCACACAACTCTGTTGTTGCAGAAGGAAACATTTCTTCAATACAACCGCTACAATTAGTGAACATAATTGATGAAACTCATAAAGGTTCTTCCACACAGAGTTTCAGCACTAATATGCTGCATAAAACATAAATATACAGAGTATCTTAGGTCTTTTCAGCTCAGTGGTAAATGTTCATCTGTGACAGGAAGTTTCAGGTGGGGTGTAGCTTCCTTGTTTGCTAGAATAACTGTTTTGCTGTTTTCAGACACAAAACTTGATTAATAGGTTATCAACTAGCAGGAGAGAAACAACATTCAGATGTTTAAATACCATTAAACAAGGTGAGCCAACATTCAGACTAGTGTAGGGACGTTTAGGAACATCCAACGTTTCCTTCATTATGTATCTCAGGAGCTGCTCCTATCGCCTCCCTCTTCAGTCCTGATTCCAGATCCAAACTGTTCACAGTTCACATTAAAAATAAATCCAGCTCTCACACCAACCACTATCTCTGAACTTTTGAGGGTGAAGATTCCCTTCACTCTGACGATAATCAGTAAAACTGCTCGTATGCAGTGCCGGTTTCGTATGGGCCACTCCACTCCCATGATCAGCAGTTTCCTTTACAAATGGTCAGCAGCTGCAGAGGAACTTTCATTTGGCTGTTGTGGCGCATCAAACTCTCACCATCTGCTGCTTCAAGGCTTCTGCAAACTGCACATTTTTTTCTCATCCTTATAAGATAATTTCATCCCACACTGTACAAGCTGGATCGGTTTAATCTCGGGTAGGACTCAAGAACAGAGTACCGAGGCTGTACGATGATGCCCCTTTGTGTCGTAGGTTATGACCTGGTGCAGAGGGTTGTAGGTCGTAAATAAAAAGTGAAAATGAAGAGTTGTGTAGTAGTCAAAAATGGGTGAAAAATAATTGAAGGACGATGTGTTTTTGGGGAGGAGACCAACTGTGGATGTTAGTTTTGAAAAGAGAACGCCGGTATACCAACATGTGACCCAGACTGAAGATAAAAACATCCTGTGCAGCATCTTCAAATGTCTTCATAGTGTTGACTTCTGTTTCTGCAAATCCACCTAATCTGATTCTTGCTCAGAGTCCCATAAAGATTAGTGTATTTTACTTTTTTTTTTCCTTTTTGAAGGAACTGGGTTGCATTAATACGTTATTTTAAGTTACAATTTAACTAGCTAGTCAGTAGACCAGCCAGGATTTCCAGCATGGTCAGAAGATTAAATACGGGAGTCTGGTTCCAAGACCAGCGTGACCATGGTTGTGACATCACTTGGGTTGTAAGACGTGAGACCGTCGATTTGGACCTCTGATGACGGATATTTCAATCATTCTTTCAAGACAGCCTAAAATGGTGCAGGAGCCTTGAGAGATTACAAACACTGATTTTTTTTTCTCCAAGTGATTTTCCAAACCCTCATTTACAATTTGCTTCTGTAGACAACTCCACAGTGTATTAACCACTTTAAAGTAAACTGCACCACCATGACTAATCTGTTCCTTCCTCAGCATGAGCAGCCAAAGGTTCCTTGATTTTCTGGTAATTTTAGTTTCCCGTCATCTCTTTCTGAATAACTACTCTGATGAGTTATGGCGATTACTTGGGTGTGATGCATCGCTCAGTGACTTATTGGTATTTTTTTGAAGTTACAGAACCATTGTTAGAAACATTTAGATAGGCCACTTTAGTGCTAAATCAGTGGACCCAACTGAAAGGGAGACCTAAAGAAGAATATATGAATGATGAATGTAGACGGTCACACACAGATGTCCTTTCATTGTAGCACTGCAGTGAGGAATATGGAGGACATGGCAGAAATAAACACTGACTGATCAACAGTTAAATTAAAAAAAAAAAAAGACATAAGTTGACCATCAAAATAATCATTAGTTGCAGGTCTATTCTGAAGACAAACCGTTTCATCCTTACAAAGTAAGAAGCTCGACTGAACTTTTCTTCACCACAATCTGAGGCCAGTCGAGTTATTTGTATCTCACCCTTCCTGTGATTGACGAGTGAGTCGACCACAGCATGGAGCTTCCTCAGCTGCTGCTCCTCAGTTTCCACCTCCTGGAACTTGTCCTCAAACCACTGAGACGCAGGAACAACCATAGAAGAAAAAAACAAAAAACAAAAAGAGGACTTTGTGTTAGAGAAACTACAGCAATAAAATAAAAAACTGTTTTCATGATGTTCACATTTATAGTTACAAATCAATAAGATGCACAGTTTTATATGCATTATCAACATTGAACTCAAAAGTAATTTCATCATTTCTGAGGTCATTTCAAAATGACACCGCCAATGTCCGCATTTTGTGCCGCATACTCACACAAGATAAAGTTCATGTTTTGCTGACAAATTACTTTACCCAATCATGAAGAGTATGCAGAAAATGCAGCCAGAGAACAAAGAACAAACAAACAAACAAACAAAGAACTACCACCACCAAAATCACTTAATATCAGAACTGCATTTGCATGACTTTAAAATGGTCCTATGTGGTTGGTAATTTGCAGTGGAATTTTTACTTCAGGTGGGATTAATATCACACACGTCCTCACCATTATTATATCATAAATGGCCTTCGTAGTTAATATAAATTATGGTAGATTCCCAGCTGATACGACACCCATTAAAATCAGGCATTAGTTTGTCAACATTTCCCCCAATGCTACATGTGGACACTCACAATGTGAAAAGTGTTCACAGTTTTTGGTGCCACTGATGATTTAGTTGGATTTTTTCCAACAAGTGATTGTTTTTTTTTTTTTAAGTATTTGACCGATATTTTAACTTATTTTCCATGTGCAGACAACGTGTCCAGCAGTCAACACTGTGAAGCATTTTATCCAGAGTCTTCTTACAGTGTCAGACTCGCTCATCTTGAGGGTCATCTTGTTGACAGCATCTGATGCCCTGTTGATCATTTTGAGGAAACCGGCTCCACTAAGCGCCTGGGTGTTCACCGCTCTGGGAAGCTGAAGAGGAACACATCACTCATGAGTCAGCTACTGAATTATCCTGGTAGAGATTACAAATCTAATTTGTGCAATAGTATATTCCTACATAAAAGATTTTCTCAGACCTTAAAATACTTACGTCTTCTCTCTCCAAGAATTCACGGACGTCAGGATCTTGCAGCAGCAGTGGGTGAGAGACAACTCGCTGAAGATACCTGTAAAAACACAGCAGCGGCAGGATGAAGGGAAAAATGCTGACTGAAACTAAGCTGACTAGAGAACAAAAACATATTTGGGTTTAAAGTTGACAAGGCACACTTTTCTGTGTTTTCAGACTTGATGCAACGATGAACCTTAAAAGCTAAAAAAAATAAAAAGATAGGTACAAAGTGTTGTTTTATTTCTATGCATAATATACATGTGTATTCAAATCTCACAAACTCAGTGGTGCAAGGCTTTATTTTAGGGCTTCAACTAGCCATGTCCTAAGGAGGGGATCGCCTTGATTGATCAGATTACATCACTGATTACAGTGGCCATGTGTGTCCATGAAAGGGACAGCTTCCAGCCATGCGAGACAATGTCACCGGTGCAGCCAAAAAGAAAACAGCAATACAGTGTTAAGATGCATAAGGACACCGGGTTAGTTTTAAAAGCTGATGCTTTCAACAGCACACCAAGATAGGATTGATCAGTGGGGGTTGTCAACGGGGGGGTGTTGGGGGAGTGTTCAGCAGACTGACTGCAGTGGGGAACAAACTGTTTTTGTGGCATGAGGTCCTGGTCCTGAGGGACCTGAGTATAGTTACGGGTCTTGGACAAAATGTTCTTCCTGAGAAGCAACCAACATTTTTAAGCTTCAGCTGGATTCCTTGAACAGTCAGCCCAAATAGAGACGTTGGGGTGTAATCTTTGCCGTTACTGTTTCTCTGGCTGACAACTCTCAAACTCCAGATTCAATTCTGGTTTAAACATGTACGGTGAGATTTCTGGGCTTTTTAAAGATAAATAGTCTCTCAAAGTTTGATTTTAAACTTGTTTGGTTTGGACTTCCATTCCTGACCACGTCAAGTCAAAGAAATCAGAAATTTTAAGACAACTTCCTGTTTTAAGGTGGTGTGTGATATTTTTATTTATCGCTTTTAAGTAATTAGAAACTATTTGAGAGGTATAATGGATGTAAGGTGAATGAAGGAGCACCCTAGATAAGAAATCAATGGCAATCTGATGTCCACACTGATAAATGACTCAAATACCAATAATACATGAAAAAAAATTATAATACTATGAATTCTTGAAAGAATCTTTACCTGTCCAGAGCTGCTCTTCTTCTCTCCACAAATTCCACTGATGACGGGTCATCCATTCCCACTTTGACTTTGGTCATTCCTGTCAGTTCAGATGATAATCAAAATTTTCAAAACAAAAACAAACAAACAAATAAAAGGTAGGATATGCAAAGCAAAACATTAAATGCCAAAAAGCAGGTACCCACCTACAACGCTTTTCTCAGGTGGTGGGGGAATAATGCAGCCATGAAGTGACTGCTTGACAGAAAGCTTTTCATAAAGACCCAGGAAGTCACTGAAGCGCCTCCTCACGGAGAAGGTTTTACTCTTGAACATTGTCAAAGAAGTCTGGTGGAAGACATGGAGGGACGACGTAAAAAAAAACAACAAAAACCACAAACCAGAGCCAAGTAAAGGTATAGATGATGAATGAATCAACACAAGCTTGAGTACAGACCCTGGTGGATACTTTGTAGGCCACATATGCATTCATGCCATCTCCTACAACGACAGAAACATTCAGGATACATCACAGTTGAAATTTAACAACACGTTATTAACAAAGATTTCAAAATTTTAGATTGATAAAATTAGCTGTCATAGTAAACTTTTCTTTTTAATAGATCGGAACGCTTTCCTAGAAAAACATCAAACTTGAACTCACCGACTTTCTCAGGGTTGGTAACAGCAACGTCCACATCAAAACTATCCCTGCCCTCTTCTTCCTCCAACTGTGACAAAAGACAACGTTAATACAGCTCACAGCGTTACTTCAGGCTGCCTCGGACATTACTTAGCAATTAAAATGGAGAAACACAAAAGAACGCATTCCACGAATTGTTTTCCAGATTCCTGGAAAGCTCAGCTCAGACGTGGTTGTACCTGCTCCAAAGAGGTGGTCTGTGGGGCTGAAGAGCTCTGAGTGAAAGAGACGAGAGGCCGAGGTCCAGAAGAGGTGGAGAGGTCCTGTCTAGCAGAGCTACTGGACTTGGCTGTGCTTAAATCCATGTGTGCATCTGGGGAGAGAAGAGACTTTCAATTAATTAAAAACAAAACAACTTAAATACCAAAAGAAGGAAAGAAATCACACACTTAACTGAAGATATGCTTACTTTCAGCTCAATGCTAGTTAAAACTAGTGTTGAATGATTTGGAGAAATCATCACAAAATACTGTAACTGATCAACAAGCTTAAATTCAATATTTGCCAGTTTCCTCTTCAACAAATGTGGGACACTGACATCATACATAAAACAATTACTTCCAGTTATTGTTGTTAAAGATGGTTCTATAATCTACTACATCACGAGGCAGCTCAGATCTTTTAATCTCCACATTAAGGGGCTTGAGCTCTTTTACCAGCCTGAAGCACCAAATGTTTACTCTGCCATCATTTGTTGTTGGAGCACAATCAAGACTAGAGATGCCAACGGGCTTAATAAACTCATTGATCGAACTGCTCTCCATTATGGATAATTCATCCCGTTACTTAATGTTTTTTTTTTGTGTTTGTTTGTTTTTAAATGGGTTACACACTTGTATTTAAGTCATGTTTGAAATAAAGTTTAGTGGAATCAAAACAAAACAACAAAACCACAAATATGAAGTCAGAGGAATTAAATTCTTGCATGAAAATACCTTAAAACTACATTCTATAGGACAACAATGAACATATAACTTGACTTTTACCCCTTTCTTGTCTGTTATTATTTCTACTTGTTGATGCTAAATGCATTCTGGGATATTCTGCTGTCTGAAGACCTCACAAATCTCGACTCAATAAAACAGGCAGCATCCCTGGATTTCCTGGAGACAGATTTTGAATTAGAACGAGACTTTAGCTATGACTGATGACACTGATCACAAGTACACAAGCATATTGAGGAATGGCCCGTGAGTCAGGCGCCGGGTTGAGACACAACAAAGTCCACCTCTAGAAGAGGAGAGTGGTATTGTAAGATGTGCTGGACTGTCCCCACTCATTAGCACACTGGTGTCAGTGGCTCTTAAGTCAAGACAGCAGATGACCAGAGTATCCCTCTAGTGGTCAGAAGTGGTATTGCTACATACAGTGGCTTTAAAACTATGTATTTAAGCACCGTCAGCCTGAACTATTTCCTGTACATGTTTCTATTATTAATGTTATTACAATACATTGTCACTTGTGTGTTTAGTTAATGTTTAATAAATTACAATAGAGTTGTTCTAATACTGATACCAGTATTGGAAATTCTCACTGATACTGATGAAGATAAGGGTGCTGGTATCAGTTATCTATCATCTGATACCATATAACTTGTATAAACACATTCCCAATGCTTCTTTGTTGCTTTAAAGGCTAGAAAAATAAATTACACAACATTCCCCTGCAATCGATCTAAAATTAGCATTATGTTGGCAGCATTGTGTTAGTTTAGGTTGAGGAAATCCCACCAGGAAAACTGTGACAAGCTCACGATGCAAAGCTGCAGTTTCTAGTCGTGGCACAAATGTTGCTAAAAAAAAATATAGCACAAGCAACCTCATTAAGCATTTAAGGAGTCATCACATGAAAAAGTTTATCGAGTGAAAAGGAAAGAGGGATGAACCACAGCAGAAATTTCTGGAGTTAGTTTTTTCAGAAAGGAGAGAAATCCGCCCCCTAAAAAGGCCAGAATCCAAGATCAGTGATGCACTAAACTATGTAATTCATTGTTTGTCATGAACAGCCTTCTTGTGATCATTGAAAATGTTGGACTTTGATGTGTAAATGAACGCCTGGGTCTGCAATCCAGTTTCCTTGGTCAGAAATGCATCTGTGAAACTGCTTCATCCAAACAGTATGAGACCAACTGAACATGTTTCATGTCAAGTACAAGAAATGCAGATAAACAGCTTTATGAGAAATATTTGGACAACCAGTGACTTCAAATGTCAAAATATAAATGCTTTTTTAATGTTATATAAACTTAGGACAAAAAGTGAAGAAATGTGTATGGTTGATAATTTCTTTGTTATAACACCGAGTCCTGTTGATAAATCTTATCCTGTTGTAAAGCTTGTTTATTTACCTTTAAATATTGCCCCATGTGTAGGAAAAGTTAACATCTGGGTTTAGCAGCAGAGTTGAGTATGTGGATTGTGACCATTAAGAACTTGCCAAATCTTCTCTGCCAATGCCAAACAGTTTATTCTGCTATTGTTTCTTGTTTGGTTTTGTTTGTTGGATCAGATGATCAAAGTCTGAAGAAGCAAAAGAAAAACAAAAAAACCATGCAGAGGTACCACAGCCTGGCAGCTCCTCCTCCAGCTGGTCACCAGTTTGATCACACGCTGCTGTGGGATGGCATCCCACACGAACAACACACCCAAGCTGATCCCACAATTTTCAGTGTGGTTGAGGTCACACCTCCACACAGGCCAATTCATCTCTCCACTCCCAAATTTTGGAGGCAGTCTCTCATAAACTTCTCTCTGATGGGGTGACCATTATCATCTTTGAGGATAAAGTTCTGTCCCAGACTGTGGATTTCCACTGGCTGCAGAAGTTCATCTCAGTATCTCTCAGCATTACGACTGCCTCCAGTGACAAGCCTTAATTTTCCAGCGAGGAAGATGCCGTCCTCACTAGAAGAGTCAACAGCAGAATAAGCTGTTTGGCATTGGCAGAGAAGATTTGGCAAGTTCCTCGTGGGTTCAACCCACACACTCAACTCTGCTGATCAATCCACAGCTCCGTTTTCCTAACAGATGTGGCAACATTTAAAAGCAAATAAAAAGACTTTCCAACAGTGTAAGATTTATTGCCAAGAAGCATTGTTTACAACAAAGAAATAACAGACCAAACACAGTTTTTCCATTTCCTTCTAAGAGTGCTTTCTGTTGTGAACTGTACTCCCTCTTCAGCTTCTTAACCCAGACCTGAATGTCATCTTAACTGCACTAACATTTACCATGTTTGGAGTGGATTGATTGTTTTTGCCTGTTCTAAGCCACAGAAGTGGGATTGGGTCTGGAGGACCCAGGTTCAATCCCCCAGGTTAGTAACAGAGCTGAACCCTGAGCAAGGCCCTTAACCCTCAACCGCTCCCCGGGGGCTGGGAAAATGGCAGCCCACTGCTCCTAGTGATGGGTTAGAAGCAGAGGACAAATTTTGGTGCATTTTGTGAGATATATACTGACAAATAAAGAGTATTATTATTACCATTATAAGTGCCTATTAAATGTAATGTAAAGAAAAATGGGAACCTGGAGGGAGCAGGTGTGGATTGACAGCTGGCTGCATGGACCATGGATTACAACAGGCCGCAGTACGTGAGGCTGTGAAAATGTGTGTCTGAGGTGGCGACCTGCAGGAGCCTTAGAGATGGTCCTCTTGCCATTTGTCTTCAAACACAACACATCAGACTTCATATTCAACACCAGCAGCTGTCACCTCCACAAGTTCTCTAACGACACCGCCATTGTTGGCTGTGTGTCTGAGAGGAATGATCTGGAGTACAAGTCAGTCATCATGGACTTTGTTGACTGGTGTGAGTGGAACCACCTGGTCCTAAACACCAGATTGACTTCAGAAGAAGACCACCACATACGCACCGGTGAACATCCAGGGCTTGGATATTGAGGTGGTGGACAGCTTTAGGTACCTGGGTGTTCATCTCAACAGTAAACTGGACTGGTCCCACAACACTGGTGCACTGCATAAGGAGGACCAAAGTCACCTCCAGCTTCTTAGGGGACCAAGGTCCTTTGGAGTGTCCACGTGCATGCTACTGACTTTTTATAACTCGATGGTAACCTCGGCTATCGTGGATACTGTTGTCTGCTAGGGGAGGGGAAGGGCTCAGACAGAAACAGAAAAACACTCAACAAGCTGGTCAGGAGGGCTCTGTCTTGGGCTGCCCACTGGAATCTGTAGAGGATGTGGGTGAGAGGAGGAGGAGGCTAACTAAGCTGACATCCATCATGGACAGTCACCTGCATCAGACAGTGGAGGCTCTGAGCAGCTCCTTCAGCAGCAGACTGATCCAGCCTCAGTGTAGGAAGTAGCTCCCACAGATCATTCATCCCTACTGCTGTTAGACTCAACAACTCTGCAGTCCAGTTGGATCCTGGACTTATTTCATTTGGTTTTTTTTTCTTTTTTTACTTATAACAAACCCCAGCACAGTTGTTATTATGTATATAGGCCAGATTATTATTATTATATCTTTTTTGGTATATTGTACATTTTTGTATATAGTATTTGATTCTTTGCACTTTTTATATTGTTTTTGAGCTGCTATGGACAGTGAATTTCCCCACTGTGGGATCAATAAAGTTTGATCAAGTCTAATCTAAAATGTCCTTACTTTTTGTGTCAATTTCATTCGTAACTGCATTTTACATTTAATACCTTTTTTTTTGGATCAGTACTCAGTATATTAAATTATAACCTGTTACATGAAAGTGGGTGTCCCTGGTTGTTTCACAGGTTTGAAATTCTGTAGACAAGTTCTAGTGGGACTGCAAAAGTTCACAGCATTCAACGTGGGCGTGGGGGGACTTTTAAAGCCTCACCTGCGAACAGGTCGTTGTCGTCGTCGGAGTTGACGCCGTTGGACTTGGCAGTCGTGGTGCTGGCCTCCTCCTCCTCCTCACTGAACAAATCTGCGGGCTCTTCGTTGACGAACTCCGGCTGAGAGACTCCTCGACTGACGGACACTGGGTTATTCCTCTGAAAACAGGAGTTTCAGTTGCTTTACTGAGCAGAAATACACAGAAATTAAAGATGACGCGGTCACTGAAGTCTGCGGACCGTTACAACCGACGGGATGAAGATAAGCTCAGCCGAGTGGAGTCACGTGAGCCGAAAATAGCAGAGAAAAGCTGAAATTTCTCAACGAGAAGAGTAAAAGTATCATGCGTTAAAATTAACAGAAAAAAACTAGAGGGCCTTATTATTAACACTTTATCACCATAACAGGCTAACGAGCTCAAAACAATGCGCAAAACTTACAAGTTAGAGGCCAAAAGTACTCCAACTTGGCGTTAAAAACTAACTTCATGGACGTTTCTAAGCAAATTTTGTTGCTTTTAAAGCAAATTTAAAAAATTCTGTTTGTTTATCAGCGGTTCTGAGCTATTTCAGATGTCAGATCAAATCAGGTGAAGAGGCTGAACTCAAGGCTCCGACTCGACCACAAGAAAAGCAGATAAAGTCGAACAATTCGGATGTAACAGAGGTGCAAACATACGTTACTGACGAAAATGTCCTCTCCCTCGTCGCTGTCCCCATCAGCCATGTCAGACGGTCCTGGTTCTGGCTCTTCTGCTTCGGGAAAAGGAGGTGGGTTCCGATCCGAGCTAGCCGCCATATTCTGTGTTGTTAGAGCCTCTGACGTCTCGGCCGGAAGAGATGGAAGAGAGGAGTGCGCGTCACTACAGCGACACCCGCTGGTCATTATGCGACACTACAAGTAATTGTGCTTTAAAAACTTGACAATTTTATAAGGTTGAAAAAGTGGTGGTCGAGCGAATTTCTATGTTTAACGCAACTGCATTTTAATAAGTACATTAAAAAATGCATGTAAAAATATTTAAATAACATAAAAAATATAAACAATTTACTTTAAGTAAACATGTTTTCGCATTGTCTTTGCACATTGAGATTTTTCTTGGTAATCTAATGCAGGGCAGATTTCTTCATCCTTTTTCTGATAGCAGAAGCATGCATCTTGAAATCAAGGTTTTCTCGAGTTGCTGTTTTATCACAACGTATTTAAAACTAGTAATGCACTGGCAACTCCTCTGTTCAAGCTCAGGCTCCCTCTACCAGATGCTTGGGAGCTTGAGGGTTTTAGTTTCTCCTGGACATAGATCTATCACCACTGCTCTCCTCTGGAGTTTATCAGCCACCATCCATTGCCCATTTGACTTAGTTATTCCCAACTTATAGTACACTGTTCTAGCTACTTGGTTATAATGCTCCATGCGTGCTACACCTGGAGTCTTGCATTATGAGGAGCTTCCTTTACATCAGTAGCTTGCATCACCTCTGATTTTATTATGTACATTATCTTGTTAAATATCCCTTAGCAAAAGTAGTTTATTCAAGTGTACTACATATATGCTTGTTTTATACTAAAACTGAGGCAGCATACTTGAAGTTTACTTTTTATATACTATATTTTCTATTCTTAATAGTACAGTGAAGTATACTTGGCTCATACTGAAAAGTATAAAGAAAAGACTAAGTACATTAATACTACAACTTACACTTATATTTTAATACTAAAGTTTATACTTGTAATTTATTATACTTTTCACTTCTTTCTGCCACAAAGTACAAGTACTTTAACTTGATCCAAGTACAGAATAAGGTAAAGTCATTGACTCGTACTTACATTTAATTTAGCAGAATAAAAATGTTTTTCGCTACACACATTTACTTTGAGGTATTACCCGTTATAAACTTGCATGTTCAAGTTTTGATAGTGCTGAAGTTTAAAAGTTTACAGTAAATAGTGTGTGCACTCATCTGGATTATCCTTATATGCATACGATATGAGTTAACTTTAAGTATATTGTAATAAGTATATAAACAGTATGATACAAGAAATATGCTGAGCAAACTTACAAGTATACTTAAAGTATAACAAGTATTTTTTTAGCTTTAGTAATTCTAAGTTCATGAAGGTATATTTGAGTAAACTAAAGTATATACTAGAAGTATATAACTAGTACAGTGACAGTATATAGAAGAGAGTACTTGTGGTATACTTCAAGCATAATTCAAAACCCTAAAATATATACTAGAAGTATATACTTGGTTCACTAGTAGTATATAGAAGAGTGTACTTTTTGTATACTACAAAGTGTACTTAAAGTATACTTTTATAAATTTAAAAATTTTCCATTTAGTCTGAAGAAGTATTTAGTATACTTTCTCAAAGATAAACGTGACATTAATACATTTTATTTCCATCTGTTTGGCTTCAGTTTAAGTAAATATACTTTGTTTTGGATCTGTGACATTTTCAGATCTTAATAGTTTACTAAAGATTCAACTTTAAATGCTTCCTTCTGGTGTGAATGTTTTCAGGATAAACTTGTTGCATCCATTTGATCAACATTAGTACAGTTTGGAAAAAGCTTCAAAAAAGAAAAAGGATAACTTCTTCTGCAGCATCTGCCTTTAAGTTTGTTTTCTGTGAATGCTGCTGCTCTCAAGTCAGTTCTTTCACAGCATGGAGATTTTATTTTGATAATTGGTAAATTCAACACATTTACAGCAGTAAGCACTATAATTGTGCAACAAATGACAGAGTCTTATGTTAGTACTATGGAAAGTATGTTTTTGTCATAATGAACCTTATCTTTTTTTACAGACCAACTTACCTGCAAAGAAGGCGGAGTCGTTTCTCTCAGTCTCTAAACGTTCAGGGTTCAATGCTATTTACCCTTTTCTCCGTTTATACGGACATGTGTGCATTGTTTTAAGATTTTACACCCAGGAGGGCTGAATGAATTAAAAACCAAAAACCTTTTAATTGTAAAATCAAAATAAATCCATAATGGTCAAACCTGCACAATAAACTTCTGAGGAGAAGTCATATCACAGCTTCACGCTTTCAGACCTCTAGATGTTGACTCGGATGCGTTTATGATATAAAACCTCGTGTTTGTTCAAATGTCCCAGGTCAATATCCCGCCATACTCTTCAGCTGCTTCAAACGGTGAGAATTTTGCTGACTCGCAGGGAAGCGAGAGGATGTAAATGAGAGTACCTGAGCTAGGATTTAACTATAAATATCTAAGTGTGTCTCCAAAGAAGTTGGATTTGACAGTGGTTTAAAATCTGAAGTCAAAAAAATTGAGCAAATGGTTAAGTTTCCCCAAACAGCATCATGTTTCCAGAAGTAGGTTTGTAAGGAAACCATCATGGAATTAAAGTAAATTCAGGCTTTTAAAAAAAAAAAAAAAATCAGAAATTATGACTCTACTTTAATATTTCATTTCAGTTGTCTTCAACTTTTCCACTTTCAGCAAGTGTTTCAGAACAGAGGCCGTTTCCCTTCAGGGGTTTTTAAATTATCCCCAAACAGAATCGGATCAAAGTTGAAACTTCGGTCATCAACGAGCGCCACCTCAATTCCCGCCGGACCCCTTCGCCACGGTCGATGAAAAGAAGACGAGCAGAAACGTTTACTTTGTTAGTATTCATAATAGTTTGTATACACAATGTATAGGAGCACCAATAAAAAAAACATTTTTTTTTCAGTCATTTTTTTCCAATATTTTTTAAAAAGCCACAGATTTTTTTTTTTTTCTACAGAAAGCAAAGAAAGTTCTGTACATGAACAAGCAGAACAACAGAATTCCTCATCATGAGCTGCCGAGCAAAACAGCCCGGCCCCTCACTTCATATCATCTCTGAAGCAAAATAATCAACATAAAAAAAAAAAACAAGACCAGCTGCCTGCTGCTTACCTAGGACACTACGTTACACAAACGGCTTTTGATATTTAAAACACAAGATATGTAAGAAATGTACTTTCCAAAAATTGTGAAAAAGTGCAATACAGGTTCGACTGTTTACAACTCAATAGATCATTTCCCAAATGGAGTCCCGTCCTTTTTCTCCCACCTTCGTTTTTAATCATCTCCCCCCGAAATGTGTTGCTTGTATGTCTCCATAGTTAAAATCTCTTACAGTTATACTAACATTCATGACAATGTACATTTATGAGAAACATGGTATTCACAAAAGTAGAGCAAATCACTGATTGCAAATGACAAATTTCTTTGGGTAAGAGGGCAATGAAAAACTATTTTCTTCAATGAATTTTTTTTTTCCTTTTGACAGCAGATTTGTGTACAGAACAAGCTTTTTTTTTCTTCATACAAAACTTACCATGTTTAAAAAAAAAAAAAAAAAAAAAAAGGAAATCTGGGAGTCCCTTTTAAAAGGCCAACATCTTTGCATCTTAAATGATTTGTAAGAGAACCACGGTGTGACATCTGGTGAAGAACAGCAGGAAAAAACAAACAAACAAACAAAGTCACTCCGCTGCAGGAAAATGCCCACGTGGTTCAGCAGGACACATGTTTCAAACCAAATATTGGTTTTCTTAAACACATTCGATTGAACTTGTATAAAAGATTGCTTGTCAGTTGTAGCTGATTGATTGATTTCTTCTTTTAGGAAAGGCAGGGGGGGTTAGGGAGGGGGGTGTCAGCGCCCTGAGTCCGAGGTACCCCTGACCTGTGAGGAGATTCAGCCAAGTCCCACATAACTACGGCGACGGCGCGATGGCGGGTCTTCTCCACGGTCCAACACACAAACACGTTGGTAAGGCTTTCAAAACGGAGCTCCCACAACAAACGGAAAGACTGAAAAGCATTTTCATGTACAAAGTGGGCGACGACACGCCAGAAACGAAGGGACTGTAAAAACGCATCATGCTTCTCTCCCACTGATATGACATCCGAGCTACAGGACTCATTTTTAATCCCACTTCCATTCAGGATAATAACAACAACAACAACAATAATAATAATAATAATAATAATGATATGGGAAACAAAAGAATGAGGCAGCTTAAAAAATAAAACATATGTACATGTTCATAAGGA
This sequence comes from Zenarchopterus dispar, assembly GCA_028564865.1. Classification (NCBI taxonomy): domain Eukaryota; kingdom Metazoa; phylum Chordata; class Actinopteri; order Beloniformes; family Zenarchopteridae; genus Zenarchopterus; species Zenarchopterus dispar. The sequence continues at coordinate 2,084,223 of JAOWBL010000018.1, forward strand.
TATGTGTGTAAAAAATACAGTAACATAGAAAACAATAGAAAGTCATGGCACGATATATGACACAAAGGGGTAAAAGAATAACAAATAATAATAAAAAAAAGAATAATGGAGGCTTGTAAAGGGGGGGCTGATATCCAATGTTCACTTCACGGAAACGGCCCAATAGATACACAAAATGCACAAAGAAAACACTAATCAAACAAACACTGTGTGTAGACTGTGCTGCACCAGCACCAACATCAAAACCAGCATGTTTTTGGACTTCTTCCTTTTGACTTGACTTTGAATCGATCTTCTCGAGCAAGGATCCAGCTCCAACGCCTTACTGTACAGATTTTTGCAGAGGAAACGAAAAATTCACAATCTTCCGGTAGAAAGAGACCGACGTTTAAAAGTTCATCGCTTCTGAGAGCGGCTCCTCGTGTGAGATGAAGCGTCTCGTTCTTCTTCTCCCCTCTCGTGACCGTCTCCCTCCTGAGACTGAGCGCGGCGAGCCGAAAGAAGTTCCCAAAAAAATTCAGTCTGGAGGTTCTCTTTTCTCTGTGAGGGTCGGGGGTGAAGGGGGGGGGGGGGGGGGGGGGGGGGTCAGAGTTTCCGAGGGCACGCCAAGCTGTTTTGTGTCCATCGGCCCTCTGGCTTCAGAGTGTTTACTTCAGGGAGGAGGGGGGGTGTTGGGGTGTGTGTGTTTGTTTGTTTGACTTTGAGAGTTGTGTGGCTTTCTGTATGCGTGTGAATGACAGAGGAGGTGTGTTTCAGGTGTGTGCACATCGCGGTGAGTGCACGTTCACGGCGCTGTGGTGATGGCGTTCAGGTCCTTCATCAAGCCCTCGAGGTGGGCCATCTCCTCGGTCAGTTCGTCGGGCTCGTAGCTCTGAGGGAGAGGAACAGGGTTACTGCGGGGGGCGGGGGAGGGGCATGGGGGGAGGGAGGCAAGCACCTGGAAGGAAGGAAGGAAAAGAGGAGAGGAAAGGAGAAGAGGAAAGGAGGAGAGGGTCAGTCAGGGATCTTTCACGGAGGACGGGTTTGGAGGGGTGGGGGGGACGGGGAGTTGTATGGGTGGGGTGAGGCGAGCAGGGGGTGGGGGAGGAAGGGGAGCGGTGGGTCAATGGGACTGAAGCATGGCGAATGATGAAAACAGAAAGCAGCAGCAGACGAAAGCCAAACACGAAGAACCAGCGAGAAGCCCGGGTCAACAGGCGAGCGACAGCCAGCCAGAGGTGTGTGAAAGAAAAACCAGATGGTCAACACAAAATCATTCCAGTTATGGGTTTTGTTAAGGTCAGGCGTTGATAGTTAAATAAATATAATTATCAAAGGGAGCCGACAACGCCGAGTTAAAAAAAAAAAAAAAATGGTGAGATTGAAGCGGGAAAGAATAAAAAAAAAAAAAAAAAAGAGAGAAAGAACAAACAGAAAACGTGATTACAACAAGTCCAGCTGAAAGTAACTGTATAATCCAGTGCCCAAAGAAAACCTGACATGGATTTGGACGTGTGACGTGAAGGAGTGGGACATTTTCAGCGTCAACACAAAAAAATAAATGAAATAAAACCCACTGCATTGGTCCTAGCTGCCAGTGTGGGGCGCTATACTCACGCTGTCCACGTCCTCGAGCATCTTGCTGGTCTCCGGCACATCCGGCGCATTGGGCACAGTGACCACCATCGGTATCCGCGTCCTTCCTAGTGTTCCGATGGAGGCTGTTTTCACAACGTGGGGGTGAGTGGGAGCCCCTGGAGGGTGAAAATAGTCACACGGAAATTCAACGGTCAGTGAAGGCAACACCTAGCTTGAAATGAGCAAAGTCTCTCAGAAGGATTAAAAGTTGATAAACGAGTGCGTAACAGCATCGGGTCGTATTTGATTTGGTGAACTGTTGAGCTGAAAAAGTCACGAAGGAGATCCCGAGCCGTGAGGAGGAAAGATCTAACACGAGCAGACCCAAGGATAAAAGCCAGGCCTGTGCTGTGATCCAGCCACGGCATGTGTGGGCTCACCTGTCTGGGCGAGCAGGGGCGTGCTGGGCAGGGCCGGGGACTCGTATGATGGATGGCTGGAGACTGGGATCGCGGGAACAGCAAAGCTCTTGAGCGGGTGGGCGTGGGCATGCGGGTGGGCTGAGCGGTGCGGGGGCAGGTTGCTGGAGTAGCTGGCCTCCTCCTCTGTGGTGGTGGAGCCGTGGTAGCTGCCTTCAGGATCAGCCAGGATCTCGGAGGGGCAGGAGGCCTGGGAGGAGGCGGCGGCTGGAGGGAGGGGCTCCGAACTGGGGGTGTTCCTCACCGACTCTGGAGAAGAGATGGAGGAGGAGGAGGAGGAGGGGGGGACACTGAGCCAGCGGATTTCAAGGTATAAAACCAGCAAACCTCACGCGGCGTTTTGAGAAGAAAGCGTTCATCAGAACAAGTTAATTAAGCCTCCTACATCAACTTCATATTAAATGATTAAACTTCTCCGCTCTTTACAAATGAGCTGCGAAACTTGGATGGGTTCAATAAATCAAGTGAAGCTTGTCAACAAATTTAAATTCGTCATAATTAGTATAATTACCCGCTGACGAGATTTTTAAACCAATAGTTTATTTGTTTCAGCTTCTCATATGTGAATGTAGACATTTTCTGTCTTCTGTACCATCTAACCGAATTAATCTGACTTTTGAGTTTAACCCTTGAAATAATACTATTAAAGTGTCTATTATATATTGAAATTAAAAAATACCCTCAATTTGCTCTTGAGGGATTTTCTAATGAATACTTTTGATATTGATATGAATACAATGGAGGGGTCTTTTATTTTTGTCTTGTAATTTTGTATTTTTTAGATATTTTTCTTCATTTTCTTTACTGGTTTGAGTATGGTGGTGGTGCAGAGCTCTCAGAAATGTATCTATCAAGTTCAATACGTCGAACATTAAAGCGTTAAATACAGTCAACTTGGGTGATGAACATTTTTCATTTACGCCATGTATTATATACGCCAGCTGACTGATCAAAACAACAATTAGCAGGTCATTATTGAACAGCAAAGCTGCAAATGGTACAAGTTCAAACTGGCTCAAAGATTTAATTTGGCCTAAATCAAAGGCGTGAGCAGCGCTGAGCAGGCGTGGACCGCTATCCCGCTTCAGAACATCTAGACTCGGTATGTTACAGGATGTCTAAAGTCTAGGTTTATCAGAACTGGATCAATAGCGATCACCTTCTCAGATTGGCATTTTCCATCTAAGTAGCGGAGTTGACCTTTTGAGCTTTTCAACATAAAATGATAAGTAGATCGAACACACGTGCATCGATCATTGAATAGTTTCAGATTTGGCTCTACAACTGCTCCAAGACCAGGTTCTGTCCAGCAATATTTAATGTTTTAGACATTTCTATGTGTTGAGCTGAAAATATCTGGAAATATCAAATATCTAGTCTTGCTCCTTTAGTTTAACCTACACAACTGTGGTGTCGGTTCAACCTGCCAGAACAAACCTGATGTCCAGATTGTATCCAGAACAGATTTGCAGCCAAATACAACCATTAAGATGCAGTTATTCTACATGTGACTCAGATCCCTTACGGGGGCGTTTCGAAAACAGGATTTTCACAGACCTGGCTCAATCTGAGTGGTTAGGTCGCTCAAACGGGATTTCTAGGAACTTTTCGTGTCATTTGCAGCACAAACTAGTGACAGAAAATACTCCGTTTCCAGCCACGGTTTTTACATGGTGGATAATCGACGTGATGATAACAGTTCGTGGGACTGAAGCTGAGATATCTTCAACAGTAGCGCCCTCCAACTCAGGCTCTATACTGCAATATGAACTGTAAACATGTCAACCAGGAAGAAGGACTTAAAATGGATTTGGACAGACAGATTGATGCAATATATCAAATTTGGTGGCAATACAAAAATAACTGTTTAAAATCCCAAAACTAAATGTAAGTTAGTCAAAAATGATGGATGTTTGTCTTGATTATGGAGACTTTTTTTTTTTTTTTTTTGCAGAGCTGAAGCTCAACAAAGCGAAGTTGTGGATCATGTGGGCTTTGGCGATAGCAGCAGCACCTTCAGGATGATTCTCGTCATATTTTAGAAGCACTTAAACCTAAACCCTGGTCAGAGTAGGAGTTTGGTTTTTCTATGTAGATCTAAAACGGGTCATTTAAATAAAGCAACAAAATCACAGGTAACTATGAACAGATTGCATCCACCAATCGATATAATCCTGCAGATTTTGGTTCATCCTTGGCTCCAGACCACGTGAAACAAATTTGATGAACTATTCAGTTTTTCAGAGGACAAAATCTGGAGTATTTTGTTCTTTCAATGAGCTCTCAGCAAATAATAAAGAAATAATTTAACTAGCATTTTATGGTACACAGGCCACATCCATGTGCTATGTGGACATGGACTGCTTCAAAAGAAAAGATTTAACAACAGATTTTGTTTTTAATGTTTTTTTTAAAAATGTATCATGACTGTTTGAGCGGCGATCAATCTCAAGCTGCTCTCTTTCAAATTTCTAGTAAACTGAGTTTTGGTGAATGGAGTGAACGGGTTTCAAAACTCTCCGTAACACTGCCTAAAAAATGTGTGTCCTGACCGTTAAAAAGGTTAAAAAAAACTGTTTCCACACAGATAAAATTTATATAAAAGATTCAAATAGCCGAGACACGGAGGCTGCCCTAATACAATTTAAAAAATATATATATATCAGAGAACGTTTTAAGTCAAGAGATGTTCACTTGATATGTGACAAAAAAAAGAAGAACCATTTAAAATAGCTGTGATTACCTGAACTGCATGAACCTGTCATTATCACCGAGCTCCACAAGTTCCTGACAGAAACGTCAGCGACATATTTACCCGAGTAGAAACACACGAAAACAAAAAGTCTGAGTAGAGGATGACTGGACTTCTTTTCTTTTCTTGGTTCCTGGAGATGTTCCACCTCTCTCCAGAAAGCCTTCTTCAGTTCTGAACAACTAGTTTCAACTTTCTGTAAATCACGGAGGCAGCTGTCCCTTCTGTGGGTCAGGTCTCCGTCAGCCCCACTCTGTCCTTTACCTTGTCAGCGTGTGAGATGTTCTGATCACACGGATCAAGGTGAGAAGATTCCCAGACCACTTCCTTTCTTTAAACATAAACCGCTTCTTTCACTCCTCTCTCAGAGATCAAACATCTTCAAGAACCAAGAAAAGAAGTTTCCTCATATTCAGCTTTTCAGGATCACCGTTTCTTGGACGAATCGACACCAGCGTGACATGAAAACTGATTTTGATGACGTGAAAGTCAGACAAGAACATGAAGTGAAACCACAAAGACGCAAAACATGAACGTAACAAGCAAGCGGCAGCCAGATGTGGATGGATGACAGGCGACAAATCCCTTCGTGAATACGGTCGGCTACGTCCTCCTCCGCGTTTCTCCTGCTGTCCAGCAGGTGGCGGTGTCTCACCTGTGGAGTCCACCCTCTCTAGATGGGAGAGCGGGGTGGCGCAGGTGTGCGAGCGTGGGTGCCCGCTGCCCGGGTGGTAGAGGTAGCTGCGTGTTGGTGATGCCAAACTGCCCATGTGATAATAGTGATGATGGTTATCGAGGGAATGGATGGGGTGAGCGCTAATCACAGCTGTGAATGGAAATGAACACGGATACACAAACAGACAGGATGAGACGCTGAACCAGCAGCAGCAACGATGAGCCACGCTTTCACTGGCGAGATGGCACACATGCACTTTTCTGTCGGTAACTCAGATTTCACAAAACAGCAAATTCACAACACAAATCATCAAGGTTTTAATGAAAGGCATGAGATGAAACCGTGGGGCCTGGTTTCTAAATATTTTCTGGAAGACTTTTTAAGATTAATTGCTCACACACACTCACACACACTTACGCTGAGGCGGCTGCGCGTCAAAAGGCATCATCATTTTAGGCCTCATCCCTCGCCGGCCTGCTAGTGTAGACATGCTGTCCTCTGATTCGTGGCCTAAAAGGTACGGTGGAAACCAGCCAATCAGAGAGGGTCTACAGCTGTTTCTGCTGACTGATCCATCACCATCTTAAATCAGATTCATATCACTTAATTTCCATTTTTAAATGTCACGTTCTTTTTTTTTTTTAAACTCTTCAACTAAAACCGAAGGGATGTGCTGCATTAGCAGGATGTGGTGGTACTAGAGAGCGTGCTCGCGGCAGTCTGACATGAATGCATTGTGCTCCGTGCATGAAAAGCATGAGATGTTTTACACGACAAACACAGACAAAGACGAACTGGGACCAAACTTTTACCAGACAGATTTCTGGGAAGATCTCCTGTATTTTTTTATTTCCCCCCACATAATTTCCTACCAAAATCAGTCTCTGAAAAACGCCACTTCCTTGTCTCGAGACTTCTGCTCGGCGTTGTTTACCAGAGCTCTCTAAAACATCAAATTCAAAAACGTCCTCCGCCTGGGGGAGACTGACCACGGTAGGAGTTGCGCCTCTGCTGCAGGTGGGGGTTGCTCTCCAGACTGCTTTCGGCGGGCGTGATGTCCTGCGAGGTGCGGGGGATGGGCGTCTCGGTCATCACGGGGTTGGGTTCGGGCGACTTGTCCATGGGCTTCAGCTCCAGCCGCTCGTGGTGAATCCAGAGATCAGGCGGCTTCAGGTCTTTGGAGTTTCCCTTGTACTTGTGGGAGCCGTTTGAGGACTTTGAAGCGGCTCGCTTCCTGCAGGTACAAGCGCACACGGAGACCACTGGTGAAACAACAATCGCCCCAAGCTGTGACAGAAGAGGGAGGGAACAGACAAACAAACAAACAAACAAAAATCAAGCATTCATGAACATCTTACTTCTTCTGGTGGGACGTGGTGCGCCGTGTGCACAGGAAAGCCCCCACTACCACCACTATGATGGTGAAGGCTCCCACTGAGATAATGATGACAATGACAAGGATGTGATTTTCCCCGCCGCCGACGCCTGATTTACCTCGAGGGGGAGAGAAACTGGATTACACTACACATCTTTAATGACATCTGGGAGTCGATACGCGACAAAACACACAAAGTTACTTTAAAACTTTACACTTCCAAATAAACAATTGAGGAAAAACACTTTAGATCCCTTTCTAAAGTTCAGCTTATGTTTGCGCAACTGAAGCTTTATTTTCTTACAAATAAACTTTTGGGGATCTCACAAGTCATCTAAGATGGACTTTTTGCACTCGTCTTAATCTTACAAAGATTTTTAGAGAGACATGAACAGGAATATCAAAAAGGAAAAGTGGGATTAAAATGTTACCAAGTGGTGTCCCAGAGTCGTGTGTGTTTTGGTAGGGAGGTCCCGGCTTTGGTGGAAGATTTGAGGCTGAGTTAAAAGGGAAGAGGGAAAAAAAAAAAAAAGACTTTAAATGTACAATCTTGGAAAGATCCGCAGACACAAACACAATCTCTCCAGTCATGCAGTGCAACTTGTCATCAGCCCAGATGATGAGTTTCCTCAAAAAAGAGGGGCACATGAGGTGCAGTCGGCAGTGAAAAAGTATGAAGAGGGAGTTTACCTTGGTCATTAGCCATTTTGTCAGAGGACTCAGCTTTAACAGGCCAAAGGAGAGCAGGGAGGAAGAGACAATAAAAAGCCAAAAAAAAAGAAAAGAAAAGAAAAAAAAAACTGGTTAGCTGAGAAGAGCAGCAAGGGGCAGCGAAATAAAGCGAGAGATGGGGTGTGTGAGGAGGAACAGGCGAAAAACTAGAGGAATGAAAAATAGTGAGAAAATCAAACCGTCACTAAACAGAATATGCTACAGACACAGCCAAGCTGGTATTAGGAGCAAAGCATTGAAACAGGAATTATTCAAAAAAAAATATATATATATATATAAAACATGTTGATTTCCAATACTAAAAAAAAGACAAAAAAAGGAAGGATACAACAGCCCTAGTAAAACATCTACAACTAAATAAAGAAGTGTTGTATGTGCTTCCGCTGTTTTTATTTTAACAACATGCTGAATTTGCAGACCGGACGTCAAAGTAATTGGGTCACCCAAAACCAGTCGATAAAAGTGCTCTATATCTCAGCTCTAGAAATAATTTATAAAGGTCAAAAGAAGGTGTTTCGAAGGCCCAGTCGAAGTCCAGACCCAAACTCGGCGGGACCTTGGGAGAGCCGTCCATAAACAAATGTTTGCCCGATTTTTACAACACTGAGAAGACCATGTGACCATGGTTGTACAAACTACCGAATCAGGGTGTGTATTTAGGTTTCCCACACACTGTTTTTCCATCCTATATCTTATGTGGGGACAATCGTTTTGCGAGCACATCTCAGAGCTAATGGACGTGAAAGACTCTCTCCATCGGGGACACTTACTCTTTGGGGTCCGGAACTGGACGGCCTCGGACATGGGGCCCATCCCTTTGGAGTTTCGGGCCTGGATCTTGAAGTAGTAGGTGGTGTCCAGGGTCAGCTCCTGGATCTGGTGCGTAAGGCGGTTACCCACCACCGGTTCGATAACCCAGTCGTGGACCTCGGCATTAACGTCCGTGCTGTAGTAGATGATGTAGCCTACGAGAGGAGACACAAGAGGCATAAAGATTTTGGGATTGCTTGCTTACATTTTTTGTTTTGGTTGGATTTGTCTTGCTGGGGAGGGACTATCAGGGTTCTGAGTGTCTTCTGTTTCCAACGGAGGATTCAGCAGGAGATATGACATTTCCATATCGTTTCCCGGTCCTGCACAGTGTGTATTTGATCAATGAGCATCAACTTTTATGAGCTTCTAAAAGGTCTTCGGATGTTCAGAACCACTGCTCTTGCATGAAGGGAACCCATGGTTAAATTGGTCTGTTGGATACAATATCTTTTACTCTTTTTTTTTAGCTCTGGCTATCTTCAGAAATAGCTCTTACGGTCTTTTTCCAAGATCAATACGTCCACTCTTACAACTACAGATTTTGATTATAGCCCGATACTTGGCAGATTGTCTGATATTTGTCTGATTTTATCGGCGTAGGTACGATATTGTGTGGAGCCAAACAGGCTAATTAAACATTGTGCTGTTCCCTGTTCTGACTTTGGGTTTTTGATTTTACTCACTCATTCAGGCTGTTGTGGTGTCCTTTAATGTCTTCTCCGTGAGCACCTTTAAGTGCAATCCAGACTAAAGTGGTGTTTTAAACAGCTGAGGTAAAATCACCGTGTCAGCTCCCTTTCAGGCGCTTTCATGTCCGACTCTCCGGCGTTAACGTTTACATCGCAGCGTACTTCTGATTTCAGCCGCACATCTGCTAAATCTGCGCTTGTTCTGAAACAATCATCAGGCTCGACTTCAGCTTCGGTTCTGGGTTGAACTGGAAATGTTACGGTTTAGGTAGAAGCGCTTTTAAATCGCAGCTTTGTCAGAGTTTGATTGGCTCGAGACGTTTAAGGGTCAACAGGTGATGGGAAATAGCAGTTTCCAATAAAAATCAGAGACTTCTCCATTTCACGTCCATCACAGGGTGTTCATATTTCCTCCTGTTTTTGGTAGTAACTGTAAAGATTAGCACTATTTTTCAATATATCACCAGATTTTTTTGGAGTGCTCCTGATTTTAAGGCAAACATTCAAATCTGCAGTGATAAGACAGGATTTCCTCTCAAACCAACGCCACGTCAGAAAACCTGACCAGCTTCAGACGGGAGTTGAGACACGGATGCCTTCGTGGCTAAAATTAAAAAGTGAACGGAGATCTGTGAGATCGCGCCACACTCACCAGTGATTTTCCCATTGGCTTCAGAAGGAGGCTGCCAGTTGATAATTATGGTGCGAGGCTTGTTCTCTTTGCTCACCACAGTCACATCCTTCGGAGATGAGCTAGGTACTGTGAATGGTATTGACAAAAAAAACAAAACAAAAACAAAAAATGACTCAAGAAGGCAGATGAGAGAGGACCGAGGTGAACAACTTGTACACTTAAAAACTTGTGTTATGCTGTTAAAAGTTGAGCTAACGTTTGCTTTTAAACGTGTCTGAGGAGCAGAAAAACGACCATCTACTCCTCATTACTGGCATCCGCAAACGTTAGCGTGTTGAAGTTGTGCGTGTGTGACTTTGCAGATACCAGTCATTAGTTCAAACCCCTGGCTGGGCTGAAATAAAAGCTGTCCCTCTGAAGAATAACTAAAAGTTTCAGTTCTTGTTCTAATAAGTCTTGGTCCAATAAGGCAACGAACGAAAGTCTGCTTTTGATTTTAATCTGAAGCGTCTTTTAGCTCAGCATTTATACTCAACAAGGAAGTATGGATGCTGACTGGTTTCCAGCTTGAAGGTTTTATTAGGCAGATATTCATTGCAGGGATTTTCATCAAACACACACAGGACTGAGTGCTTTTAATCTGCATGGTGACGCAGCAGCCATTTTTTCCAGGAACAATGAGTTTGCTTCGATTAAGGATGAAACTTGAATCTTTAATCTACTTTTATGCTACAGATGTTAAACTAAATCAGAGGAGAACATTTGCCCACGCAAAGTCACAAATCAGAAAAATGAGGACGACGAACAAAGCTGAAGTAATTTTGTTCCTCTAGTTTGAAACCCAAAGTCTGAGGCTGAGACACCAGTCCACAGATCTGAAAATAAGGAAAAATAATCATTTTATCACATGACTACGTTATCATTATTCTTATTATTATCATCATCGATAGTTTGATTGTATAATTGAACTGAACAATGGTTTTTTTTCTTTTTTTTTAGAAAGGAGCTTAAATGATCATCTGCAAATTTTGTGAATTTCTTGTCTTGTTTCTTGTGACAGATACCTGTCTTGGTGTTTGGTTTATTCTGGGATTTACTGTACTGTCGTGGACTGTTTTTCCTCAGCTGGGTCTCCTTGCTCCTCTGTGGCTGCAAAAAGTCAACATGTTACTCCTAACCAGCCAGGGGCTTGTTTACCTTGTTCATCCTGTCACAGTGAGCGTTTATGAACAATTATCCATGCGTGTGTGTCTTTGCAGCGTTCCTACTCGACTCAAAGGTGGTGCCCTGGGCCGTCATGCTCCACGTGCTGGTGCGGCGGCCTTTGGTCACCATGACGGAGAACTCGTACAGCGTGTTGGGTTTCAGACTCGTCACCATGTGGCTCAGGCTGGAGGTGTTGGCCATCTGAGAGAGAGATGAGCAATAAAACAAGATTTAAGTTTGTATGATGGCAGAAACAGAGTTTGATTGAGACCAGACTGCATTTTTAAAAACTTAAACAAAGTGAACCACTCAACTTGATTATTTAATCCTACAGGTATAAATTGTCAGAATTATTTAAAAAAAAACACCCATTGCTATTAACTTAGACCCACACTGTCACTAACGACATAAAGCTGAGGGTGAAATATGAGAGGAAACTTGAAAACAATTATCTGAGTTTTCATCTCTGAATTATCTGCGAAAACTACTTGTTTTTCTACCTCCTTAAAAAGAAAATAAAGTTTGGATCAATCAAGGTACTGACCATTAAAATATATGCAGACAAAAAAAAAAAAGAAGCAGCACAAAAAAGAAGTGAGAACACAAATTTGCAACATTTATATCAAAAGGTGCTACACAAACCAGAGGGGCGGAGTTGAGTAGTTGATCCCGCCCCCTTGAAAAGACCACATTTAAAAGAGCTGTGAAATCATGGTTGAAATGTTTCTCAAAGGTATTTTGACCCAAGAACTGAAAAGACATAAAACCTCAGGAAACTTGATATGTCTCTTTTAAAGGAGGCGTATTATGAACAGAACCATTTTTTGTGTTTGGGTATTTGACATGACTACCAAATCAAACTGTCTAACAAAACAACCTTTTTATTCAGTTCACCCAAGTCTAAAATATGTCATTTGGTAGGTTATTTAGGGTTTGCAGGATTTTGTGACATCACAGACTCAAGCTGGAGTAGAAACTACCCAGCTTTCCCACCGCTATGACCACCTAAGCCTTACATCATGTAGAGCTGAGATGTTAACTCCAAATCTAGCTGCTATGAGCAGAAGTCTGAAGAAGTGGGCTCAGGGGAAGCTTTTGTATTGGTTTGTATTTCATTTTTAACAAAACATGTTGTGGGCTTTTTATCAAACCATCAAGATTTTACATCAACTGTTAAAAAAAAGTGCATTTCACATTTCCTTGAGATAAGATAATCTTTATTATTGTCAGTACATATCTTACGAATCACACTGAGACTTGTCCTCTGCTTTTAACCCATCACTAGTTATGCTAAGAGCAGGGGGCTGCTGAAGCAGCCTGGGGAGCAGTTGGAGGTTAAGGGCCTTGCTCAGGGGCCCACAGTGGGGTGCCTTTGCCCTGGGGGATTGAACCTGGGTCCTCCACACCCAAACCCACCTCTGTAAGGCTACCACTCCCTAACCAGTCCTTGTGGTCCGCAGTCCTGGATGTTTTAGATCACAGGTGTCGAACTCCAGTCCTCAAGGTCTTAGATCAGGGGTCACCAACCCTGGTCCTCGAGGGCTATTGTCCTGCAGGTTTTAGATGTTTCCCTGCTCCAACACACCTGATTCTAGTTAAAGATCATAGAGATAAAAACTAAGCCATCTCAACTTTCTCCTCTACATGAGAGGATGTAACCTGTGGATGAACTGCAGAAACGAGGCATCAGTGTTATTTATCAGCAAATTTAAAACCGTGACTCCTGCAACCATTTAATCGGCGGGAGCTTCGGAGGCGGAGCTTCAGGTTTGCCGATGATGTTGCGTGCGATGACAAAAGTGCAGCTATCCGCTGGGGGCTGTCATGCAGAGGGCAGCGGGATGGGAAAAGAAAACACGCCCTTTCTTTAGAAACATGCGGCCAGTTTAAGAGCAGTCGCCTCTTCAATAATGCACCAGCCCGTCTGGTTGGACTGGCTCTGCTGGATACGCCTCTGTAATACAGATGTGCTGACACAAACATAACACGATGTACAACGTTAAGTTCCACAGCACGGCGTCTCTAATAAGCTTCTTTATATATCTGATTTTATTAACGGGACAGGGAGATAATGAGCCCGTGCAGCTCTTTGATTAGGAACCATGTCAGGAGGCTGAGTTGTACTCCACGTTTTTGTGTTGTTGTGGACTCACTTCAATTTGCTGTGTAATTGTACACAAACGCACCATATTTTACTCTTTAATCATGTAACCTTTCATTTATATAACACGACAGGTTGTCAGCTGATGGTCTTCATGCACAGCTGCATATAACCGACCCGTGCACGGCTGTTCAGTGCACGCGTGCGTGCGTGTCCTCTGGTTTGGACGTCCTCTGGTTTGGACCGCGTGGTCAGACCTACGCTGTTTTTTTTTCTGGTTCTCAGTTTGTCTTGTCCTTGCTGAATAATTTATCGGTGAACGCAGGTCTTTATCTGAGCCCTGCTTCGTCACACGTTCACACACATGCATGAAACCAACGAACATGCGCGCGAATGTGCACGCGTCCACTGGGTTCAGCGTTATGAAGCATTGCATCACACAAACGTAGCATTGCCTTACAACGCTGAACCCAGTGTTATAAATGATTTTCATCTCTGCCAACAACAGTGCTGTCCCGCTGATATGTGATCACTTAATTTTGACATGAAACGTCTCATATAATCACGTAAAACCCATGTTTGACTGACTGCTGTAAACATTTGGTTTATTTACGCATTTGAAGCACGGCGAGACTCTGCTGTTGTGGACTGATAAATACATAAAACACAAGGAGGCATCAAAGTCATCCCACAGTTCTGCTTATTAAACGATGCTCATAACCACCAGGACTTCCAGAAACGGATCCTCAGAGCCACCTTCAGACTGATGGATTCACCGCTCTGTCAGTCATGCGTATTCAAATCCCTCTGAGTGTACAAATAGTTTCATCTCCTTCGCCCGACGAGGCACGTTTTTGTGCCGGTGAAGGCTGTTGCCTCATGCTCTTTCTTTCCTTTTTTTTTGTACGCATGCAGCTCACCTCTCTTTCACTCATACTGCAGGTACGTCAAATACAAACCGACCCCTGGCCTCGTCAGTCATTTGATGTCTCGTATTGAATAGCGGTCCCCAGGCAACGTAACCGATTGCTCGTCACGCCGCCCCTCGTGTCCTGCCAGGGGACCACAGAGCGCGTTTCCACTGACTTAAAGCAGCACAAAGAACTTTTTTCATGTTAAAATATCAGATTCGGTTTCATTTGAAGCATTATTTGCTCGCTTTTAAGGAAGCGCCGTCTGGCTGTTGTGGTCTTAAATCAGCCAAATGTTCAAAGTAACTGGGGGAGTCCCGCTGAGCGAAAATGATAAAAGTTCCTTTGTGCTGCTTTAACGTGCCAACCCAAGCCCGTTTAAACCAGCTGCAATCTCTCAGATGAAGTTTGGATGTTCTAGATATTTTATAACAATAAAAAAGTGCACTGGAGAGAACTTTGCAGTGGTTTTGAAGACTGTATGAAAACAAATGTGAGGATAATTTTGCCCCCAAGCTTGCAGACTACTGAGGGTTAACTTCACTATGTACCCTCGGATGATATAATCGTATTTTCAGCACATCTATACCTTTCTTGAGAAAGTGTGGTCTTAACAACTAGGATTTAAAATAAGTAATCAATTAGCTTTTAAAGTGCAGAACTAAAACTGTAAAAACATGACTGGAAAACAGAAATGGACGGTTTTAATCAGAGAGAGAATTAAAAAATCTGAAGATACTTTCACCCAAAATCAGGAGGAGAATCGACTTACCTTCATCTTTGTGTTGGCGGGAATGTTGGTCTTCCATCTCACGGTGTAGAAGCGGTTATCCGTGATCTTCTGGTTCTTGGGCAGCGAGTTGTCGGCCCAGGTCACCTTGATGGTGTCGTGGCTCAGCACGGAGGCCTGAACACCCACGGGAGGCATCATGGGAGTAGGGTCTGGTACTGGGGTGTATGGAGCATGGAAGAGTTCAACATCAGGGTCTATGGGGTCTGCGAGTCAGGCATCGAACCCGCATGCATGCACCAAAGTTAAAACATAAACGAGAAGCGTGGTTTTTTGGTGGGTCGGACGGTGAAGTCATGACGGGATGCAGGGAGGAACGAGGAGGGGGGAAAAAAAATAAGGTTAATGCGTTAACAATGAAGAACAATGGCGAGAGGGGAGGGGGGAACAAAGGTCATGTAGGTGCAAAAAGGATGGGGTTGAGAAGGGTGAAAAAAAGAAAGAAGATTCTATTAGAAAAACAGACACTGACCTCTAGAACAAGACAAATCTACAGACTTGGTTGCTACGTAGAAGCTACCGAGCAGTGCGTGATGCTCTATCGATAGTTATTGTAGCACTACGGAAAGAAAGGAGGAGGTCATCTACTTATGTGAAAGATAACAGTAAATGGAAAGCTAGAGTGAAAGCAGATATTCACAATCCTGCATCCATCATTTCACATCCGTCAAGACGTGACGACCAAATCTTTACAGAGAAGCGATGTTCACATCATGGAGCTCTGAAATGTTTCCTTCTTTTGCAGTTCGCACTGAGAAGGTGCGCCGTGTCCTTCAAAGCTTTAACAAAGGAAAACGAGGCTTTAAGTGCAGATGAAGAAGCGAGGGAGGGAGGGGGGGGGTCACAGACAGGGTTGCCTTTTTTCACTTTTCATTCAGCACGACGACGTTCTGAGCTGCAATTTTCAAACAGCTCTTAAAGAAGAAGATTGAATCAAAAATAGTATGCCCAACCAGAACATGCAGACTGATGTGCACCCTGGAAATAAACTCCTCTGACCTAGAAATTTATAAAAGCAACCAAATTTGCGCAATGACCTAAAGAGATGATGTTGTCTGACGGTAAATGTTCAAACCGAACACAGAAAACGGATTAGGGAGATTGTGGGAACCACTCCTGGCTTGGCTCGGCGCCATCAGCTCTCATTCATCCGGACCTTGACTGGCCTCGTTACTTGAATGCTTGACTCATGAAGCTGCGCGGCTTAACCCCCCGCCCCCTTCAAGATGTCACTACTGAGCTGCTATTATAACCCCGAATCAGAAGGAGCTGGCACAATATGGACAAGTCAACTAAAAACTAAGGTTTGTTTTTTTTTTAAATTAGTAGCATCAACTTCATGTCGTCAGTCGTCAATCAATTTCCCATTTCGGGCCTGATTCCAGTTATACTTCTAAGACTTCTAAGACAACACTTAAAGCAACACAAGTGAACTTCTGCCATTTTTAGCTCAGACTCCTCTAATAAGTGTGGAGGGGAAGTCGTGACAGAGTAAAACCATTATTATGATACTTTTCACTTCCTGTGTCGACTTGGCTTCAGAGTTTTACTCTTCCTTCGTCTCTCTCTCGTTTTCTCCTCCCTCATTACTTTCTCGAGCCTCTCAGTCGCCTCTGTGAGCTCCCTCCGCCGTTGTTGACATGTGATAGCAACATAAAGCCATATGCAGGTGTACAAGACACCTGAATCAGGATGGGAGTCTGGTTTTACTTTGGTTTTGTCGATATATGAAACTGAAAGGGCTAGATAATGAATCCTCTAGTGAAACTGAGACTGGGGTTTTAACATGCAAGAAAACTCCACGGGGTTGCTTAAAAAATGTGATGATGAGTTTCAGTTTTTTGTTCATGTCGTTTTTTCATTTTTCTGTATGAAACACTTTCTCTGGTGGGGACAGATCAGAACTGCATGGAGGTCACTCCAGTACACGTGTCCTCTTATTAGTGCAGAGTGGGTTTTTGTTTTATTGAAAAATGCATGGACATCCCTGGAAAAAGACGTCATGCTGAAGGCAGCCATGTCCTTTTCTACATTCATGCCGACATCAGAGGGGCTTAGAGGACCCTCGCTGAAGGCTCTTCTGTAACCCAAAACCATGAGAGACTGGCTGAATTTTTACTTACATCAGTAAAAATATGGTCTTTGTAATCTTTCGTTTGGTGCACACGTGTCCACGTTTTCTTAAGTTTGGTAAACTGATTCCTGACTCTATGATAATCTATCTCAGACACCTCCGAGTCCAGGGACGTTGATGCTACCTCTGGTTAAGGTCAACAGTAAAGTGCAAAAAAGAGGACACTGAGATTAATCCAGTTCCTTAAAGTAATCCCTTGCCCATGTGGTTATTTTAGCTATTGATGAATGACGGCTCTTAAAAGGTGGTTTAGCAATACCTTAATTTCTTTTTAATAAAGAAATTCTTACAAGTTTTCTTATTTTACACTGACCTAATCTTTTTTGATTGCATTCATGTTGAATAAACACGCCTGAATGTATAAACCATGTTGCTACTGTAACATAGAGTTTAGTTAATATCATGCATTTTCTGTTTTGACATATCTATTTTTAATTTATATATATATATATATATATATATATATATACATACATATATATACATATATTATATATATTATGTATGTGTATATATGTGTGTGTATATATATATATATATATATATATATATATATATATACATACATATACATACATATATATGTATGTGTATATATATATATATATACATATACATATACATATATAAGGAAGTGTATGGTATTTCTCTACAAATTTGGGAAATATAAAATTTAAGTTTGAGTTTATTTATATGGACATTTTGACTTTTCCTTCACACTTACATTCATATTTTCAACAAGAACTTAATTACTATTTAGACATTTGGAAAAGGTTTATCTGGACTGGGGTAATTTAAAAAGAAAAAAAGGACAGCATTCATAATAAATGAGATTTGGCTCATTGAATCACAACAACCTGTTGCTTGTATGAGAGAAACGGTGAGTGGACGTGCTCTTTCACAAATAACATTCGACTTTGTTTGTGTGACTGGTTCCTGCCCACTCCACCCCATGAAACACAGTGGATGTGTGTCTAGATGGAAACTAGCAACTCCCAGGCCCACATACTGCAGAGTAAACGCTTCAAGATGGGCTCCTGGCTGGTGGTTTCACTGCTCCTACGTCCTGTACTTTGTTTAGCTGTTACTTTGCTCGGTCACCCATGATGACTCTCCTCGACGATCGCTTATAGGTCCTCAACTCTCAGCCTTTCTCCATTTGACACCTCTTCGTAGGCTGCTGCCCTAATTATACTCCCAAGACGGCGTAACATGAGTAAGTGTGTGTGTGTGTGTGTGTGTTAAAGACATTCATGTGGTTGTGGAAAGGAACTGAGGTTTCGGAAAGGCATGCAGGCTCAGCTCAGAGGAATTCAGTCTTCAGTATTTACGAGGAGAAGAAGTCGCATTAAAAAAAGGCCGACTTGTTCTTGTAAACATTTTCTCTTGCAGATGGGAGTAAAATACCTCGTTTCCAGCTATTAAGATGTCACGTTATCATACAATATACAGCACAGCACTCTTCAGCCTAAGTTCAGGCTAAGTTTTTCTTCACTTTTTATTTTTCAAACGCAAAAGTAATATGTAGGTCAGCTCGTCTTTAATTCCGACTTGAACAAACTGGCAGGGAAGGAACGCGCCCCCGAGGATTCAGCAGCAGAAGATGGTGGTGGGCTTTGGTTCTGCTTTGAGAGAAAACGTTTGGATCTGTCGAAGGGTTGCCAAAGCCACCACGGGGGGTCTCCGCGACTACACCACCATGTGTGTGTGTGTGGATGTGACTAAGAGAGAGCGAGCTTCATAGAGGGAAGTTTTACACCGTGACAGTTTGTGGGTGTGTGCGCATACTTAAGCTGCCACCCCCCCTCGAAGCATGTTGACGTGATTCATGTCACCAGGAATCCCTTCCCCTCTCGTGCTGGCTGGCGCTGCATGCGCCGCAGCAGAGACAAACTGCAGCGATCAAGGCTGGAGCAGGGGCGTGGGAGGCTGTCGGGGAGAGGAGGCGGGTGCCGTCCATATTCTGGGACCAACCGGGGGCTCGCGGGCTTCTTCGTCTGCTGGAACTGTCACGCAAACCGTGTAAACGCAGCTAGTCAAACTGGCAGCCTTTTCACACTTTTTGAGATCATTTGTCAAACAGTCAGGACTGGGATTTAAGTTCTACTTCTTCCTGCTAACAGAGGCTTAACGAATTATGCATTATTCTCCGGTAAATGCAACAAAAGCTGCCGTACTGTATCTTCCTGAGAAGTGCACGTAGTGGTAAAGATGCTACCAGACGACAAAGTTCAGTCCGGATGAAAAATGAGGCCGTTTTTACGACATATCACCATCAATTTTCTCCATAAGAACTTTAGACAATAAAACCGCATGAAGAAAAGCAATTAAAATCTAAACTAAATACTTGCGAGAGAGTTTACCAGCTCTATTATTCATTAAACACTCCCAAGGATGCATTGTTTCCTTTAATCAAATAAAAATGACTAGGTTATCGAATTGAAATCTCAACTCAAAACCCAAATTCTCTGAAAAACATATTTTGGTGCAAACTTTTTTATGAGCATAAAAGATTGTTTTGGAACAGCAATAATAATATGCTAAATACTAGATTTAAAATCAGAAACTTAATGACTCTATCACTAAAAATATTATTATTGTATTAGTTGAAGCATTTCTCTTTTAGTGGCAGGGTATGTTTGAGTGTTTATTCTTGAATCTCATGGTTTTGTGTTTCATGAGGAGCCGGTGATGACGGGCTTTAATAAGACAGATTTAAAAAACTGAATAATTGTCAGAAAACGCATTCTGGCTCAAAAGTGATTAGTCAGTCCTACAAATGCACACCAGACAGTTTCCCTCCCCGCTTCCTCACAGATGTTGCATTATCCTGTAAAAATGATCTGACATGCTCTCTGTTGGGCACACTAAAAGCAAGCGTTTCTGGATTAACGCACGTTACGCCACATCAAATAAATCTGTCAATTAATAAAGAAATGTTTTGCCTGGTGGGGGGGCCTGCCGCTCTTTACGAAGTATTTGCTAATTCCAACGTTTAAGAAGCTCATCTTCCACATTTTAATAATCGAAACTGGAACGTTCGAGGGTTTGATCACTCGATCAGGAAGATGTTCAAGAAGACTCTGGGCCATCGTGAGGAGTGGTAATTAAAGCACAGAAATGATGTAAATTGCGAGTTGAGACGCATTTCTGCCTGATGATGACGTCAGGTTGGAGATGGCATAAATAAACGTCAGTGGAAACAGTTGCGAACAGTTGAATGGTTGGGAATGAGCGTCTCTTATCTCGAGTGGAAGAAAATACGATTCAGCCTGCAAAGACTGCAAAGTGCATCTTCAGTTAATCAAAGTGTATTTTTGATTTTTTTTTTTTAAATCCCGATTTCATCGGTGTGGATGCAGATGTGGATGAAGTTCATACCTGACTGCGGTCTGGTGATGGCGCTCTCGTAAACCGGGATCCCCTCCCCCACGTTATTGAAGGCCTTCAGCGTGATCACGTAGTGGGAGCTGGCGTCTGCGCGGGGAAGACGGAGAGCGGCGATAAATCGATGCAGCCATCTAATCAAAGCCAACTCCAGAGACTCTCAGCTCATAATGGCAATATTAGCAGAGCGAATATTCAAATACAATCATTCTGCTCACTGTGATTATAATGAAGGCTTCAATTATGCATATACAGTAACGATAAAGTTCCTCCCTCGGATCTCTTCAGCTCCTCAGATCCTTCTGCTGAAGTCATTTCACAGCATCAACGAAGCCATCACTATTTTTGAGTTGCACCATCAAAATTGCAGTATT